>VZTZ01051319.1:794776-814982 GCA_013400955.1 Drymodes brunneopygia | reverse complement strand
TAGTGCTTTTATTTAATCTTCCATTCTTAGACCATTCTGCTATTTTTTAAAAGAGCCCTATGAAATGAAAAGTTGAGCATTTTCTCTTCACATAATCTAAAAAGAAATATTTTTGCATTTTTAAAAAATGCTGGCACGCAAACTGAACATTTTTATGAATTTTCTTTTTTTATAGTCTTAACTGGATTCATGCTTAATTTACCATTTTATTCTTTGTGGAAAAAGAGAAAATTCCTTTTTCTTTTCAAGGTTCTGTCCTTTCCTGTGCAAAGTGGGTGCCAGAGAAGACACTTGGTGTTGAATACATGGGGTGCTTTTTCACTCAATAAAATACCAGAAAGTCCTTCAGGACCTAGATCTATAAAGAGAAATTGACTGCTGCCTAAGCATTTTGTAGCTATGTCTTAATTTTAAGAAGCATAAATGCAAAGATATTTGACTTTGCAGTCACTGGGGAAGGCAGTGGCCCCTCTTACCATCAGCTGCTGCTCAGCTGCATGCCTCCTTTCGCTCTTCATTCATTTTCTTAAAAATTCAGTGTGAATGCTTCACCTTCAATTGATCAAAACCTCACAAATGGTAGGCTAAGCATTTCACACAGGGAAATGATTATGTTGTGTGGCGGGTGGGAGATTGATGGCTGTTCAAAGGCCACTAAGATCATGCAAGCCTCAATATTTTTCCCAATCCATCAAAAAATATCCCCTTGAAAACTCTCTCCTATTCAGGGACTGATTTTTCTTGATTTCAAGGAGACCTGAACAAAGTTTGCAGGAATGGCAAGAATGGGCAAGCACGGTGCTGATGCTGATAAATAGCTCATGATGGAATGGGCATCCAAAGACCTAATCCCATGGTGACAGAGGCTTAAAAGGGATAGGGGCAGTTTGCAGAGTAGTGACAAACATGGAATAGGAGCATAGAACAGGATGTGTCCCAGAGCTCTGCAGTGTGTAACAGGTGATGCTTTGGGAATTATCATCAGACTGACATGAAGAAGGTCCGGGTCTCCTCAGCTGCCTGTGATCTGGCCCAGGACTCTCAGTGGGAGGCAAACCCTTTCTAGCAGGTGGAGCTTGTGAGCCACAGACACACATCGGAAAAAAGTCTGGCAGTGGAGCACAGCAATCCCTCTCTGTGTTAGCCACACACACCATTACACCATTCTCCCCAGACTGATCACTACCAAACGGTGTTAGGGGGGAAATAGAGAGGCAATTTGAATGATGTGTATTAAAAATGACGGCTTTTCTCTGCATCTGGAGGCATGATACAAACCCCTCCTCATCTCCCAGCCACCTCCCTGAGGAAAACAGTGCTAGCTACAACTCACAAGTCCAGAAGAAGACACAGATCAGGGTGTAGTGACTTTGTTTAAGCTATGCTCTGAAGATCACATTGGCCTCTGGAAATAAATCTAATTTGCAAACTTTCTCCTCAGACTATCTCATTTTTTATTTTGTCCATAGGAAAAAAAAAGCCTAATGAAAGGTTTCACTTAAATTAAACAAGGAGACAATATAACTTCAACTATTTATTTTAGTGTCTTCACTTCAAAGAAACAGGAAGGATGAAAACCAAATGATATTTTCAAAATTCTTTGATCAGAAATATTTTAAAACAAAATATATGTTTTCTTCAGAAATGTCTCTTGGCTAAATCAGGTTTTTAAAAAACATAAACAGGAAGTTCTGCATGAAATTTATTTTTGCCCCAATAAAAAAATATTTCCGGTCTCCAATCTAATTGACTCTTTCCACTGAATATCAGGTTTGCATATCCAATCCTAAACTCTACTTGGATCCTGAAAAAGGGGACCAAGAGTCTCCAGTCTGTTTGTGGCTTTGCCGTTGCTGTTTATTTTCCACAGAGGCCACTCCAATACTCTATAGTGATGGGTGCAAAAACCAACACCCTTGGACTGACAATGGATAATAAACATCCTCAGTGCTCATGCTGATCCTTTGAAATGCTTCTGTCTGTTTTGTCCTTCATATCCATGATTTGCCCTGGCCTTCCACAAAACCACTTGTTTCCTCCCTAAGATCCAGAGTCTAAGTCCTGAGTCCATCCTCACTCTCCATGATGCTGTTTGTGAGAAGGAGGTAAGAAATTATCTCAGATTTGTTATGAAAGGGAAAATCTTAGCACAAGCATAAGTCATCCTGCTTTCTTTGCGTAATTTCTTTCTTCAAATTTCAATCAGTTCAGTGTACTACTGGCAGTAGATGAAAACTGGGTAAACAGACTCAAAACATCCTGTCTTGGTTTTCTTTGCCATGTAAGCTGATTAAAAACAAACACAGGGCTAATATATAAAAGCACTCACATAATGTCTGGCTGTGTAACAACTGTAGGTAGTGGAATTAGTTTAGGCAGGCTGGGTGTGGGCCAGAATGTCAACGGATGCATTTTAAGTGTCTAGCAATTCAATTGCATTAAGTAGCTCATTGATATCCCGTGCCTATTGTGGCTGAGTACCTGCGATGGTTCATTAGTTTTTATCAACAGCCATTATGGAATCATTGCTCTGCTTTCATATTTCACAGGGACATTACTGCTGACCCACAGAAAAACAATAAGGGATCAGAGGAGCCATGGTGTGTGTGTGTGTGTGGGTGCATGTCCTGTTGGCACTGCCTTGGAGCTGAGGAGGGAAGAGGCAGGGCTGAGGGTGCTGGCTGAGCTGCTGGGGTGAGGCGATATCTCTGTTGGGTCAGGTGCTGAAAGACAGGTGTGGCCTCTAGAGCTGAGGGAGAGGATGACAGATGGCTTGTTTGTTTGCTGGTCTGAGCATGTGGAGAAGTGACATTCTTCACCTTTGTTTGTCTTGAAGCTGCCTTGTTCTAGGCAACAAGTATGAGCTGCAGTGATGCACCTCACTCTCTGTTCTGTTGAAACACTTCACCCCTTCAAAGCATTCAAGAACCCTCGTTGACCAGTCCTCACAAGACACCTTAATTTTACCTTGTTTTCTACTTCATGTATTTCAGAGCCCGATTCCAGTTATTAAAAGCACAGTTCTTACTATCTGCATTTTGCACTATATACAACTTTCAAATGAGAATGACATGGTTTGCATTGTGTACACAACACAGATGCTCAGCCAAACAAATGTATGAAGGTTGCTTTTTTACTTAAATTTTCTACAAAGAAGAATGAATAGTTTTAAGATTAACCTTCTGAAAATTCTTCAGCTGAGTTATGAGTATTTGTAAACCATGAAACTTCAATCTTTCCTAGAACATAAACGAGTGCTTGCAAGTATAGCTACTGTACTATTTCTACTAAACTGAGATGTGATTTCACCTAGGTCCTGAGACACAAATGCTAGGAAAAGGCTAACTGATAAACCCGGAGCACCCTGAACCCCTTTACATTAAATGTACGTGCAATATAGTAGTCTGTCACTCAGAATAAAAATCAACTTTCCAGATTTTGACACCAATCCCTTTTCTACAGACTGATGTTGATTTATTCCTGGTTGAAAAAATGATCTTGTAAAATTTCTTTTATGGTTATCACGAAAAAAAAAAAGAAAACTCCAAACTTTCCAGATATGTGGACCCCCCCTTGCTCCCTACAATTGGATTCTTAATTTGCAGAATTACTTTAAAGCTTACTGAAGTCAGTCACACTTTTTTTTTTTTATTGGTACCTTTGGCTAAAAAGGTACATATCTTTGTTGGAACATTTTGAAAAATGTGACATGAAGCACTTCAGAAGTGGAAGTGGGTGATGGCAGTGTTGGTAATGATAATAATAGAATCATTGGATTTTTTTCCTTTAAAATTAGTATTTAAAATAAAATTCATAAACTGAAATTTGTCTCTGTTTTGTCATTTCAGGAAGGTCAGAAAAGGGCATTCCTGAGAACCTTCCACAATCTTTACAAGACTTAAGATATTTTTCGAAAGAGAAAAAATTATTACTATATTTTACATAGAGTTGAACATCTACATCCTAAACAATTCTACTTATGTACTGATCTGCAAAGGAAAACATAGGTGGAGACACACATGTTTCAGCCTTTATATATGTTAGGATAAAATTCAAGTTACACAATTTGTCATGTGAACAAGGAGTAAAACAAAAAGGAATCACATCATCCACGAAAACAAAAGCAGAGCAAACATACAACAGGAGAAAATAGAGAGGCTTGCTTATTAAATTACACCTGTGGTATTTATTTCACTGAAATGCTGATGAAAACTATGAAACACCCTGGACTCTGCAATATCTGTTAAAAAAAGCCTCACTGAGCAGAGTGTTTTCTGAGCTTTGGACGTAAGTTCTGGTCTGTTGCAATGTTATATTCATTGCAACATGGAAGAAGAATTCCAGAGGAAAATACAGGCTTTTGTCTCTAATGGAAAATCTGATTTGATGTCCATTTTCAGATAGTCCAGCTGGGGATAATTATACATTTCTGTCACATACTCCAAATGCTCCCTGCTCCGTGGGAGGGTAGGAGGCACAAACACCGTGGCCTGACCACTCTAGTGGAATATTAAAATCCAAGGAAAAACAGCCAATGATTCCTGGCTTGAAAAGTGCACTGTGGATTCAGTTTTGTCACACCTGCTGCTCTGCAGCTTCTGCTGGGCCTCTACAACTCCCTATCATTGCATCTCCTTGGTGGAATTCTTGAGCACCAAGTGCTCACAGCCCTGCCTCATTCCAAGTGCACAGTCCTCAGCAAACCTTTGACCTTCCCAACACAAAACTTGCCTTAGCGCTCCACCTCCCTCCTTTTCTAGACCTTTGCAAAGAGCTTTGTATTTTCACACTGTTGGTTAATAACATATGAATGTATATATTTACCACTAAAGGTGTTTAACTTGATGTGTTTGTTTTATGTATAATGAGAAGCAGCTAATGCATTTAAGTTCATGGCACAGCATCTTGAATTGGTCATTAAAATGTCCACCTTTGCTGAACTGATTTATTAAATGGCTCATGGAAATGGCCTTGTCTAGTCCATTTTCTCCTGCATGGCAATAAAATCAAAACATACAAATGTCAAAATACATACAGGTATGCTAAAACCCAAACATAAACCAACTTAAAATTGTCGTGTTTGTATGTCTGAAAATAAGCACAGAAAACGTAGTCATGTTGCTGAAAATCAATACACTGCAAAAAAATCCCTTAAATAACACCTTGGTGCATTATTGAGCTCATATCTTGGTGCATTTGATGTCTTTTTCTTTAAATATTTTTTCCAGCTGTTCAGAAAAAGTGTTTCATATTGCCCATCACCCACACACTGAAGTTCTGTAAAACCTGTAGTGACCAGCACTGGGGCAGGTATTTCTTATCAGTGTCCAACTTCAGCAGATTCCTCCATTTCTCATGCCTATAGTTTTCCAGACCATTATATTCTCACTACCCAGCAACTTCAGTATTCTAATACTAATACTCTTTTCCTACAGACTGTTGTCAAAATAATTTTCTAAAAGAGAGAAGGAAACAGGTAAGATAAGTATTGCAGATGGACTGAAGAAATACTAGTGCCATTTTAATTTATAAAGCATATAAAATCAGATTACCTTAGGTAAAAAGGAGGCAAGACTGGCATGACTGTAGCAGGCTGAAATACCTGCTCACTTGGTAAACTTCAGGGTTTTGTCCAAAGGACAAATTACCAGTGCTCAAGTCCCACTTACATCCCCATACAATATACTTGGGACCTGTAATTGTACCTACCTATAAATAAAATTTGATACATTGTCTGGTCTTCTGGCTCAATAAGACTGCACATTTCTGGAGGCATCACAGGTTTGGGGTTTTTTTTGCAACTGCTGTCAGTGATAGAATTAACACCATAGAGCTGGGTAGCTATTGACAGCAGCAAGCAGATGAGCTTTCAGACTGCAGCAGCTATAGATGTGTCCTTACAGAGTGAAAAGGATTATTATGAAAAGCTTCCGCCAGCACAGCTCCAGATGAGGCCTTCCCTTGCATCTGGGGAAGAACCAGAGGATATCTCAATACTCTGCTTTTACTCTGCCATTTTCCATTTTGCCTTTTACTGTCATTTCTAGTCACGCCATAGAGTCATTTCATAGTCACTCTTTGTTTCTATGTAGCGTAGATTTGCTCCACTGATCAGTGCTAGCTGCCTGAGTGCTCCAAAAGCAAGGCTAACTGAATGAACATGCTCTTGAAAAAAACCAAAAGCCTAGGAGAACACCTGTGAGCTTTTAAACTCCTCATCCTCTTCAAACATAACTGAAGTCATGACATGACAATATCTGAATGCAGCAGTCCAGTCAAATATACATATGAGGACTAAATAGTTCCTTGTCTGTCCGAAAATTCTGTGAAGATTGTCCAGGTATGGAAAAAGCATCAAAATAACAGAACAAGAGAAACCCTATTAATATTATTTATTTATTTATCTATTTATTTATTTATTTATTTAATTATTTTTTTCAGTTAATTTCTCTGTGCTGAGTTCAGTGGCCCAAAACACCCAGCAGAAAAATTTACCACTTCCTAGAAGAGGTTTATGCCATTAAATTACTAGTATTTCTATTTCAGCCTCTACAATGTTGGCCAAGAAAGCAGTTCCTTGGCCGTGGGGTTGATAGTCACTAATTATAAACTATGTCAAATCTGTAAGAAATTTCAAGAGTAGGCAAAGGAACACAATGTGCCAGTTTTTGGCTATGGGAAAGATGAAGGCTCATTTGGATCCTACATTTGGCATTAGTGTTGTCCTTTTTGCCTTCTTCTGAAAAATGAGAAATCATCTTCTTTTGTTTTGCTACTTATCATGTGCCCTATAACTGAAGTCCTTCACTTTCTCTGGTATAGGAAGACTCTAAGTAAGGCAGAATGACATCTCACTTGCCAACTACAGCTTATTTCTATATGTTTGATTGTAAATAAGCAAACATTTGCTTTGGAGAGAGACTCTGAAGTTGAACGAGTCAGTGAATAAAGTGCATTTACCATTGCTCAAGTTTCTTGTCAGGGACACACGTACACAAAATGTGAACTAAGCAGTTCATGGTCAGACATGTACACCTAAACCTATTGACATCTCCAATTATTTTTTTCTTCCTTATATGCTAAAAATACACTCCAACATAAATATTAGATCCGGGGATTGTAGACTGCTCACAGACCTTCTCAACAAGTCTCAGGTGATGCGGGTGCTGGCTGTTTCCATGTCATCAGCCTCGTCGTAGACTGATTGTACCAGAGAGGTCAGGTCTGCTGTGACACTTACACAGATCAAATCACCATCATGTGGGACTCAAAAAGGAGTCAGACTAAGCTCAGATCCCCCAAGGTATTTTGACATCTACCTGACACTGACTTTGAAGTGAGCTGGGCAGCTGCAGTGGGAGCCAAGATGGCCATACCACATTCCTGCACTACTTTGTCATCAGGAAATCCCAGTACACAACCCAGAGGTATGCAGCTTGCAGCATCCTTCACCACCACTCTCACCCCTGGCTGCAATTCATTAAGTCTCCTGAATACATCTGGGATATCTATAAATATTTATGGTTGCAGGCTGACAGGACTTTCTCAAAGTCACAGAGGACTTGCATCACGGAGCACAAAGCTCATTTTGCATTAGCCACAGGGTCATGCTTCCTTGTTAAACAGGATGCTCCGTCCCCCCTCTGCCCAGTGCAGACCCCTAGGGGAGTACACCTCTGCAGCAGCCTCTCCTCAGCCAGCCCTGTCCCTGCTGTGAGGGTCCCTGTCCCCACTGCTGGACTGCTACTGCCCCTCAGATCCTCATTTTGTGAAAGTAGTCTGAGCACAGACCCCAGCCAGGGCTGCACCTCAGGCTGCCTGGCTCAGGTAGAGGAGCAATAAAGAATTTCAAATGCCTTTAAGGCACATTGACTTTCAGAAATGGTTGACGCAGTCATTTTTCACTTATTTATTTATTTGTTGGGCACAGCATCTTGTGTGTGTGGAATGTTTTCTCCCTTTTCTGGCAAGCAATTGGAGAGTAAATTACTAATATATTATTAATAGAAGACTTTCTTCACAGTTAAAGCAAGCAAGCAAACAAAGGAAAAAAAAACCCCAAAAATTACAACAGTGCATGAAAGTGAATTAGCAAATGTACAAATTGAAGGGGTGAACTTTTGTGCTAGCAGAGAATGGTAAGTGAAGAGGGATTGATGACAAAGACACATTGCTGAGACACCTCACCTGAGCAGGGGGCTGGAATGTGTCTTCCACAGCAGTTCTCATCTTTCCTGTAGAAAAGGGTGATGCACTCTTACTGTCTGTCTCAATATGAGCAAATTTGGCTGAGCAAAGTCACGGCTGAGCATTTGAAGGGTGTCTGACTGTTGGTACTTTCTTGCTTATGTAGCTCCTTCAAAATAGATGAAGTCTCCACACATTTACTGTTCAAGGATTGCCCTGTATTTTGACAGGGACAATGCACAGAATTGAATAAAACTAACTTCAAGGCAAGTTTTGGAAATGTGACATAAAAGAAGAAAGACTGTCTATTCACCCTATAGTTAAGCAGCCTTGGCTAGTATTTTTTTAAGTCTTTATTTGAATATCTTTAGAGAAATATCTTCTTCAGCAGTGAAAATTATAATGAAACTTTAGAAAAAAAATCTGAGGCTACAGAGCCAAGCATTGTGTGTGGATAGATTAGAGTTAAGGCTCATTTGCAGTAGAAAAGACAGCACAACATTTGCAGTGAAAAGAACAGAAAGGATCTTGCCCCCACTCTTTCACTTAATAGAGGCAGTTTGGGGAAAATTTCTAATGAATCCTATCCAACCATAAAATCATGTAGAAAATGAATTGTATCTGACAATAAAATAAAAGTGAACTAAATTACAATGTTCCTATATTCGCAGGACAAATTAATTTCATGTTTGGAATACTAATTGTTCACTGTAGGGCCTCACAAGTATTTATTGTCATTGCTTTGTTTGACACCAGAGGAACTTTGGCCCATGCAGAATTATGTGTTTTTCACTGTAGCACCAGAGGGAAGAGAAACAAATCTTTTGGACAGAAGGGGGAACTTCCCAGCTGCTAACCCTCTGGTCCCCAGGACAGTTTGTGGAAAGGCATTTGAAGAGTGGGTGATTTGTCCTTTGAAGAGGGAGAGAGAAGGCAAGTGGACCTTGATAGGAGTTGTGACTGTCCCCCAAAGACACCAACCCATTGTCTTTCTGCAGAGAACATACCCTTACGATCTAAGCCATTTGACTTGGCTCCAAGGACCAACAGGTCTTTGGTGCCTAGACAGAAGCTATAGAGTCTCAAGTAGCTCAAATGAGGCACCATGAGAGAAAAAACATGTTTGTACCACACAATTATTACAGTCAAAAGTACAAGTAAATAGAACACCTTCCCCAAAAGCAAGAAGCTTTTAAAAAATACACAGTAAAAAATTATGCAACTATGTGAAGGCTGTGTGCACACACAGTTTAAAAATGTTTTTAATAAAAAAACCCATTAAACTAATAAAGCAGATTAGAGCCGTGATAATCCAGTGGGGAAGTTTGAATGCTCAGTTCCATGAAAAGTTCTATTATATGACTTATATGTTTTTAGGAGACTGAAATGAGAAACTATTGCACCCAAGGGGGATCTTAGAGCAATCATTTTTCCTGAAGAGTGTTCATTTTGAAATGCAAGGCTTCTTCTGAACTGCCAATGGCTCCCTCTATCCCCTAAAAATTCATGTATGTTTCTGACTGACAGGTTTAATGGACTACTTTTGCATGTTGCAAAGCCACCTGGCATTTGAATTTAGTTTGGAGTTGCATAACTGTCTACATCCTCCCAAGGACCTTCTGGCTGGACTCTCTCCACACTTAATGAATTCCTTTCTCAGGCAAAGTCAACCAAGAGAAAAGACTGGGTTCCAGTGACTAAGATTATTTTGGGCACCTCTAATGTTAAAGAGCCTGGGCAATGAAGAGCTGAAAATGAAGCAAACTACAGGGCTTTACTCTTACCCAGTAAGAGTAAACTTACTTCATGAACTTCCCCATGAAGCAAGGTAACAATACCAGGGGATTCCTGACGTAGGGCAAGCAAGGCCTAAAAGAACCTAAACAGAAAGGCAGATCCAGGAACCCTGCAAGATAGGAGATATGTCCACTGATTTTCATGCTCAACAACAGCAACAACAACAACAACAACAACAACAACAACAACAAAGTGGTCAAATAAGAGAAGTAATGATTGTCTGGGGAAGGCTGAGTGCTGCTGCAGCCTTTATCCATCAGCGCTCTGGTGCAATGCTTCTGTGCTCCTGCTTCTGAGGGGGGGAAATGAGATATGATGGTACCCAGCAGGGTGATTAGAGCAACTGTTTTCCTTGAAGATAAATCACAGGAAAAAAGTCTGTATTATGGGAAAGTGGAAACAGTAATTGCCTGCAAGGCTTCTCTCCCACTGTGGGATAGGGAGAAGGCCAGAAAGAATCATTTGCACTGCACATCCTGATTCATTTCAGTCCCTTCACACTAGTCTATTTTCTATTTTCCATCTTTCCTTTGCCCTGCTAAACTCACATTTCTGGGGGCTTGGACTAGTTCCAAAGCTGTCTCGAATAAGAGGAACTGTTTTTCCATTGATTGAGATGAAATTTTGACTGAGAGGGTGCATATGCTTCTTGTGATTTCCTCCTGCTTACCTTTTGCCCAGATCCATGGCATGTCATGCTCCATACCCTGTGAGGTATCAATGTGTTGTGCACTTGCTCATCCCTCTGATTCCCTTCTTCTAGGTATTTAATCTCCTGCTCTCATTCTGTGTAAAACCAATTTTAGACACTTTGACAGGATTTCCCACAACCTATGAAGATCTGTTTCTAAAAGATGTGTTTTCTCAGAAAGCTCAGATTTACTGTGCCAAAGGCTGTAGCCTTGCATGCACCACCCAGTTCTGATCCACTACTGCTGCCTGCCAGGCATGCAGACCCTCTCATATGGCATGCAAGGGGCTCCTGAGCTCCCCCTGCATCTGAGTCCATCCAATGTGCTCTTTCTTCACTTGGAGATCAATTCATCTGGAAAGAGATGAGTGGACTGCCCTGTGATTTCCAGGAGAGAAAAAAAATGTTTTCATAGGAAAGGATTTTGAACAGATGAGAGAGAGCTCCTTCTGAAATGGGAAGCAGAAGGCATGCAGAAGTAATGCAAGGTCATGGAGGAAAATAACTTCTGATATTCCTGTAAAGCATTGAATGATTAAAGAGAAGTAATTTCAGAATGAATGGGATGAGTGGATCAAACACAGACTGGAAGGACAAGTGAGATGGATGGAAGAGAAAAATGTTGCACATAGATGTGATGGCTTCCTACATTTCGTTCCAATAGATTTGACCCTCTCTACCTGAAGCACTTAAGCTCTAAAAATTTTTCTTATTGTAAGACAAAAGAAAATCTACCTTCACACAACAGAGTAACAAGCACCTTTCATACCTGCACTGAAGAATATAGTGTTCTTGTTCAATCCTTCTGTCTTAGAAGGAATAGCATGCCCTGATGGGTTTGCCAGGCAAGAAAAGCAGGATCTACAACCAGGGACAAGACCTTTAGGGGAGAACATATTGCTGCAGATCTAGAGAATAAAGAGGAAGGTTTAGAGAGAAAGGAAGCTTTAGGACAAGAAGGGAAAGAGAAAGACTCCAGGACTTTGTTAAAAGAGATTGAACCTAGAATTTCTTTAAGACTGAAGAGAAATCTCTCCTCTAAAATATTCAGACTTATTTAGAGAGTTTTCTGTGCTCTTGTGTTACCACCAAAACCCAATAATTCTTTTTGAAATTTCTTGTCTGCATTTTTCTGAGTGGAGATGTTGTTACATAACTGAACACAGCTGAGTTGAGAGGTGAAAAGATGATATTTTTAATGGATAAATTTACTGTCATAATAACTATCAAATAATTTTTCAGTAGTAGTGTTCTATTCTCTTCCCCCAGGCACCAGGGATCCAGTAAAACATGATGGTTTGGGAAGTATGAATATTAAGACTCTTCCCACCAAAGACCATCCAGAGACATGGGTAACTAGTGGATGTGGTCAGTACTGTGGAATTGCAGCTTGGGATAGCTGGAGTCGTGGGCTATGAGATGAGCAGATCTCTTGCTGTCATTTCCAGAGGCCTGGCATGGTGACTGGTCAAGAGCTTCCACTAGATTCCCTGAGATCCTGCACAACATGTGGAAATGGTGACCACTGTCTCTCATGGAAACAGAGACAGTCCAGCTTCCTGATCCAGCTGAGCCCAGAACTCAGCAGCAGCTGAGGCCAGGTACTTCTGCACATACTAAAAACATGTAATACCTCTATGTATCACTTTCTTGCCTCGAGGCAAGCCAGCAGTTCATTACATCAGGCAAGCAGCAACCAGCAGCAGATCCTACACAGAGGTGAGATACCACTGTTTGGAGGTCAGTGATGTCTGGGTTCTGCATGAGACCACAGACCAGAACCACATTGCCAGCACAATCTGAACATCTTGGTGACAGGGACATCTCACCCGCACGGCCGTGCTGATCAGAGGGGGCAGCCCCCAGACTCACCTGTCTGACCATGGAAGGGGTGCAGCAGCAGGGAAAGCTGCACACCAAGCCTCACTGTGCTGCAGTGGTATTATCATGAAAAAGCACCAAGCCATTCTGTCAACAGGAACCAGGTTTTTGTGGCTGTGACATGAGTACTAAGGCATGTGCTGCATGGGTTGGTTTCAGTGCTGTGGACAAATGTTTTGGGTAGTGTGACCTGAGACCACAAAACTGATAGCACACCTGGTAAAGGGAGGAATGAGTTTTACACCTATAATGAGAAAGGAAAAAGCTTCAGATTCTTTTATTCAGATGGTTTGCCAGCAAACAAATATTTATGGAGCAAGAATCACAAGAAAACACACTCTTAAGTATTCAAAAAGATGAACTCAGTACCTTTAGAGAAAATTAAGGAAGAGGAAAATTTTCTTTTTGTGACATTCAAAACTCCTATTTTATCATGATAATTATCATCATTAAAAGATGTGCCCTACATGTTTGAGGTTATAAAGGAAGACAAATATCAGATGACATTGAAGCATTGCATCTTGAAACCTAGTGCAAATAAAAAAGGAATTTTATAACATAATTATATTCCCATTAATATGTTAATCTCTTATATACAGACATAGAGAAGCAAATACATTACTTTTAATAATTAACTCTGTGGTGAGGTTTTATTGCTGGGTAAGAAGATTTCTCTATGGAAGGGTATTTAACATTTTAATTAAGCTGTTTTTGATAGATGTTTATGGTTGCTTCTATTTCTGCTTAAAACAAAACCATGCGATTAGGAGAAAATGCAATTTTGTCACCAAAAAGGAGTTATTTTCATTTGAAGGAAGGTCTAAGGTTCCCTCTTCTTTGCTGTCTAGTTAGTGTACAGCAGTGGTATAGTGTGTTTTAAGGGACATGCATTTCTTATGGAAAGGTTCCATTTTGTTTTCTTATTTCCTTTCAATAACTTTATACTTTTTGTGCCACCAAACATTGCCATTATATTTGACCTTCCACCAGAAGACTGCCTATGTTTTGGTGAAATGAGAAAACTCAGAAAGGATATTTCAAAAAAATAAATCACAGATTTCTCAGATAAAAGCTGCTAAAGGAACCAAAGTCATGGGAAAAGTAGCCTTAATGAATTGCAGAATCACAGGATCCAGGGTGGAGAAAAGGAAAAATGGACAAAAAAAGAACAGGACTGAAAGACATAAAGAAATGAAAAGTCTAGCAGGGATTTCCAGGTGGTGAATCTGGACAATGTACTGGTCTGAAAATAAGTCAGCAAGCTTTATGCATGGACTGGCACTTGAGCTTGATACATAAACTGATAATTGAAAGGCTTTGCAGATGGACACCTACTTGCCAGACCTGAGAAGGTGGATGCAGACCAGCTAACCCTGTAATGACTTTCTCTGGTGAACTTGAGTGTGACTCTAGGAAAAAAACACCTGAGTGAGAAAAAAACCACATGGTCTTCATGGTTCAGAGACAGTGCTCAAAGCTGCCACCTGGAAGGGTCAGCTCTGACCACAGCTTGTGTCAGCATGGCTCTCAGCCCCACTAGAACCAGTCCTGCAAACCTCCACCTCTTTTCATACAGCTTTGCAGTCCAGACAGCAAGTGAGATAAACAACAGATCAGTATTTGTTCTCTGGTTCCCTGTTCCCAAATAGCACCCTCTCATTTTGGCCCATAGAAGTGATTAAAAAAAATAAAAATCTACAGACACAGGTTTTGAAAAAGCAATAAAAGTCCTACAGATTACAAACATTGGACTCCCTTTCTGTGAGCCATCTAGACACCACATGCACAAGATCTGTGTTGAATTAATTAGATGGGGAAATGCCTTTCAGGCACTTGTAACAGCTCTGGGTACAATTCAGCAGTGAGGAGAGATGAGCACTAAGGTTATTTGCCTTAGAAGGAATTAAATAACTGCAGGGAAGCTCTGTTACAGTAGCATTTGAAGTGCTTTATTGAAAAAAAGCAAATGAAGCCAGAATTCTTGGCCACTCTGACCACTTGCTTACTGTGATCCTGGGTACTGAAAAATACACAGATGCTGAAATGAACACTTCAGCTCCAGCAGTGCTGTCCTGTGAGAAGCCACAGGGCTTTGGAGTGTGTCCCTGATTTTGGAACTTCTTTGGCTGTGGTGTGAGCCACCTAGCTTATCTTCAGGTTGTCATTGAACATGTAAACTTGGTGACACTGGCAAACCTGGCAGCTGTCACTCCTACAAGACCAACCCTCCTCCTAAGGGATGGCTGGACAAACATGCGCAGCATGGCTCAAACTTGCACAAGAGCAGGACATTTCTGGACTTATTTCTAATGCACATGCTGATGAGTTGAATGGATGGGGAGACAGAGGACAGGAGATCAGGGAGAGTATATTTCTTCAGCTTAAAGAGAAATAATAAAATGAATGCACATTGGATACTGCAGGACAACATGGCCTTGCGAGTATCCATATGCTGAGCTCCATGGGCATACCAGGTTATCCACATTAGCCTACAGACAATGGGGAGGATGAAGCCTCATAAAATTCTTTTTTCTGAGTCCACTACCAAGTCAGGAGGAGATGGGAGAAAGTGGTACTTTGAGCAGGATTACTGTGAGCTAGATCAGTGTGATGAACTGGCAAGCTTGAACAAGGAGTGCAAACAGCATTGTCCCTGCACCTGTACGTCAGGATGCAGCTTCTTTCTATGTTGTAGAGGCAGCAGGCAGAGGATCTGTCTCAGGAGAGACAATCTTCAGGTTTGGTGGGTATTCTTCTGAGATTCCTATTCCCTTCTGATCTGGAATTCACACAGATATTGGTGAGCTATGCACTACATTCTTGTGTTATCATTGCATCTCTTCCTGAGGAAGAGCAGACATGACCCCAAGGCTACCAAAACACTTCCACAAATTAAAGTTAACATCTTGGGAAAATGGTAACAAGTTAGTCACTGTGTGACTAGGTTGTCTTTTCCTGGGCACAACAGACAGGAGGTATATCTGAAAATGAGAGCTCTGACCACCAATACTGACCTCTTTATTTACAAGAACAGCAAGAAAGTCTTTAGACTAAAATCACTTATTGTGACAGAACATCCTACAAAGTTTTTTTCTTTCTGGGGATCAATTTCACAGCTTCTACTCATTGATTAACTCCAGACTACTCTGTGCCTTGTGTTTCTGCACCCTTCTGCCACTCTCTCAAGGCATATTTCCCTACCCTCACTGTTATTGAACAGTACGCTGCTGGAATTCAGTAGGATTACTTGCAGACATAGGATGCCAACCCATATTGTAACCACTCATTTTTTTCCCTTTCTGTCTACATTTTTTTTCTTCCTCAGATATTATCATGAGGGATTCTGATACCGTGAGTAGTATGAGGTTTCAAATCCCTGTCTTAATTTTACAGGATGGTCTGTATATTTATTTATATCTTTAAGTATAACACACAAAACTGCAAACACTTTGTCTGGAGAAAGCAAAGCTAAACAAAGCTGTATTTCACTGCCAGGATGCTTTTAAGCAATTCCTGAAAAATTTCTTCTGTCTGTAGTGAGATATTCAATAAAGAAAAGCATAAGGCGATTATTTAAGAATAAGACAGGCTTTTACTTTTGATTTGGAGAGCAAAAAGCCCAAGAACAAACGAAAGCCAAGCCACCACAATAGAGCAGCATGTCTGCTCTGTCAGGCACAGAGGAGGAAATGGCTGCCAGCAGGTACTTCAGAGATCCCAGGGTACAATACAAAGCAAAAAACCCAACCCTATGAGCTAGACATCAAAGCAGTTAAGGCCATCTGTCCCTTCACAGCCTCCCCAAATCCCTTTGAGGTCTGGCTTTCCAGCAGGCACTGCACTAACCCTCTTGTTCATAAGGGTCAGCAGCTGGCTGTGCAGAGGTGCTACCATCTCTGCTGCAGATCCCTCTTCTTTCCCACACCTGGCTGGAAGTGGTACCACTAACAAACAAAGGAAAGGAGTGTCTGCTGTGTGCTGGGCATGAGGACAGTGAGAGTTACGCCCTCAGTGCAGCATGGGAGGACAACACCAGGTTTGCTTTCCTCACAGAAAGAGCTGTGATCCTTCAGCTCTGCCCCTCCTCTGTCCTTTCCTCTGCCTCTTTCTTTCTGAAGGGCAACTAAAGCTCTTGCTCAGGTATTATATAAATACAACATCTGCACCCCATGCTGTGAAAGTATCATGGAAGAAAGTACAAAAGGCACGGTGGCCTTGTAAAGTGCTGCAGAGGAGAATTTTGGTAGTGCAATATAATCATTCCCCTCCACAGCTCTGTTTGTGAGGGCAACGCTATAGGAGCCCCTCGCCATTTCAAAAGAACACTGAAATAGTAATTTTAAATAAATTCTAGCACGTCTTTATGAAGGAGAAAAGCAAAAATGGAATCCTGATGGTGTGATGAACTCTAATTTTTCAGAGATAACAACAGGCAATTTGCAAGGAAAGCCAAGTGACTTATTGTCATTCAACAGCCAAAGGGAAATGGGTGAAAAGGTGCAGTTCTCTGACATTATCTGGACAAATAATGTTAGAAGGAAGAAAGTTCTGGTTCCTAAAGTGAATAGTCTTACTTAAAAACTATATTGGGAAAAAGAAATTCATTTGCAATGAGTCTGAAGAGAAATAATCAATTAGTAATGTATTTCTGGGCCCCAGAGAATCTCTTCTAGGCTGCTGCAACCTTGGTCACACCACATCCTTTGTGCCTCAAAAATCCTATCTCTGAAATGAGGATGAACTGGTAGCAGCATCACTACCAGACAGGAATGACTGTCCCTGAAGTTATCTGAGGACCTCAAATGCAAGAGGTGGAGTGAGGTGCAGGGCTGTTAATTATTTTAAAGCCCCTTCGTGTTCATATTAATCAAAGTGTCAAGCTGATTTTCTCTAATTTAACTAAAGAAGACAGAGCTTTCACAGTGGGAAATGCTTTAAAGTTCACCAGGCTTGCATGACAAATTTACTGTATGCTTACTTCTTGCTGGCTCTGTGTGTGCCTGATGGAATTTCTTTTGCTGTTTCTACTAATTGTCAGGACTACTTCCAGTGGCTTTAAACAAATGTTGACTCAATCCTGCTGTGACATCTCAAAGCTGAATGTTTGAGATCACAGATTGCTAGGAAACACAGATATAGGAATGAAATGCTACTTGAGATCCAACCTGATTGCTGCAGAGTGGGGCTACGAAGATACAGCCTGACCCAGAAAATGTATTTAATAGACCAAAAAGGAAGCTTTTAAAAAATGCATAAATACATGTATAAGCGGATCTAAAATATGCATTTGCAGAAGCCAAAACAAGATATTCCTAGAGAGAATGGGCTGTCTCCTGGGAAAGCCTTGCATGTTTCATAACCTTCCATGAATGGTTTGATTTTGCTTTAAGGACCAGCAAGAAATTCAACCAGTGCAAAAATAGATTAATCAACATTTCATCTAAATATTGCCAGTGAAACAAAAGATTTGATGCAAACTGACAAAAGGCAGGAGATTCTAAATACCTTATCCCTGTTTTTGCTCCTGAGTTCATATCTCTAATGACAGTGTGTGTTTGTGTGGCAGCAGGTAGGATGTGGAGTGTCAGCTGTAACACCAACATTTCCTGGGTGTTTTGTCATCTTGATCTTGTCTCCAATAGCTGGGAAATGTTTGACCAAAACACTAAGGTCCAGACAGCCAAGCACAGAGTCATTTCCCCCTTTTCATCCCTGTTAATGCATCCTGTCACTGGTTGTGCTGGTCCTCAGAAGAACATGAGGGTTTTTTTTTGAGCAAGGGACATTCCAAAGGAGAAGATGGATGAGGTAATTGCAAAGCATGGGCAGCATGGTACTGTGTCAGTGATTAAGATATTAAAAATTAATGGTCGTAACTTATTGTCAGCCTCAGTAAGGGCAAGATGGATAATGGTAAGTGACTTCTTCTAACAATATCCCCATTTATTCTAGTCTTAACTAACTTCTCTTAGTTATTCCAGTCTATGTGAAGACCATCATGCAGATGATGACCTTCTGCACACAGAGTAGTGAGATCTGGAGTCTGAACTGTGCATAATTCCCTTGCTTACCTGAAGCTATAGCTGTTGCACCAGTACTGGCTGAAGTGATATCCAGTGAAGGAATCTGACTTCTACATCCTGTGACAGCCTCCATACAATGAATCTGTCTTTACTGTTCCTTTTTTCACTTGAAGAACATCTGTCTCTTCTTAATGTCATTGAATGGTTTCGGTTGAAGGGGACCCTAAAGATTATCTAGTTCTAACCCTGTGCCACAGGCAGGGACAACTTCCACTAGACCAGATTGCTTAAAGCCCCATCCAGCCTGGTCTTGAACACTTCCAGGTTTGGGGCATCCATAACTCCTCTGGGTAACCTGTTTTAGGGCCTCACCACTGTCACACTGAAGAATTTCTTCTTTATATCCAATCCAAATCTACTCTATTTCAGTTTAAAGCCATTTTCCCTTGTTTTATCACCACGTGCCCTTGTAAAAAGTCCCTCTCCAGCTCACTTGTAGCTCCCTTCAGGTACTGGAAGGTGCTATAATGTCTCTCTGAAAATATCTCTATGTTGAATAATCACAACTTTCTCAGCCTGTCTTCATAGGAGAGGTGCTCCAGTCCTCTGAGTATCTTCATGGCCCTCCTCTGCACTCACTCTAACAAGTCCATGTCCTTCTTATGATGGGGACCCCAGAGAGGGGTGCAGGACATGAGTGGGATCTCACAGGAGCAGGGTAGAGGGGGAGAATAGGAGAATCACCTCCCTCAACTGCCTGCCACACTTCTTTTGATACAGTCCAGGATACTGTTGACTGTCTGGGCTGCAAGTGTGCATGGCCAGGTCATGTTGAGCTTCTCAACAGCCAACACCCCCAGGTCCTCCTCCCCAGGGCTGCTCACAATCCATTCTCCATCCAGTCATTATCTGTGTTTGGGATTTTTTTTTGTTTAGGGGAAAAATGACTTTAAACGGGACTTTAGGAGAAAAAGCCACAGGCCACCAAATAGTGTGGGCGGAAGAGCTGTCATTTGCAATGATAAAATGTCATTAATTTAAAAACCAGCCAGCTGTTTTCAGGCATTCCTCACTCCCACTCCCTGCCATTTTGGGGGGAAATCTAAATTTATTTGCATGTTTCTTACAGTGATGTCAAACTTTGACATCCTACTGGTCCATAGGATGATGTTTTCAAAGCTGTTTAGGTAATAGAGCCACAAGCATCTCTGTGAAATCCACAAGAGGCTAGATACAGAAAAAAATTTATATCAAAATGACTTTGATATTCATTACAAACAAAACAGAGAATAACAGAAAACTAAGGAAAATGAGTTGACAAAAAAGACAGTTTTGTCAATGTAAGAATTTTTTTGTTACTTACTTCCCTCCCAGGCTGTGCAGTCACAGCTATGTTTTGCAGTGGCAAAGGTCTTGAGGGGTAGGAGGGTCTGTCAGTGATACCTGTCATTCAGCTCATGGTGCTTTGGAAGCTCCCAACTCTCTAGATCTCACTCTCCAGTGTAGAACAGGGGGAGACTCCAGGAGGAAAGTCATGCTGGTGGTGATCCAGCTGCAGAGGGCACATTCCTTTTTGGAGTGGCATTGTGGCTCATTGCACTGCCAATGAATTCATTTAGAGAAAAAG
>VZTZ01051319.1:761921-794746 GCA_013400955.1 Drymodes brunneopygia | reverse complement strand
AAAAAAAAAAAAGAAAAAAATGTGAGGTTTGTTATAAGCTGTGTCCTGTCTCATAAAACAAAAATAATAAGAAAAGCAAGGCTCCTTAGGTGAAGCTGAGAATTAGCTGACATTCACTTCTCATAGTGTGTAAGAAACTTTTTAAGAATAAAATCAAGATGTAGATAACATGAAAGTTAGGTAGTCAGGCCAAGAGAACAAATGGAGTTGAAGAAATGACTTATCTCACCATGAAATTGTTTTGTACCTCCTATGAACCAACAGAAAAAGTGAACTAATTTATTTGAGAAAAAGACTGGATTTCTATCCATGACACTGTGCTTCTTTATTGCATGATGGAGCCTGGAGTCTGTTGTGTGCCTGCCTCTCTGAGCCCTTTGAAGGAGCATGATGGTGCTGCTGTGGGGTGAAGGGTGCTGCAGGTGGCTGGGGGGGTGCAAGTCATGGCTGCTGGATGAGGAACCTCATCCCAGCTCTGCTGATACCCATTCTCTATTGGAGCTCACAGATACTGGAACACTTTTCCAAAGAGGAGAAAAATATGCGTTCCTGAAAAATAAATATTATATTGGATTATTTTCCTCCTTTCTTTCTCCATCATACTCACACATGCACATATACACACATCAGGGAGACAAATTCCAAATGTTTCCTTCTGGAGTTTCTACTGATTTAAGAAGGCTGGTATTTTGTGAAAGCCTATACAGTTTTGTGATTGAAATAGCACTGCTTTTTCCATAACTGGGTTTGGCCAGCAAATTTTTTTGCATTCACTTGTTAGGCTTGTCATTTTTCCTTTTCCATTGCCACTATTAGAATGAGAAAAAATGCCTTCCCTGATGTGCAAAAAACAACTTTGGTAGAGCTGGTGATAGTGGGGAAAGGTTTAATGGCAATTCTGAAACCAGCCCTCTCTGATGACTTCCTGTTTTGTTTCACAATATGGGTTGTAGGCTGTACTTTCTCCTGTATTTTTGCACTGCTACAAAGCCGGGTAGGTCTCCCCATCTTCTCCCAATCCATTCATTTAGTTCATGGCTGAGTCTGGTCAGATACCCTTCTCTGGTACCCAGTGATCTTTCACTTAAATCTGCACTTTGATGGAGCACCAGCCTAGCAGAGGCTGTTGACAAGGTCAAATTCATTGATCTGGGCTTCTCTACCAAATGAATAGCACCCATCTCTAAGACAGAAAGTCAAAGGGTTACAAATTATAATTTGAAACAAGAAAAAAGCACCTTTGAAAAACAAATACGAGAGAAGAAAAAACAGCTCCTTTTAATTTGTTGCTGTTTTTGAAAAAAAATTTGAAATAAGAAAAGAAACTCCTTTTTTTTTCTTTTGTCTAACATTATTCTTGCACTCACACTGTCCACTGAAATACCTCAGGTTTAGATATTTTACCGAAATGTATTTAAATAAAGTCAAAAAATTCAGTTCAGTTGTTTGCTATTGGAATCAGTAATCATCAAAAATCTCCGCTGAGACATGACTTTGGTCTACAGCCTGAAACAGCCACAGGTTAGAATGAGACCTTGGAGCAGCTTGTGCCTGGGATGCAGAATTTCCAGACACTGAATTTAACTTCCCAAGTAGAGAATATCACTAATGGATACCTGTAAAAAACCAAACCAAACCAAAACCAAACCCAACCAAACCAACCTACTAAATTCAGAAGTTAAGACTCTCTTTACATTAACTATTGAAATGCAGCTTCTGTATGCTGGACAGCAAACCAGGGATTAGATCCCTTGTGTGGCTTCTCTGGAAACAAGAAAAAGAGCCCTGTTTGCACGAGACTTTTTTTTTATCTGGACACAAATGAGAAACTTGTTGCTGCATTGTGGTATAAAACAAAATCACCACTCTGCTTTGTAACTTCAGCAAAGAGTAAATATGCACCTACTCAGTTAATGCTTAGTGTTGAACAGAGACAATTTATCAGCAGATGCTCCTAGTATCTGTGTTTATATAACCTATGGAAATTGGGCAGCACTTTGAAAAGCTGTCATGTTAATTGTCCTTTCTTGATAATCACTGTAGCGACAATAATTGTGGTGAACTCTTCGTTGATGCTTGCACGGATGCTGTAGGCAGCCCTGTGGAAAGCATCCTTCTTCAGCAGGCATTTGTCTTGAAAGCTACGACAAGCTAAGGTTACTAAAATCAACCTGTCTCTGCTGTGCAGGATCAGGAGGAAGATTCTCACTTCACAAAATTTGTGTGGATAAAAGGATATTTATTTTAGTGGGGTTATTCCCCAGATTATTTAATAAAAAAATCAATTAAAGGAAATCTTGCTTCAAAGGGATGCATGTGCATGTCTCATTTAACAAGGAAAGCAAAGGGATTTGCAATTGGTTATCATGAAAGATTAAAAATGGTAATCAATATATTAATCATGATGATCCAAACCTCTGAGGACACTTACGTAGGCAGTAAGAGAAACCAAGAGTTTGTTCCACCTCTGTATTTTGAAAGAGCTAATACCATGCAAAGATGGAAGAGAGGCTAGGTGACCCAGGAATACACTGGGAAAGGATAAGATCAATTTGGTATTGTTACTTAGATACACATGACTTCTGCTGATGCTGATTTCTTCATTCACTCTGGGTGAAATTCATCCCTCTTTACTCAATCAGTTCCAAGTCTCTGGATTATTTATAGCATCAGAGATGAGGCTTTACCAAGTATTCAAATGGTTTGTAAACCTTATGCTTGTGTTGTGCACAGAGAGTTCCCTTTCAAGGACTAGTTTGCTGTCTACGGACATTCAGTTCTGGCTGTCACAGTATCAGAAGGCTCTCTAACCATCTCTCTAAGCAACAAATAGGAAAATACTACTCCTTACTAAGTGCTGTTCAATAGCACATTTTTACAGGCACCTCACGTCAGCCCTGTGTGAAAAAAAAGGACAGAGTATGTTTTTACACTGTCTCTTCTCTGTTTCGTGGAGATCCCTGTGGGGGCTTCTGAAACGGCAGGACAGATCTTGCTGGAAACAAAGCTGTTCATTAGTACAATTCTTCAGAAAACTACAAATGTGCCATTCTTCAGTTGTAATAGGAAAGGCTTTGCAATCTCAATAACCTAAAATATAATAATTTTTATTATAAAGCTGTGCAACCTGCAACCTGACCTACTATCAATTCTACAATATAATTTTGAAAGGTTTATTGGCATCAAATGATATACTTATTCAAATCTCAAGTATTTAAACATATTTAAGTAAAAATAAGAAAAATATAAACCTGAAAGTTACTTTTAAGGAGGAAGGCTAAATTTAAATCCTCAGAAAATATCAGATTTATACCGCTTTTCCATCTGCATGATTTTGTTCCTCTCTCCATTCCATAAATAAAGAATTTGGTATAACAGATTGAATCAAATATTGATATCATTAACCTCAGCTCTTTACCCAAAAGCATTTATGTTAAAGAAGTATGGCAAATATTGTTATCATGTAAATTTTATGAAAAAACCAAAACCAAAAAAACGCAGACTGATGGTAGTTAATAGCAGTTCACACAAATCATGCTATGTGCTTTATTGATAATAAATTTGTGTGAATAATGTAATCCCCTTACATTAAAGATTCTTAGTTGAGCCTGCTGTTAACCTTTATACAGCATCTGGTAATTCCTTGTGAGGGTCTCATACACACAGAGTAATACCTCAGGCCTTTTGGGGTAAACAGTAGCTTGCCTTCATGAATAATATACTGCTTAGTTGCAAAGGACATTTTTTACTGTGAGTGACACCTTCCTGCATTACATGTCTAATGTTCTTTAATGCTGGTAAATGATGTTGACATATCTCAGTGAATTTATGCAGGTGCTAATTATTAACTAACACTAATAATAAACAGCAAAATTGGTGCCACTAATTGACTCTTTAAGATGTTTTTTTCACTTCCCAATCTCAGAGCACTTTAAAAATATTTGGTGTAATAAGCCGCACAGTACCTCTACTAGTTACATCAGGAATTTGTCGTTGTCTCTTAACACTTGGAAGGAAAAAAAAAGAACAATGACATTGAGTGATTCACACAAGAACAAGGCCTTGCCAGAGCTAGATTAGTACCTGTGCCATTCTATTCCAGGCTTCTGTTCTCACCACAAAACTGGATAGTTTTCCTAAATGTAAGAGACGGGACCGAAGCCCCTCATCTATNCTCCCTCTCTCCCTCTTCTATCGCATAAATCTTGTTGTTGGCACTCAATAAAAGTGCTTTGATTTTGATTAATATTTTGCCCCCGTGTTTTCCTTTGCACTTTGAGATTCAGTTAACGAACCATCACGACTCCCGCTGGTACCAGTGGATCGTGACACTAAAGCAGCATGTTATCAGTAAGGGTACATCAAGACAAGACAAATATGAGCAGTAGAGAACACAGGAAATTAGACAAGTGGAAAAGCATCAAAATGAGTCTTACAAGTCCAGGAAGGAGATGGCTTGGGGACTTCACCTTGGAGCAGCAGGGCTACCAACTGTGCAAGAGAACCATCTCTTTAGGTGGAATCATTATGAGCAAGCTCAGAGAAGCAACAGAACAGAGATGACCAGCTATTAACAGTGGTGACTCCTCCAACCTGTTGAGAGTCATAGATCAACTTAGGTCCTACACAGAGACAAAAACAGGCATCAGCAAGATGCTTACAGTCTCTCTGCCTAGAGTGTTTCTGTTTGTCACTCTCAACAAGAGCTGGCTGCTCACACATTGGATTTTTGTCACACTGAGGGTCAAATCAATCAAAGCACAAGATCAGTGAGTTGGAATCCCTCTTCCCCAGCTGAAGACATCTCCACAGCCATCAGAGTATGCTCTGATCCTGGCTGCAGCCCTAGCTAACACCTAGCTGGTATATCTTGCTTGTAGCACTGCAACCCCCCAAAAATATTAGACTTCTCAGGACCCAAGGAGTGCTCCCTGGGCTGCTGGCAGACCACTCAGTGTTGGTGGACACATTTTACCATGCTAATAATGATGGGGATAGCAAAGGACTTTGACATCCCTCATTTCTTTTCTTAACAGCTTTCCAGATGTGCATAGCTGGATCATCTCTGAACATTTTTCCAGACTACCTGGTTAGAGTTTCCCATGGCAATTTCAGCTGAACCTAGGGAAAGATGAAACTGTGTTGAACTCAAATATAGACTGGGTGAAGATAAAGGGTGCAAGATTAATTCTGACCTTTCACAGTGTTGAAGTGTCTTAATATTGTTTGAGAATATGATCAAATTCTATAAGCATTTTATGACTGTTACTGTGTTAGTGCTAATAGATAACATCCCAATAAATTCATTTCGTTCAGCACCTGTGCACACATCCTTTCCTAGCCTACATAGTGCAAATAAACTAGCTCCACTGAAGAAAAAAAAATAAAAAAAGAAAATAGAATCTGACTTTTAAGCACCTTTAGCAGCATGGCACTTTCAGCATTGCCAGGAAACAGTGGTTTGGTGCTAATTCAATGGAAGCATTGCTACTCACTGAGTCCCCAAACCTACCACCCCCAGTGCTTTCAGATTTCTCTCAAGTGAGCATCCATCCAGTTCAATTTGAGAGTGCTGACAAGAAATCACAGGCTGAGATGTGGGGGACCTAAAGGAAAAAAAGCTCCATTTAGCCATAACTAGATCATTTTCCTAGTTATGCCTTAAATAAATGAATAAATGAATAAATAAAAGTAAATAATCCTGCAGGAAGCAGTGTTGTAAGAGATTCACAAATAAACAGAAATAAGTTAAAAGCATTATCTGAGGAGTAAAATGAAATAGCAAAAGTCAAATTGCAGGGCTGAATTAAGGTAATCATAATGCATTTTTCAAATATATTTGCAGTTGAGAGCTATGGAAAGCAAGATTTAAATTTGACCACTTTGACATAATAGAAGCAGTGCACTGGGAATTGGACGCAGAAGCAGCAAGCTCTGGAAAAGCTCAATTCTTTTTGCTTCTATCTCTGTTCATCATGAGGAGGCATTTAGCCATGACCAGGGTCAGATCCCACTGCCTGGTAGAACAGGCTTTAGAAAGTGTGTGGAGAATTAATGTCCAATGGAAGAAAAAATCTGGGAGTCCTTAGTCTTGCATAGCAATTCTTTATCTCAAAATTCACAATATGAAAATGACAGAACATGTCTAATGATGAATCTCTTGGACATCTAAGATGGCAAGAAGTCTCAGTAGTGTAGCTGTTTCCCACAGTTCACTTTAGCTGGCTGTGAAGAATGTCAAAATATCCAGAGAATGGATCAAGCTATTCTGAGAGAGTTGAATTAATCCCTCCTTTCTTGCACATAACGAAAGGAGCAGCACAGGTAATTGACCTGGTGTTTATGGACATCTGCCAAACACCATCTGGAAATAACCCTGAGTGAGGTCACACTCACTCTCACACAGACGTGAGAAGGGACCTTGACAGTCTTCAGAGGTGGATCTGTGCAAACTTCATGAAATTGAACAAGGCCAAGAGCAAGTTCTTTGGGCAATCCCATGCGGAAACACAGGCTGGGTGGAGGATGGATTCAGAGCAACCCTGAGAAGAAAGACTTGGGGTGTTGGTGGATAAGAAGCTCCATATGACCTGGCAACACGCACTCACAGCCCAAAAAACCAATTGTCACCTGTGTTACATCAAAAGAAGTGTGACCAGCAGGTGAGTGAGGTTATTCTGCCCCTCTACTCCACTCTTGTGACACCCCAAATGGACTACTGAGTCCAGCTCTGGGACTCACAACATGAGGATGTGAAGAACAGGTTACCCAGAGAGGTTGTAGAGTCTACCAGACTGGAGATATTCAAAAACTTCCTGGACACATCCTTTGCCATGTGCTCTAGGATGACCCTGCTTGAGCAGGGAGCTTGTACCAGGTGACCCACTGTGGTGTTTTCCAACCTTACCCATTCTATGATTCTGTGGAACAGCTGAAGTGAGTCCAGAGGAGGGCCCAGAAGATGATCAGAGCTTGGAGCCCCTCTGCTATGAAAACAGACAGAGAGCTGGGATTGTTCAGCCTAGAAAAGAGAAGGCCCTGTGGTGACCTTTTAGCACCTTCCAGTACCTAAAGAGGGACCACAGGAGATTTACAGAGGGAGGACAACAGTAGTGGCTTTAGACTGTAGAGGGAAGGTTTAGATTAGATAAAAGGAAGAAATTCTTTGCTGTGAGCATGGTGACACACAGTAACAGGTTGTCCTGAGAACTTGTGGATGCCTCATAACTGGCAATGCTCAAGCCAGACTGGATGGGACTTTGAGCAGCCTGGCGTAGTGGAAGGTGTCCCCGCCCATGGCAGGGGGGTTGGAACTAGATAATCTAATTTAGGGTCTTTTCCAACCCAAACCATTCCATAATTCTATGAATCTATGAATCCTTGGTTGTGACAGCTTCTCTCAGAGGCTACATGAGAACAGATTCTTTTCAGAGTTCTCGTGCACATAAATTTGCTTCCAATTTTACCTCACCATCTAACATGTCAGTTTGTTTATATTTGAGTCACTGCTTAAAACTCACTGTATGTCTATCTTTGAGGAGATGGGCTGGTTGCAGGAAAGACTGTGGGTAGTGCAAGTCCTCAAATGAATTGCTTTTTCCTCTATTAAAAGCCTCAAAAGTCAGCCAGGCTATATTCAGGTATAAAGATCAGGTTGATATCCCAGTCATGGTACTCAATCTTCTTTCATCCTGTATCCTGGCCTTTGCTTTCCCTTTACTTCTCTTGCTTCAGGAGCAGCCATGCCTGATGTGCAGAATCCCACAGCCAAGGAGGCAGCAGCTCTTCACCTAAAATTGCAGAATGTGCTGCTAAAAGTATTATGGGGATTTTAGTAATTTGGAGTCTGCAAGAAAGGTTAAGAATAAAAGAACAGACTTAACTGGGTCAGGGCAAAAATCAACCCAGCACAGTATCTGTGCTCAAACATTGACCAAAAGTAGAAGCCTGGAGAAGAACAGCTACAGGAATAAAAATATATGCAATTCCTCCGCCTCTACTCTACTACTCAAACTTTAAGGTCAGTGACTTTCTGACCTAAGACAAATGACAGTTCTGCATATTTCTTAAGCTTCAGTAGATTTCTTTTCCAAACACTTTCCAATTTTCCCTTGAAGCCACATGACCATCCTTCAGCAAGGACTGTCAGGGCTCCACTCTGTGTTACATGAAGCCTTTTGCTCATTTTGAGTCTAA
Source organism: Drymodes brunneopygia (assembly GCA_013400955.1). Taxonomy (NCBI): domain Eukaryota; kingdom Metazoa; phylum Chordata; class Aves; order Passeriformes; family Petroicidae; genus Drymodes; species Drymodes brunneopygia. The sequence continues at coordinate 786,550 of VZTZ01051319.1, read as the reverse complement.
CTGCTTTTAGTGCCATTGGATGCCTCTCACTTTTGCTTTGGTGGAGACAGCAAGCACCTTTCCTTTTCTCACTCTCTGTGTCACTCCTCATAGAGAGTTATGTATTTCCCTTCCAGTGTCTCTTTTCCAGAGTAAAAAGTCCCAGGATAGTCAAGTATTCCTCATGAGGGAGCTGTTTAATGCCTTTGATGATATTGCTCCAGTACTCCTATGGGACAAAAGAACTTGAATTGAAAAATGATCTCCAAACATGGCTAAACCTTGGATTCATATTGTGGAAAGAAAAACTTTCTGTGTTGCTCCCTGTTTTCCTAGTATTTTGTGTGCCTTTTCACTGCTACAATACCCTGAGCTGGGGTTTTCACAGAAGTGTCAGTTTTGAAAGTCAAGGCCTGAGATACAGCTACCAGTATCACGCCCTTCATTTTACATGTGATGTTTGGAAGTGTTGTTCCCTGGATGCAGATGATGATTTTTGTCCACAACCAGTTTCTTCTGCTCAGACATTCACCCGTGGAAGGTCGTAAGGCTCAGTGAGACTGAGTGATTTGCAATACAGTGGTGGATGAAATTGCCAACAAAACAGGAGTGAAAGACAGCCCACATGAAGACATTTCCCACATGAAAGAGTCCTTTGGATTCTTGCTCTACTAACCCTGTGAGTTAATGTGGGTGAAGTTTGGCCCTGTGTCTCTGGAGTTTAAATATTAAATAAGAGCTCCTAACACTGAAGAATAAACTACAGTCCTCTTTCCAAGAATCCAATACAGGGAATGGAAGCAAGGTGAGTGTTTTGTTTTCATCACTTCTGGTCGCATTTTCTTCCCATCAGTCACAGAGAAAAACTGACACTCCCATGCAGTGCCATGTGTTTCTACCCATCCTGGCAAATCCCCCTTTCTACTGCCCCTATCTCTTAAAGTCTTCTCTCTTACTCCTGACAAGTTCCAGAGCATGGCCAAAGCCTCACCAACTCAGCACCCACTTTTTGCTGGGATGCTGAGCACGCAATGGAGACTGCAGAAGGAGCACTTGCTGTAAACCAAACTCAACTCTCCCTGCCTATGAAATGAAGACAGAGTCAATGGGGACTTTCATCCACCTGACCCACAGGAGAAGGGTGACACCTTGGCTCAGTGGCAGGGGCCAGCAGCCTGAGCACTGTGTCTGATGTGGGCTTTGCTGCCCAAAAAGGAGATGATTCCCTGTGACCTTGACATTGAGCTTCATCTTTGCACCCTCCCTGGCAGGCAGTGCGATAGTTAATGATGATGGAACAGCGATGCTTTTTCCTCATATAAAATCACATTTATTCACTGCTAGTGGAGACTTGTTTCTCTACCTGAGATTTTATTGGGTGTGAATGGATGGCTTTGCATCTCTGGGCATTGCATCCAGGGCACATTGGTGATAATTCAGCATGCAGACAGTTTATTCCAGCAAGCAGAACAGAAACTACCTGGTCTGCTGTCTCATAGGAAGAAGACTTCTGTGTTCTCTTCCCCCTGCTTAATTACTTTCAAAGCAGATAATTAAAAATATCAAAGAGAAGTATCACTGTCTCATTACATTCCTCATTTAAATGAACATAATGTGTCAGGAAATTATTTCAAGCATGAAAGAAACAGGAAAAGCAGCCTGAGCAGACCAGTCCAATTCTTCAATTTTGTAGGCGATAACGAAGACCAAGCTCTTAATAAACTAAAAAAAAAAAAAAGGTATTTTAACATAAGAAAAGGTTTAAAATAATAGATGCATTGAATATATCTCTATGATTAACTGGCTGTGCAACCTTTTATTTTTTCAGTTACGTATACCTAGGGTTTCTAATAGTATAAGCATTTTTGTTTATAGTTTGCTGTGCCTCAAATAAGAGTCTTATCCTGGTAATTGCTCATGTTTCAGTGTTGAAGTCATTAAATAACACTTTTGTCAAATTAAAAGTTTAATATAAAAGGAGGCTTATTATCCGCATGCCAGCACTTGCTTCCTAAAAACGAGTGCTCATGTACTTTACTGAGGCAATACACTAGAAGAACTAATGGGAAAGAGATGGAACAAAAAAACTATATGTAATTGGACAGTGTTTCTGGGATTGAAACCCAGGTCTTCTGCTATTTTTTTTGTAGCTCTGTTGCCATATTTTCCCATTTTTAAAATAGTGATATCATTGCTGAAACACTAGTAATGAAAAGAACTATTTGAAGGACTGACATGTACTTAATGCTCATGGAGCATTCCCACTGATATCACCATGACACCACAAGTGGTGAGCTAAATGTAAGATCATTTCAAGGACTTGAATATATAGATTTTTGTCAGCAGTCTTTTAAATGTATTCAATGCTTTAAATCTGCGGTGTTTATCGACAAGAGTCAGCTTTCCAATTAAAATATAACAATGAAATATTCATACAACTTCACAGCAAAGTGACACAGTGAAGAAAACCAAAGCTAGACATCTAACTAAAGCACACTGGCCTAAATGAAGCAACAAAAGCCACTAATCAGCACAGGAGTCTTATGCTGGGAAACAGCATGAAGAAACAAACATAGAAAAAATTGCCAATTTTCACAGAGCTCTTTGTTCACCTCTGTCAAAAATGGAGTGAAATCAAAAAGTTTGAAGAAAACTTTAAATTTGGCTACAAGATATATTTTATTGGTCTTATTAAAATATCACCTAAAACCCCCAATGAAATTGCCAGTACCCAAAGTGCTTGCAGTCTAAGCAATGTTTTGCAAATAATAATTGCAAAAGTTTCTATGCTCTATTTTGAAGATGGCTTGTTAGGATTTAAATGTCACTATCCCAATAAAGCAAAACTGCGATGGAGCAGGAAAAGTGGAGTCAAATCTCTTGGCCTCCTTTCACTGCTTGAGAAGACAGCCAGAGGAAAAGACACGACAGGAGAAATGGTAAAAACTAAATTAGACTCTTAAAATCCTGTTTCAGGTTTAATGATCAAGGGTGTTAACTCAAGGATTTATACCTGTAATTTTGAAACTGATGTCTGTAATTAACTAATGATTTTGCAGAGCTTATGTATTCTTCGAGGAAAGTGTAAACTCTGCAGGTTTTGTGGTTGCAAGCAGCTGAACATCAACAGCCTCCAGAAGTTAATTGCAAGGGCAAAGGCAAGATTTGGACTGTCCTCCCAACAAAGCACTGATAGCTACTCATTGAGCTCAAACAGAATCATTTTTAGCCACTGGCAAAGAGGGTCCAGGTAACTTTCCTCTGATGGGCGGAGTTTTAGGTTTCAGATTAATGATACTACAGATACATGTGATGACTCTATGCAGAGCTAGCTCAATTTCAATAGGAATCAGGGTTTAGGTTCCCAAAGGAATAGGGTTGTATTATCAACTCATCTGCACCAGGGGAGATTTAGATTGGACATGAGGAGGAATTTCTTCAAGAAAAGGGTTGCTATGCATTGGAACAGACTGCTCAGAGAGGTGGCACCATCACCATCTCTGGAGTTGTTCAAGAATCCCCTGGACATGGTGCTTAGTGCCACAGTCTAGTTGACAAGGTGGTGATCAGTCAGAGGTTGGATAATCAACGATCTTTATTTATTTCCCAGTACCCATGTTTCATGGGTGGCTATACCCTCTACTCCTTAGAGCTTCCCTGCCAGAATTTAGGTGCAGTGCTACATCAGTCACCGCTCATTTAGGTCAGTCACTGTGCTTGATACAAACCCTTCCAGAATGGGGAGCATGGGGAGTTAAGAGGGAGAAATGGGTCAGCTCCTGGAGAGCTGCTTAAATCAGAAGGGAAAACATGAAAACAGAATTGAAGGTCCTGCATAGAGCAGGTAACTGTACACAGGTACTGTTACATTACACTTTAGGAATGGGAGCCATAGTATGTGCTGGATTGGCATGAAAAAAGCAGGAGAGGCAGGACTTGTTAAGTGAAATCAAATATAGATGACTTAAGGTCTGGGGGGCTTGCTGTCTCCTGTGTTGTTTGCTGCTGTTCCCCTTGGCAGATTCATCCAATGACAAGGCTGAGTGTGAACTCCAAAAATGAGAAAAGCCCCCACACAATACAGCCACTGCCAAGCACACCCCAATGCAGACAGACAGTAGATGCCTTTATCAGCACCCACACAAGCACACACAGCACTTTGAATCAACCACAGCCTGACCCTGCTCCTCCTTGCCAGCTCACCAAGACTGTGCTTTCCAAATGGACATGCAGACACCCCATCTTTATTGATTTAAAGACACACAAACCAGATATCAAGTCCATCCACAATCCCACCTGTTTATCCCAGATCTAGTCCTGGGTTTTTCAGTTTTCGGTCTCCAAATCACTTCGGCTAATCCAACTTGAAGTCCGGTACCTAATCACATACATATTGCCCTATTCATATCCAGAAAATGGAACAAACTCAACAAAATGGAAATAGAGTTTAAAAAGACAATAAGACAGACTGTTGTGATCAGGTAAGTGCATCGACTGGTTTCTCGCTTACTCATGCTCAGTCATATTTATCCCACTTCCTCTGCTTTTTCCCCCATGTGCATACTGATCATAGGGGAGAAAAGGTTGCCATTTTGAAGTTTACTGAGGCAAAATTCATTATGAAGCTGCTCAATAGTTTTTGTGAGTTATATTTTAAATCATCAAGTATTACTGAGGAAAAATGGACAGGATATTATGCACAGTTCATTGGAAATTATTGCTGTCTGAAGTAATCTAGGATTGACAGTCTTAGGCATCACTGATTTTTTTCTGCCATGGTAAGGCTAAACAAGACCATTAATTAAAGTAAGTCAGGGTATGTGAGGAACTACGTGTATATTCTTTTGAAAAGCAAAATAAGTCTACATTGAATTTCCACCATCTCATAAAACCTGAAAATTGTCAATATTAATAGCACTGTCAAGACACCACAGAAAGAATTACAGAGATAAAAGTGATGGAGGCAGCACCATTATTACTTGCTGTGAAGCTTTACTCCTGGACGGAAAAAAGAGGTGGTTTGGCCATAGCAGGAGCTCATGTGACAGCCCATATGACAGACAACAGTATCAGTTCAAAGGAGAAGAGTGGTAATTTGTCTTGTTGAGATATATATGTTGGGTTTTTTTTGGACACAGAAAACAATATAGCAAAGATGTCTGCAGGAGTTCACAAGAGCTGAAAGATTTTTTGACCTTCCATCAGTTTCATTTTATAGAATCAGGGAACTTTTTACCATGGGTGCTTCCTCCTCTTCTACACTTAGTCATAAAATGCTTCTTGGAGCCACGCAAGAACATGAATGATCATATTGCATAAGGCAAAATACTGCCAATATTTTTATCACTTAACTTGCGTTTGAAGCACACCAAGCATACTAATTAAGACATTCTACAGAGAAGCTGTAAAACAACCCAGTGCACTTACAATCTGTCTTATTATAGCATAGAGTGGGTCAACCAGATAATAAACAAGGAAAGATCAATTGTGGCTGTGGGGAGTATTGGATAAGGCTTATGTTCAGGCTTGGATAAAGTTCTGGGGCATTGACATTTTTCCAGGAATTCATTAGGCTGAGTTCCATGCAGGAGTCAGTGAGCAGCTTCACTGAAATCAGCTCTCAGCAGCAGCCAATGGAGCCAGGGAATATAATGGACCTTTAGCTCAGGTGTGCCTCTGACTGCTGAGTCCGGGAGTAAGCAGCAATCAGATTGTGCTGCAGAAAAGCAGACTGTCAGTAAGTAGTCCTTTTAGTAACAATTTTTCTGGGCAGCCATCTGGTCACAAGGGGTGCAGTGGTGTTAGTGTGTTTATGCCTTGTGCTGTAGGTGTGGCTGAGGACATGTGGCAGGGGCTCAGAAGCAGCCGGTGCTGTCTGCCTATGCCTAGGCACTGTGTTTAGCTAGAGGAGTGCTACGAGCTCCCTGCAACAGGGGAACATTGTTACATTTCTAAAAAAAATGTTAGATTGATTTATTAGCTTGCTAACAGGAGGTGAGGAGCATTATCTTTAACAGCTGAAGATGTGACTTGTAAATTGCAAGGTTTTGCCTTTTTAAGGAAACAAGACTTAATGTACTGAATGTGAGCTCAGCTCCCCTACGTGGCTTAAAGTCACCAGGGAAAGGTGGGTAAGTGTGGTGGGGAGTAGGCTCAAGGCACTGAAGTGAATTCTTAAATAAGATAAAAAGTCTGTGGGGGCTTTCTCAGCTCCAAACTCCAGGTGGAAGAGACGCCATTCATTCTGCAAATTCCCATAATGTGTCACACACACACATGTATGTAGAATATTCCTAACCAAGCCGGCACCACAGAAACAAGAATCCCATGCAGTGCAGCAGTCTGAAAGAGACCAACCTGTGTTTGCCCCTGGGCTCTTGGGATGATTTTGTGCCTGTTCAGTGAACAATTGTTGGAAACTGAACTAGAATACCTCTGGATTTTCCAGGGAAGCAAGGTAGGGAGGCATTTTTTCAGGTCAGTTAGTACTGAAACTTTCTATTTTGGCATCTTGGAGTTTTAGGTTTGCCTAATAAGGATTCATGTAGGGAAGAGGGCAGTGGTTACTTGAATCCATTCTCTTCTGCTAGCCAAACAATCAATTTTCCTTAGTTGTCTTCCCAAAGTAGGCTAGCCACAGGCCAAATTATTCTTGCAACAGCTATATCTTCAGAGATTGACCTTAGTTATAGGTGAGAGAGTTAATGCCTTTGAGGAAGAAGTAGAGGAGTAGGAAAACATGCTTTCATTTAGAAGGTGATCTGAGTAATCAGTTACTCAGTTGCTCTGTCTTTCAGTTTTCCTACATCCAACTGCACTTTCTTTACACCTTTCCCACCAGGCTGCTGAAGGCTTGCAGTAAATCTTCAATGGACAGCTTGCAGTTCTGATGATTTCCTATATTATTTCAAACTTAAATGTTTTTCAAGATGTTGACTTACAATATTAGAATTCTTCAGTCTTCTCTCTTGTGTCTGCTCAAACACTTTGCAGTGTATAACTGTAAGCAATTTCACCCACATCTTATTCCAGCTCCGGGGAATAATCTGTTCATTTTATTAATTTGCCCAGGAACACTGCTAGTGTTTCTGAACAACAGTTTTGCTGTTGTGTCTGGAGTTACTCACTCTGAGAGCAGCTGTATGAAGTGTCCCAGGTATGAACCAATGTCAAGGGCTAAGGGAAGGCTGAAAGCTAAGGAGCTAAAATAGGACTCTACTGTGAAATATGGCTGTGAAAATAACACCTTCTCACCCGGCATTTTGCCACTTGTTGGGATTGCACAGAGTTGCTGAGATTTGTTCTGGAGGTCATCTGCTCAAACAGGGCCATCTACAGTGTGCTGCCTGGGACCATTCCAGATGGCTTTAGAACATCTCCAGGGATGGAGTCTCTAGGACATTTCTGGGTAACCTGTACTAGTGCCTGGACATCTTCCCAGTGAAAGTGTTTCCTGATGTTCAGATGGAGCCTCCAGTGTTTCAGTTGTGCCCATTTATTTTTGTCCTGTCCCTGGGCAAGACTGAAAAAGAGAGTTTTTTTTATTTAGTCTGCTCTGACTTCATTTGCAAAATTTGAGAACGATGTCCAGAAAGTAAATTATATGAGATATCAAGATGTTCATTAAGATTTATCTTAAAATCACTTGTCTGAGACAAGACACTTCTTCCACTGGCAAGCAGTTCAGAGGGAAGGCTTCACCATCTTCCTTCAGTACCCTTCACTGCGCTAGTACTAAGGCATATGGGTTATAATCTCTTCAAAATATTACCATTAAGTAATACACTGTTATTGTATGGGTTCTGGGAGACATTATCTCCTAATGAGCTTTATATTCTCTCTTATACTCAAAGTGAAAAGCTCAGTAAACAGTCTGAATTTACCCAGTGTTTGTCCACAGCACCCCGTGCATGTCAAGGATTTTTTAAAAGATTTTTGGCTGCTCTCACAGTGAGTTTTTTTACACTGCTTTGCAGTTTAAATATACACTTTGAGGTTTGAAGCACTTGTTGCTTTGCCTGGGAAATGGGTTCTATTTGGCTTTTGCTTCTGTTGTTATATCAAGCCTCATTTCTGCCTGCTCCTTATTCAGAGTGGCTGGGACCTGGCATCTCTCATGACTGGCTTATGCTTGGTGTTTGTTCCAGGCAAGATGTGTTTTCTGTCAAATTCACTGTGCGCCATTAGCCATGGTGAAATGCCAAGGTCAAATCTCTCCCCGTATATTTTATCTATCATGTAATCCTCTTTTGAGAAAGCACTATTACACTGATTAAGGGGTTATTCAATGCTCATAAATCTTCCATTTCTCTGCTTGCACTTGATAAATTGGGTTTGGCCATGATTGGAGGGGCAGATGGACTGCCAAGTGCAAAACACCCATCCTGAAGGCAGCGTCTAAGGCAGCATGGAGTTGAAGGTGGCCAAAATCATAATTCATGCAAAATAACCCTCTTGGATGCTTCAGCTCTTGTAGCTACTCCTACAGTGCTGCCAGTTTGCTTAACTGTAACTAGCAATGCATATCTTGCTAAATCAAGCTGCAGACAAGGCAGCCTGCTGGGGACTAGAGGGAACCTCTAATGTATCTTTCTCTGGCAGCTCTGCGAGCAGCCCAGCCAGGCTGACAATAGACCAGCAGGCTTGCTCACTCTTGTATGCATGCACAACAAATGAAATATATTCTGGTGGTCCTGCAAGAAGACAATTCAGTCTTGTGCATCCTTTTCCTTTTTGACCCTAGTAAGTATGACTCCAGGCATAGCAAACAACTTCAATATTGTTCTCCAAGGCAGAAAATTGAATATCACAGGATATTGGGAGTGATATGAAAAGGTTTTTCTATGATCCTTTCTTGTGAATTAGAAGGTTCCTGATTATTTAGCAGGTAAAAGAAATATAGCCTTATTCCCAGCCTCTTCCCGAAACTCATTTTTATTAAGTGAAAGTGATGTTTTTCAAGAAATAGTACAAGATCCTTTCTCTTCCTCCCCTTTTTCAACAGTGTAGGCAAGAGGTTAGACCCTCCACAAAATATCTCAGGCCAATGAAATAATTCTCTTACATTTAATGACTCCCTATCTCCAAGACTTTTTATGCTGTCTAACCATAGGATTAGTGCATAGTGTAAACCTTTTATAAGGGAGTCTTCAGTTTCTTTCTCTTGTCTTCTGCTAAGCTTCAGTATCATTCCTTTCTTCACTTTCTGGACTACAAGTTTAACAGTACTCCATGTTCCCTCCATCACAGAAGCAAATATTCTGGAGTTTCTGTCTATTGCAAATGATCAGAGTAGGATCAATGAATATTGCAGCAGATTACTTTCTAGCTTTGTTTGCAGTTTTCTGTATGAAGCACATCTGTTGCCTCTTGCAAGCAGTCAAATTCTTGCTCAAATATAAAAAACATAGCAACAGGATGAGAAAAATACATCTTTCTGGCTACTATCAATATCTGGTCTAGGTTCCAGTGGCTGGGCTGTTTGTTCATGTGCATCTCCATCAAATCAAATATGACTCATGGCAGGACAAAGGCAGTGATATAAAGAATGCATGTCCAATATGATGCCTGGTATGGTTGCAGCAAGAATTCTCTCTTCTGTTGTGTGCTCAGGAGGAGATTTTTGATTTTACAGTTCAAACATGAGAATATGGCTTTCTGAAACAGAACTTCAGATTTTGATGAACAGCAAACAGTTGCAGAGAGCTCTGCAGTTAGTTCCAATTTCACCTAAACCAACAATATATCATAGATGTTATTTGGTTTCTTGCTGAACACTGCTGGTTTTTCACATGAAGGTGCTTTGCAGCACAGTCTCATATCTTAATATGATGCCTATTAGAAGCTATACTTGTATGGAATCTCCTTGGAATCTAGATGAAATCAGGTTTAGGAGGACACCTTTTAAGAGAAGTTACGATTTCAGTGGATTGAGTTTGGGGACACATTTTAAAAACAACAAAAAAGACTAACTCATTGTTATAGTTTAATACACCACAATACTTATTATCAGCTTGCTACATTATACCACTACATACGGAGACCGAAGAGAAATCTCTGTCTGGTGATGTATGGAGATACTGTGTATGTTCAGGATGCATATGTAATCAGGTAATGCCATAACAGTCCAGTTCCAGTCTCTGCTAAATCACATTGTTTTCCTGTGCAGGGAAATCCACTGATACTTCTACGTAGGCAGTTGTTTCAATATTTATATGTACTTATGTCACAGCCTTTTCCCAATTTGCCCAGTACTCTAACAGTGGATATAAATAATCTGAACTTTGCAGATGTCCTTCAATTTTTATTAGTTTAAGTGGAAAAAATGAGGCAGACCTGAGTGATGATAAACAGTGTTCCCTCTGGTGATCCACTTTTGTTTCTCTAGCCCTATAAGACCACTAACTTGTCTGTCAACCCACGAAGGGGTAATTCCAAAAAGACTTGCAGAATTTCTGGATTTACTTGTCCAAATTCTTCCTTAGTACAGCCATCTGACAATCTAAGATCTGTACCTCAAGAGAGATCCTCCTTTTTAATGGAGCTCTAAAGTCCTGTGTTCTGACTTCTAGAGTCATGCTGAGCCCTGCATGCTGCCATTAACAAAGTCAGAAAAGTCTTATAACAGCTGAGAGGTGGTCAGTGTTTCTAAGAGGTGAAAGAATCATGCACAATTATGTTCTGCTAAACACCTTTGAGAAACCAAAATGCACTGTGCAAAACTCTACTCTGAGAGTCATTCTTCCAAGAAAGAACCTGAGAACAAAGCATAATTCTATCCCAAGGGATATGCTGTGCTTCTGGTCTTTTTTTAGGCTTGCTTGGTGTTTGCACTGAAAGGAAAGGAAGAAGCAGTGCGTGCAATTCTGTGTTGGCTTGCTGTGTTAATATCTGCAGCAGTGACTGATGTCTGTTGTCATGTATTCCCACAAGGGATAACATCCCAGACTGTGAACTCTGAGAAAGCAACAGGAAGCTTTTGGCATTCCTGTTCAAAGACTTTGGCATTTTCTGTACTAGCAGTGAATGCAACATCCCCATATTTCACTTCTTTTCAGTCTGGAAAAAGTTAAAGGAGTCCAGAACAGCTGAGTGTTTGCAGGCTTGTACTTTGTACTCCAGTACTATTGGTCCACTGAGATTTGAGATTGTTTTTAACACATCTGTCAGCATGTTCAGCTGGAGATGAGTGTTAACTGAATATATTCAAGGTGGTATTACTGATGTTTTGTGAGAGTTGAATCAAGCTCCCGAGGTGAAAGAGAATAACCAGTGTTTTTCCCTCAGTTCACACAGGCTGCTGAGTAAATTTTCAGGTAGAAAACTTCTGCATTTTCCTCCCTAAAACTTTACACCCCATTTCATCATACAATTTTCAAATTTTCTTCACATTAGCATTGTCTATATGTATGATGGTGGCTTCTAATTCAAGCACGTGGCCTGCCTCCGTCTCATGCTTCATTTCTAGAAAATATCTGGGAACCCTCGATTCTTCCTCTGTTGACAGCATCTTCACTATATCAAACACTGTTGCCTCAGGCTTGAGAAAATGGTCACATGCTGAGGATGCTGAACAGCTGATTGGAATTGTTCTCCCTTATTTTAGCTACATGGTTCCTAACAAAGCTAGCTGATCAACAGAACATCACATATGCACAAGGGTGTGCAAGGTTGGTTAATTTATGGAGGAATTTGAGGCTATAGTACAAGGCTTTCTCTTTCACTAGTGACACTTCAAGAGACTTCCTAAACCTTTGAAACCTAGTTATCATATCAAATTTGACTTCTTCTTATTTTATGCGATTATTACTCCAGAATATTAAAATGCTTTCTTATGTTTCAAAGTTCTGCACATGGATCAGGGCAATCCCAAGAAAGAATTCAGGCTTGGTGAAGAATGCATTGAGAGCAGCCCTGAGGATGAATACTTGGACAAGAAGCTCAGCTTGGCCCATTGGTGAACACTTGCAGCACAGAAAACCAACCCCATCCTGGGCTGCACCAAAAGCAGTGTGACGGGCAGGTTGAGGGAGGGGATTTATTTTGCCCCTCTACTCTGCCCTTGTGAGACCCCACCTAAAGTTTTGCATCCCAGATAAGAAGGATGTAGACCTATTTTAGTGGGTATGGAGAAGGACCACAAAGATGATCAGACAGCTGGAGCACCTCTGCTAGGAAGACAGGCAGAGAGAGCTGGGGCTCTTCCTACTGGAGAATAGAAGGCTCCAGGGAGACCTTAGAGCACCTTTCAATGTGTAAATGGGGCTACAAGAGAGCTGGAAAGGAACTTTTAACAAGAGCATGCAGTGTTAGAACAAGGGGTAATAGCTTTAAACCAACAGAGTGTAGGTTTAGATTAGATATTACTGGAACAGGGCGCCCAGAGAAGTTCTGGGTGCACCATCCCTGGTGGTACTCAAGGCCAGGTTTGGATGGGGCTCTGACCAGCCTCATCTAGTGGATGGTGTACCTGCCTATGGCAGTGCAGTTGAAACTATATGACTTTAAGTCCTCTTCCAACCCAAACTATTCAATGATTCTAAAATACTTTTCTTAATTCAAAGAGGCTCATTTGTAAGCTCAGCTGGAGGTAGGTATTCCCCTCAACTTTGTTTTTGAAACAAAATTACCTTGGAGCACTGCTTTCTGATCTTCTCTTATCATGACAAAGCTTAAGTGAGCCTAAGGTCGTGCTCGGGTCTGCTAGGATGGGTACAGAAGAGAGATGGATGATTTTCTGTTGAAAAAGAGGTAGAATCCTGCTGATCTGCTGTTATTGTACTCCTTTAAAAGGATGAGAGTGCTGGGAATAAATTTAGGACATAATATTAGGATATAAATTCAAACAAATTTATCTCGTCTTGTTTGCAAGATCTTGGTATTAAATTCAGCTGGAGAAAATTTTTCCTCTTTCCCCCCAAAGGACTTATTTCAAAACATTTATATAGCCCTGTAACATTTACACAGTGCTCTGCACTACTGACATGCTTCTTACCTGGGTGAGTGGAGACAAGAGAAATACATGGATGATGAGCTATTATAGATTAAAAGGGAAGAGAGAAATGAAGCAGAAGGATTAGGGAGGAGCACTGGACTATGAGCAAACCAGGGCTGAACCTGGAGGGAAGTTATTGCAGAAAACAAGAGAGGAAAGTTAAATTATTTGTGTGTGTCGATACTTTGGGAAAGTATGAGAAAGCAGAACAACAAAGCAGCATAAACAGGGGGAAGAGCAGATGTCTAATTAACCTAACTTTTTTTAGAGTGAAATAATTCCTAAATGTTCCTGTGGAAATGTGAGCCATTTGTCAGGAAGCAGTGCTGGTTAAATTAATGTAGCAGTGACTCTATGTTTAGAGACAATAGAGCCTCAGTTAGCATTTCTCATACACTCACCTAAATCAGAATTTCATGCTATGGTAAAAATCATGCAAGGAAGGATAGCAAACCCCAGGTCTGTGCTGCATAGAAAATACCTCCACCCTGCAAGGATTAAGGGTGTGGCCTCTACTGTATGCAGACTCAGAGTGCAGGAGGAAAATCTCCCCAGTCCTGTAACCTATCTGCTCTTACACCCAAAACTACAAACTCATTTTAAGCCTAGACTTGATCAGAAGCCCTGTTCTTTTAAAAGTGAGGTTATGGCTCAGTGTTAGGAATTCCTATAGAGCACCTTATACATGTAGACTTCACACATTTGCAATATATGTGTAATTTGGCAATTATAATGGAGGTTCTCTGGCCATTTTCATATGCAGAATTCAATCTAAATTCTGAATACTCACCTCCATGAAAAGCTGCCTAAGTATCAGATAATACTGCTGGCTCACATAGGCTGAGAATATAGTGAAAACCTCTGTGTTAAAGATGGATTGCAAAAGATGCATTTGCATCACAGTTCTGTGGGAAGAGCATTCAAAAAGTTGTTTGCATTCATGCAGTTGGCTTCCTGCCATTTGTGACCACGATTTTGTTGTGTTGATTTCCTTGCATGAAAACTCTTTTGCTCTATGGACTTCTTTACACCTGAACTTAGCGAGGTTAGTAAACCCCAGGATATTAGAATTCCCAAGGTCTTCATGGTACTCCAGACGGAGATTTAACTTTCCTCTCTCACACAGCGAGGCAATCTGTTTATGTTGTTATATCAGGATCTGTGGAATGTTAGACAAAGCATTCAATTTTTCTCCTTCAAGGTTGTTGTCTCCAAGGGTTATTTTCTCATATTTTGAGAGCTTCCAAAAATGTTAAGAGTTTCTTCTGGATTTTGTTACTTTGGCTCAGAAATCCTACTTTAAAAAAAGTAGAAAAAAATTGCTAAATTATTGAAGTGGATGTGTCTATTGGTTTGAGACTTAGGGAAAAAAATAATTTCTATACATAACTTCAGGTTGCTTTTCCCTCCCCTCACTCCCCCAAGAATAGCTCCAATATAAAACCAGAAAGCTATTTTCTGAGGATCTGGGACAGATTTACTATTGAAGCCAGTGGAGCTGTTCCCAGGTGGACCTAAGATTCATGATTCTAGTGTAGAAAAAGCTTCCATTGGAGAACTTTAATAAAGCTCCAGTTACCTAAAACCCTACAGAGCCAGATTCAGGAGATTCAAAGCAGCACATTACCTACACAAACAGGTGAAATTTAGCAACATGAAGATGGGACTAAATAAACTGCCCAGTGGAAAACAACCTGGGGATGCCAATCAACAGTGGCTGAACCTGAGCCAGCGTGTGCCCAGGTGGCCAAGAAGGCTGAAGGCATCTGGCCCTTACCAAAAGTAGTGTGGCCAAGAGGACCAGGGCAGGGATTGTTCTCCAGTACTCCGCACTGGCGAGGCCACGCCTTGAGTGCTGTGTCCAGTTCTGGGCCCCTCACAATAAAGACATTGAGGGGCTGGAGCTTGTCCAGAGAAGGAAAATGGAGCCACCTAAAGGATTGGAACCCAAGTATTATGAGGAGTGGATGAGGGATCTGAGGTTGTTTAGCCTGGAAAAAGGAAGCTGAGGGGAGAACTTAATGCTCCCTGCAACTGGCTGAAAGGAGATTGTGACAGATGGGGGTCAGCTTCTTCTCCCAGGCAGCCAGTGGTAGGACAAGGGGAAATGTCCTCAAGTTGGCCAGAGAAGTTTCAGGTTGGATATTAGGAAAAGATCCTTCCCTGAAAGAGTGGTTAAACATTGGAACAGACTCCCCAGGTAAGTGAAGGATTTGCTATCCCTGGAAATGTTCAAAAAAAGAATAGAAGTGGCACTTTGTGATATGGCTTACTGGACCATATTTGGTCAAAAATTGGACTTAATCATCTTGGAGGTCTTTCAATGGTTCTCTGACTGTTTTTTTTCTTAAGAGCACTCAAAATTTCAAATGAGTGATTTTTAAAATATTGTTTATTCTTTCTTATAAAGGACCTTGAAAACTCCAGCATTACAAAGAGATGAAGGCCAAGCCTGTCTGTGAGATGCTGGCTGGGTAGGATTATTTGAGATCATGGACATTTGCAGGTGCAGGATAGTCAAGGACAAAACTCTCCTTATAATTTTGGTTGAGGTGACATCATGATGTGTGGCCATTCACATAGGTGTACAGGACTTGCCTTCCCTGCTTTCCTCCTGCCCTGCCTAAGCAGGCACAAGTTTTTGGGAGCTGCCATGCACAGTACCAGCTCAAGAGCTGCCAGTCCTCTTTCTTTATGGTCAGAAGGTTAAGTATAGGGTAGCAAATAGTAACTGAAGAAGGTGGATGCCTACATTTGTGAAAGGCAACCCTCATGTGAAAGTGTCTTTACAGCTACAAATAGAGAAAGGATGGGAAGTAGTCTTTTTTCCCTCCAAAGGAAGATGTGCAACAACAGTACAACTCAGTTCATTGCACCTATCCTAAGGCAAGAATAGATGTGATTTGGTATTGTAATTCCTGAAAGCATGAAGTAATCTTTTATTCCCCCTGGGCACTACCACATCTTTCCAGTCCTCTTGCTGAGTTACATTAAACAAAGTATCAAATAAAATTCATGAGCTGACCCAACTGCCTCCCTCTGTCTAAGGGGTTGCAATGAAAGGCCTCCATGTCGGGATCCAAAAAGCGCTAAGGAGGGAGTGAATTTATGGAAAGAATATCTGCCTCATTAGGGATGATTAATGTGAAGGAAGAGCTCATTTATCTGGACGGCACAGTGTTGGAGCAGACACTGCGGGCAGGATGGGAAAATATTTGGCTGGAACAAAAGTTGTCACTGCAGAAGGAAAAGGGAAGAGAAAAAATCTTTCATGCTTATCAAAGATGCAGAAAGACCAGGTGCCTTTCTACCTTTTGCAGGAGAATTGTCTTTAAGAAAAGGAAAAAAGATAAAACTCTTCACTAAATGCCTTAGAGCCTTGTGGTGCTTTTGAGCTTCATCCCTAGCTGAATAAATGCAAACCACTTCGCCTCTCTATGACGGGTTTTATGTGAAAGAGATATTGTGAACACACTGCCTCTTTGTGTTACCTTGCCCTTGCTTACACCTGCCCAGTCTGTCAGTGAGCCTGCAGTATGCTTTGGTAGCAGAGAGGGTTTGCCAGTCCCCTTGCTATTGGAAATAAAATACAGAAGAGGGAGTGACAATCTGCTCTGCATATCCGAGTTCATCCGATGTCACTGATGTTTAGGAACCAACGTATCGTCAGATGTGCTTGAAAAAGAATTATGTCCTGGTAATTCCTTGGCTGTTATTTGTAATAAAATATTCTTGGGACTGTCTGAGCTAATGCCCTCCATGTGTCCCAGAGTATTGCAGCACAGTGGTTATTCTAACCTTTATTTTTGGGACATCTCGTAACTTTGATCTCTGAAGGTTCAGCAGCACATAAACTATGAAGAGGAATCCAAGAGCTACGTCCAGGACACTTTGTCTCTGCTATCTGTCTTTACTGTGCTGCTGAGTTGCTGGTGGATCTTTTTAAATGAGTTCTGCTCATGACACTAACTTAAAGCTACCAGCCTCTTGATCAACAACACAGTAAAATCTTTTTTCCAGGGTGGCCCATGATTCAAAGAGGCAATTCATTGAAACTGAAAATTGAATGGTTTGGACAAAGGAATTTAAATAATCTAGGAAATTTTCAAAGGAGAACTAAACCGTATTAGTGTGGACAAAAAGGTCTTATGTGGAAGGGTGTATAACTGAAATGATTCAAATGCCAATGTTGTCTTGGGCATCTGTAAACTTCATCTATATCCATTCCTTGGCAAGTTTTTGCACAAGAAGTTTTGATGAAATGCCCAGGGATCCAGCATCCAGAGGCAATTCAGTCAGATTCAGCACAAGGGTAACAGTGAATCTGGTGAAGCCACTCCAGAAATTAATCTGATCTCATCTGTTCAAGTTATTTTTAGGGGAAAAAAATCAGTCATTGTGTGGGAGAAATTAGTGGTGTTGCTGCATGCAGACCTTTTGCTAGTATCTGTCATGTGTTACCATCTCTTACGTGGAAGAGTAAATGCTTTGAAAAAAAGCATTTTACAATGAAAAAACCATGGTTGGTGAGGAATTTTTTAGCATTAGATAACTTTTTTGTACCAATATTTTAAAATGAAAAATAACAAGAATAGCTAATTATTTTATAAAAACTGTAAAGCAAATGTGTAAAAGCACCATTCAAATATATAAGCCATAAAATGTTTTACTGGGAAAAAGTATTATAAAGTAGTTTTGACCTGCTAATATGGGTCTTAAATGCCTGTCCTGTTCAGTTTGTATCTCACTAACACTGAAGTAAAGGTAGAGCAATCTTGTATGTGACAGAGGTCTGGTAGAACACAGAGGTGAGTTGAAGAGACTCAAGGTCAGCAGCATAAATGCAAATTTGCCTGAGCAGTTCAGAGATAGCTACATGGGGCCAAAGGCTTCCAAATAATCATAAATTTGTGCCTGAATATGTCAGGTAAATGCTAAGAAGATGCAGAAGAATGCTTCTAAAGTGTCTCAAGGAGCTGTTCCTAAGGGGTTGTAGCTCTTGGCTGGGTTTTGCCCAGCTGTTCCTCAGGAGATGTCTGGATGTTGTGCCGGGCTTCTCTTTCCAGGGAGATTTGACAGTGTCTCTGCCTTTGGCTGGGGGTCACTGTCTGAAAAGGCTCTGCTTCCTCTTTATTCAGTTTCTGATTGCTACCTGAGACAACAACTGTTCATTCAGTCAGAGACAGCTGTGTGCAGGAATTTCTGGGCACGTTAAGATGCCAAGATCTTTCTGTGGCCGTGTAAACTGTTCCATACAGCAGCTATGAGTGTAAAAGGAAATAGCACTGCAAGATTCCAGCAAGTGAGGACAAAGCCTGTAAGTTTAATAAAATCATGCTTATACCGCAACACCCTGCAAGCTTCTAAACTCCTGTTGGAAGACAGTTCTTGTTTTCCCTGGTGTCTCTGATCAGTTGCAGATTTTCAGTAAGTGGAGTGTAGCATCCAGATGTTGCAGCGTATCTGCTCTGATGCTGGGCACCACCAAGAATTTTGGGAAACTTCCCAGAAACTATGGAGATGTGATATAATCTTGTGTTTTGCTGAATGTTTAGAAACCAACTTTAGCCTGAAAGCAATAGATTTCTTCTTTTGCAATTGTTTTCCCCTTCTTCCTTCCACATTTCCTTTAAAAATCAGCTGTTATAATCCTGGTTAATTTTTTTCTATGCTAAATTTCCCCTTTGAATCCAGTGTGAATCTTGGCATGTTGGCAGTGAGCTCCCCAGCCTGATTTCACAGTGCATGACTGATGCTCCTTTCTCTTTTTCCACCTTTCAGCTTCCTTTGTCCAAACCCTGTGAGACAGGGAGACTGGATGCTCCCAGGCCTTTTTCTTCAGTGAGTGCTCTGTTCTAGAAATTCTTTCCTTTTTGTCACTAGTTTCTCAGTCCAAGTATTTTCTATTTTTACTGGATGATAGTTTTTTTTTCCTAAGCAGTTGCTCATTTTGATCACCATTCTGAGTTTCTTCTAGTTAAGAGATATCTTATTTGGATGCCATGGCCATTACACACAGTACTCCAGGGAAGGTTGTGCTATTACTTGCTGCTCTAAATTCCTTGTCTAACAGAGCCTTAATAGCCTATAGATGATAAACAAAGGAGTTGAGCATTGGAAGTGACCCAGAAAGCTGGATCTAAGCACCTTTAAGCTTCAGGGAAATTTGGATTCAGATGAGAGGTTTTTTGGCTTGTACTTGGAGTGTAGTCAGCAATTGCTTCCATGACTGCTGAACCCAAGCTAAAATTTAGCAGAGTTTTATGTATAGCCTCTTTAATCTGATTTGGAAAACTGCCCATTCCAGTGCTAGTCAAAGACTGAGGAATTGAAAAGGTGACCTAAAGCCACCTCTGTCTCCTTAGCTTTTCCAGGAAAGGCAACTGCTGCACTAAAAGAACCATCCATTTGCTTTTCTTTCGCTTATTCAGCCCTTGCACTGCCTGTAATTCTTGTGTCATGCCAGTCCCCTTGGAGACTTAGTGATAATGAAAGTTTAGAGGTGTCATGACTACCTGTGCCCAGCCTCCTGTGAAGAAATATCCTCTTTTTGAACCTTTGTCTCCAGGGATATGTAAGTGAAATGGCCAAGAGAAGTCAACATTCATGACTGGACATGCTTTGTTTTCTTAATGAATAAAATTGTCTAGAAGGAGCTTGAAGAACCTTCCAGGTGGTACTGCTAAACCTCCAGGAATAGGACATTAGGACATTATAAATGAAATGGTAGGGTTGGACTGGTGTGAAATACAAGCTGTCAGAGATGGAAGCTCAAACAATACTGAAAAATACCTGTATTTTTTGTAAACTTTTTCAATTAAAGCCCTACAACTCAGGGATGAGGGGAGGTCGTGAACTGACTGCTGGGATGTAGCAATAAGAGAAAACTCAGACTGAAGTACTGATGGGAGTTTGCTGTTGCCTTCTTCCTGCTTTTTCTTGTCCTCTTTGAAAAACATATCCTTTGCTGAGAGCTGAAATTCCTTGCTAGATGTCTATATTCTTGTTGCTGTCACTTTTCATATAAGTATCATTCCTAAGGATTGAAAGCTGGGATATCAGAATAATTTAAGGAAGACATAAGAGGACAGTCAAAGGAAAAATGTGGTAAAGGGAATATAAAAAGGGTGTGTGCACAGAGGCTTCATACTGAAACACTGCTCCCCCAGCTAAAGGGGGGTTGCATTTCTGTCAGCTGGTTTAGTAGAATAGTGTTGGGGTTTTTCCCTTTTTAGATTACATGAGCTTTGGAGAGGGAAAAAAGTCTCATGTCATGTTTTTTACTGCATTCTTAGTGACCAAAACAGCTTACATGGCTTCTGGAGATAATACTTTTCCTAAATCTCTCTGAAAACTGAAATTATCTCTTTAGGTGAAGCTCGTATATTAATTAATTGTTCATAGAGTATTTAGGCAGATGGAACATGGATAGATCAAAGAGTAAAAGAGCTTAAAAGGGAAAGAAATTGCTGCTCCTTTTTTATACATTAAAAGTCAGACTTAATCAAGGAAAAAATAAGGGAAAAGAATTTATCACATTCCTTAATGTTCCCTGTTCTTTGTGCCAAACTCTAGTTTATTGCTTGGTACAGATCCATTTTCTGTTTGACAGAAATATTCTCTCAAGCCATTCTTTTGCATAAGGATGTCCTCTGGACTCCTGTCCTTCACCCCAATCTTCTGGGCACTTTCTACAAGTTTACATTATCAAAACATTTTGGACTCAGAATATGGAATCCCCTCCCAGCTCCCTCTCCCAAGTAAACAGTCCAACTGCGATTATTTTCTTTTGTTTCCCTTGCTTGCAAGAGGTTGAGTGCCCAGTCTCTTTGTTGCAAGGGAAATACTTGTCTGGTTTTGTCCTCAGAGGAAGCTGAGGTTGCCCGTGTAATTGAAAAAGTTGTCATGCTGATTCAGGGGAGAGACCTTTTGAGATAACTTGGAGAAGTGGCAGCACCGGGCAGGTCGATGTCCTTGTTGCTGTGATCTGAGCTGTGTCAGGCAGCTCTGGCCTGAATTTGGACTACAGAATATGAAGCTGAGGTGAATTTCTGATGTAACCCCACGCCGTGCTCCATACGTGGCAATACCTTAGGTCTTCTGGCTAAGATATTTTTTCCCTCCTTTCTACAGGATAATTGTGTGACTTGGAACCTTTTGGCCTAGTTGCACTGCATTTTTTCATTGTAGAAATTTACATTATAACCTTTTCTGCTGGAGAACTTCAAAGTGGATTGCAAGCATCATTAAATTTATCTTTTCTTCTTTTTTTTGCATTATACTAATTTCAGGAGGTGATGTGAGGTTTGCAAGGGTTAGGAAAAATGCACAGGGTTATGGAGTAAAATGCCAATAGTCAGGGACAAAACTGGTTAATCCTTCTTCCCAGTTCCTCATAGCCTTCAGAATAAGACCCTGAAAAGTAATATTGAGAGTAAGTAGCAGCCAGGAGACATTTCGTGTGATTCCCACTTATATAACTGGACACATGATTAAAACTTAATCCTTAAAGAATAGCATTTCATACATGGCAAATATAAACTTTTTCAAGTAGGCTGTGGATATATATAAACTTCTCAGTTTTCTGTATGAGAAAACATATTCACTGTCATCCTTGTAATGGATGTCTGTGGCAGGACAACCCNAATCAGTCATCATTAAAAGAACTTTTACACGAGAGTGGGTTTTGGGATGCTGGTTACCTCAATAAGGTTACTACCTACTGTCAAGGCCTGGGCAGAAGGTAAGAACTAATTTTAACTCCCACATCCCTTCGTAACAATGTCCATAGGAAATTGAGGAAACAGGCTTAGGAGGAAGAAGGAGGCAGGATTAGTCATTTAGTATGTCTCCCATTGCCCTGTTGAAAACAATTCACCAAAGTATTAGTTGTAGATGTATTTGCTGCAGGTGAATTCCTAGTTTTGTTTAGGTCAAATTTCCAAATCTGTCACTGGTTCTATGCCAATATATTGACAGACATCATACATGTGGATATTTATCTAAAGAAGTCTTTAGATTAATATTTTGGGCATCTTTTAGTCTGTTATTTTTTTCACTTGCTGGATACTTGGTAACTCTGTTGCTTGAGTGATTAGCAAGAGATTGAACTGAAGTAAACTGTGAATTGCAGGTAGGATTTTGCAGATGAACCAAGAGAAGAGCTGAGAATTCATAAGGCATGGGAATGAGCAAACTTTTTCATAGGTATTGGAATAGTTATAAATTGGTACCTTATTTCTAAGATCTCATGGAATACAAAATTTTGTATTCGTTGTGTCCTCAACTTTCTTGTGCCTAGCTATTTATTTTTAAAAAATCAGCTGTCATGTTTGAAGTACTGTATTGGTTACTGTTTAAACTGAAGACTGTTTCCCATCTCTTTCCTTCTGCTTTTTACTAGTGCTGCTTCAATCACTATTGCACTAGTGCGTTACTTGTGAACAAATTTAATGCTGCTTTCCAGGTCTGGGCATCCACGTGGCCAACATTAGCATCTGCTAGCAAGGTAATGTAAATTAGAAGGTTTGTCTTAATGTAACTTAAGAACTGCTATTTGCAGATGATCTGCTGTCACTTTGCTGCCCTACACCTTTGACCTAAAGCCTCCAAAAAGTGACTGGTGCCTCCAAAATAGATGCATGTTTTTTTACAGTAATTCAGATGTGGTGTTATTTAGGCATGTTTGGGCAAATTTCCTGAGCCCTATTGGACCTCTTCTTTGCCATTCCCTGTGTCAAATGAAAGGCTGGACACATCTTGGACTCTGCAAATATGTCTGCATTTTCAATATTACCAGAGTTTCTTACACACAACCTCTAAGATATGATTTGCTACCTGGAAGAAGAGAGAGGAATGGGATAGTAATGCAACTTGGTGATTCTCTTCATTGATCAAAGACAGCGCTGTTGCATTTAATGATGTGTCAAAGCAACAAAATACATTAGAACTAATTTAGTTCTCAAGCTTAAATCATCCCAAAAATAAGTAGTGGTGTTTGGAGAAAAATGTATGGATAACAGAAAAAAAAACATGTTAATACTTTTAAAGGAAGGAATTTAGCAGTGTTGGGTGGTTTGCTGGTGCCAGATGGTCTTAATCTGAAATATATCTTGAAAAAATACTCTCTTTCTCTGTGGGAACAAGTCCAACAGCAGTGATGATCTACAGTCTTGTCAGGGTCATGAATGTGTCCCAAAGTGTGAAATGCAGAAATGAACCTTTCTGTTTCAGGTACCTCATAGTGGCAATAACTGAGCACATCCTTAGACTTGAGATATTTCTCTGTATGTATTATTATGCTATTTTTATTAAGGATGAGGGAACTAAGACACCAACTATCATGACAAGAGTTGGTAGCTGAATTTTTTAAACTGAATTCTCAGGGTAAAAGCAATGAGCTTCTCTCTGTTCTGAAAATATTTTCTCTAGTTCATTATATGGGCATGTCAAATAAATGCCATTTTGAAGAAGCTGCCTCTCTTAATGTAATTCTTTACAGTGGGTAAACAGGTTTTTATTCTGCAAAGCTAAGCCAAACCTATATTAATTCATAGGAATTCATATTTAAATAGTCTTTTTATTCTTCATTTGGCACAGGAGAGATTGCCCCCCTTGATTGTCACATTTGTGTGAATGAATTTGTTCTGAGTTAAGTTCCTTAAGCTGGCCATGAATGCTATCAAGCTGTGTCCATTACTGACAAATGGCACATTGCTGGTGTCTCATGCATTCTGTCAGTTGCCACTGACACATCAGCCTCTGCTAGGAATTATGAATATTATGTGATTTACGAGGTTAAAGTTTGATGAACTGTATTGGCATGAAGGCTTCATTGGCAGCTGGAGGGCAGAAGCAGTTGTGTGTACACAGCCCTACAGCAGGTACTGGTGCTTCCAGCAACTAATCTTCAGTGCATGTTTTGCATATTGAGAGAGGCCATTGTTATGCAAAACACAGCCCCTGATTATTCCATTACAAGATTGTTCCTTTTTAAATGAACGTAGCAACTAATTCAAAAACAGGTTTGAAAGCATTCTTCCTATATGATCCTGGGGAGGAAGAACGGGGAAATGAGCCTGAGACTTTGACTACTGACAAACATTGTAGTGTGATTTTGGTGGTAAGGGAAGCCAGTGAAAGGACAGAAGTCCATAATTTTGATACAGAACTCGTAGGGTACAGGCAAAACAGGATGACACCGTGTTGCACTACTGGCAACAGAAGAAACATACAGGCTTCAGAACAGCAGTTGAATCACCAGGCAGGACCACCCAAAAGGATCTGCCCTTCTTTTTTCTCTCATTTATATATGTTTCTAAAGACAATCATGGATTGGTGAAAGAGGTTAACACCTCTATAAGTTTACAGGATAAAGACATGGTCAATCATCTTTCTCCGCCCCAGGGGAAAGGAATGAAAAACAATCTACAAGTTCAAAGCAATCTTGGCCAGTTAGGAAAACAAGGACCATGGTTATAGAAAATGCATGGGAACTTCTACTACANTTTTCCCCCTCCCCCTTTGCAGTGGGATGGAGTTGAGGACTGGAGGCAAAGGTCACCCACTGGTTGAGATAAAGTAATTTACTGGAAACAGCAAAGAGATAAGAAAATGAACAGTAACAGCCACAATATTAATAACAAAAGGTATAAGA
>VZTZ01051319.1:716847-754870 GCA_013400955.1 Drymodes brunneopygia | reverse complement strand
TTTTTTTTTTTTTTAAGTTAGAAGTCCTTGGCATTGGATTGAATGCTTCTAGAAACTCTTGTGCTCACCAGAGCTACTAGCTATCCTGACTGCCAATGATTCCTGAGCCTACAGGTGAAAATGGGACCTTCTTGCCAATGCTTTGCGAAAAATTATTGCAGTTTTAGTTCCTTAGGGACTGGATGCTTAGAATAGAATCTATTTGACTGTCAACTGTATATTAAACAAAGAGCAACCTCTCACAGAGCTGTGCTTTTTAAAATTACTGTTATCTCCCCTAGCTTTCAGGAACATTGCAGGAAGCCTTTATGTGCTGAGTCAGATGCTGCATAATGAACCATAGCAGTTGGCATTCTGTAATCCTTCAGGCGGTGCCATGGCAATAAATTGTACAGGGTGCCTGTGGTTCAGCTCAGGAGTTGGGAGATTATGGTCTTGCCAAGATGAAACTAATAGCCAAGTTGCCTTTCCTTCTAGTCATGTGATAATTCCTGTCTTGGAGAAGACCTGAACATATGAAGGAACAAAGTGAAACAGAAAAGCTGCTCTTCAGCTCCTGCAGTTGGGTATTTGACTATGACTGCACATTCTGATCCCCTTGTGGGGCTCCCTGGAGGCCTGTGTGGCAACTGGGGAAACATGGACCTGCATGCTTACTCTTGCTTCTCCAGAGTTAATAACTTGCCTCCCTAAACAGAGTTGGAATGAGCTTAGTAGATACTCTCAACACAGGAAAAACCCAATGCTAAGACCTTGTGGATCATCTGGTTTATCTACCTACTACAAGCTACCCCATTGCTTTCTCTGGCCAAGGCAACTTGGTCCCAGACACCACAAGATATCTTCAAACTGCTCTTGAAATATAGAGGCCACAGTAGCTAGGGGTCTTGAATTTGGACCTAGTCAAGCTATCCTGTATTCTAGGTCTGGATGTTCAGGGAAATTTCTTGTCTGTGCTTTGCCTTAGAACATATGTCTGCATTTACAAATTATGTCTGATTGATTGAATAGCAAGTGATGTGGATTGAGCTGATCAACTGCAGTTATGACTTGCTCATTCCTAGTTTGATTAACTTTCCTCTCTCCTATCTGAACATTTTAGCGGGATCCTACAAATGATATGCAATTAGTCCTCCTGTTGTATCACTCCAACTTCTGTATTGTACCTTAAGAGCAAAAGCTGTATTTTCTTTCGGATGAGTAAGTAAAAACAACTTCTCAAGATGATACCACAGGGAGAACTTGAGATGGTGTATGTAAATCTAAGGTGACTTTCAGTATGACATGTACAGAGCATCATTGTGCTTGCTGATAATCACCAGCAGAGGAGGCTTGAAATGTCTCTTCTAAGATGTCACAGATACGCATATGAATCACTTTGAGTACTTCTCATTATCAACACACTGGGGTTTTTTTCATTCTCTATCCTTATCTTTTAGTGTCTGCTTCACTACAGAAAATGTAGTGAGCGTATATTTGCTTGAGTGCCACAGAATTTTGAGATTATACTCAGGGACTCTTGCATTGAGGTAAGAGAAAGTTGATTCTGCTGCAGTGATGTTTCTCCCAAAATGGAAAAGCTTTGCTTGAAAACAGCTGCAACCTCATAACTATTGCTAAAAACAGAAGCCAGCGTTTTGGAATGGATTTCTGTCTCGTCTGTTCAGGAAATATACTGCTTCTGCCTCTGAGTAGTTAATAGCAGCATTAGTGCCAGGTGTCATGTGGACAGGTGTCACAAAAGTTTTGTTAAGTAAGCTCAGTCCTAAGATGTATCTAAGAGTAGCCCATCAGCCTCTGCTGCTTTCCCTCAGCTCTGCAGATGTGAGCAGCAGCCTCCTTTAGACCTGCTTGAATTGTCAGCATTGTGCTGTGAGCCCACAGCAGCCTTTGCAGTGGCAATCCTTGGTTCACAACTAGTCTTTGATCCAACCTGCAAAGCTCACTCAGCCTCTGCTCTGTCCCCCAGTAGTCACCCAGCTGTAGGTCAGTCCTGACTTGATGCCTTTCCTGTGATCATGGCTAAAATATCACTCATTTCACTACCACCAGTGAGCTGCTGAGTCGGATTTTGTAATGAATCTCCTTTGGATTTTCAAACGTAGCTGCTGAAATCACAATTACTCATGTACCTCTGAAATAGCTAATTGTTTTTACTGTACCTAAACTTGTTTTCTTGAAACATCCCATGTTCAAATGCTGGGGCATGCAGTTTTTGTGGACACTGGAGCTTACAAATCTGAATGTTACAAAGGAGAATATGCTACTCAAACAAATTTTCACAAGCTGATATAGAGCTCACAAAATAGATTTGTCTGCCCTGCCACCAACTTTATTGTTTCCACAGGGACAAATTTACACTTAAACTGTTTGTTTATATATAGGTTTCAAAGGGGAAGGTAACCCAAAACAACCAAAATAACCCTACCACCTAAACAGGTCAGCCAATTTCAGATTTTCAGAAATATGAGAAGGACCCCTGTTGTTCTTGAAAATATTTTGATCTTGTAGGTGCCATACACATTTGAAAATTGCCTGTCCTTCTCAGGAACATTGTGTCCATTAAAAACAAATGGATCTTGACTTCCTTGCACAGGATTATGCCATACCTATATAGTGAAATCAAGATGTCTGAGGGTAGCATCAAGATACTGGATACAAAAGTCTATATTCAAGGAATTGGAGGTCAGTCAAAAAAATAATGATTTTGTTATGGGAGTGATAACTGTATGCTCCAGTACTTCTATTCAAAGTGTTAATGCTATCAATGGCAAAGAGAAAGTAAATATTTTTTTTTAATTAAAGATGTTCAGGAGGAGATTCTGAAAAGAAAGACTTTGATTAAACACCACTTTCTACTGTTAACCTAAAGTGCAGTTTTTACTGGCAGGAGTTGCATGCCAGCAAATTGACAAATAAAAGAAAATAAGATAAATACAGGCATTCTCCTTTCAGCAAAATCCTAGTTTCCTGGTTGATTTTTGCCAAATGTAGCTTCATGTGTGTACCTCTCCATGTCTGTTGTGCAAGATGGGACTTAGTAAATGATAAAATTACCTTATTTGTATGACCAATGGTAGGCTGCTAAAGGAATATATGTACTAGACAGTCTCCATGCTTTTTGCATGCACAGTGTCATACTGGGCAAATGCCTGTGGAGGGAGACTGTAGAAGGGCATCATTATTGGGCTGACAGCTATTGATTGCTTTCACCAGTTTTTCATACTTTATTATCATCTATTCTTCACTCCACAGAAGCCTCTACACCTCTCTTGTACTTAACATGTTTCATAAGGTGCAGCTAAACACACACAGACAGAACTTGCCAAAGAGATCAGCAGGACAGGAACAACAGCAGCTAAACAGCAATGCCTGATGCAGAAGGAGAGATTAGTTTAAAAAGTGATTGACTGACATCAAAGCTGTTTTTCTCCTTGTGCAAACCCTCTCTACAGTGAGTGAATTTCTAGATTACAATGCATGGGAATTTTGATCAGTTCTGATAGGATAAAATATTGCTCTAATGAAGAATGAAATGGTTCAAGAAACACTGTTGGAGAAATTCTGAATGTCCTTTAAACCCCAGAAGAGTAAGAAAATAAGATGTTAACAGAATTGGATGAAGAGAATCATAACAGATCTTAAAGAGCTGCTTGTCCAGGTGACATCCTTCTTTGGGTGCCACATCTGCATGGTGACACTCGGGACAAGTCAGCACAGTTCAGCCTGTTGCAGGGGTTGCCTTTCTTTACAGAACTCACCTGGTGAGTAGCAAAATCCCCCTCCATTGCTGGACGGGGCTGTCTCAGGCCCTTGCTTGGGGTTAGGGAGTGGTGCTGCAGCAGGAGGTCAGCAGCAATGGTAGACTATTAACTGATACAGTTAATTTCTCCCATAATATGTACTTAAAATTTTAATTATTCACCTCATAAACCATGAATGATAATGTCCTTGTCAAGCAGGCAGTTAAAATCTCCTGTTTCTAAATATTGCAAGGATATTGAAATGCCCAGCATTATATGTTGCTAAAAAATCCTGCTGGCTAAAATAGTTTTGTGAGACTGTAAATGGTGAGCTTCTCTGTTATTGCTGCTGTGTAGTTTCTGGTATAAATGTCATGAGTCTGGAAAGGTAAGCCTATTGGAGGTAACAAAACTAGTGAAAAAAGGGATGGACAAAGAATGGCAAGGAAAAGGAGATTTTTTTTATTATGGAAAGATAATATTGATTATTAAGACATGTTAGTGAAGTCATAAAATTAATTCTTGTCATACTGGAGACCACAAAACAGCACAGCTTTCCTTGTCAGTGTTGGGTGTGGGGGTGTTTTTCCCACATGCTCCATACTTACTTGGAATATATAGGGAGAGCAGTATGGTTTATTTTTAAAGGAAAAGTTTCTATACCAGCTAATGCTACAGTAAAGAACTGATTATCACTTCAGGCTCTGCTACCTCTTTGCAAACAAGAGCTGGGAAGTGGTGCCTGCTTTTCTCTGCAGGCTGTTTGTGTTTCAGTGTAATAAAATGGCAGATCTTCCCTATGTTAGCTGGCATTTTGTATCTTCTAAGAAGTTAATTCTGTCAAAGCAAGGCTTGGGAATCTTGTGCTTGTCATTTGAGAGCATGAGGATTGGGTCACTAACACAGCTAAAAGAGTCAATGAATATGGAGACAAAGAGACTGGGAAGCTGGTCAGCACACGGAAGAATTACCAGAGACATGAGGCCTTTTTGACAGTGTTTAGAGACCTCCTATTTCCTGACTCCAATGCAACAAAACTGCCCTTCCTCTTGAACTCATGACACTGGCAATGCAAGGAAAGGTACTTCCTTATTGTCATTTATGAAGGCAGAAAGGACTGTGGCTGAATCATAAAATGCAAGCATGTATACAATGCAATAAATAGAATATATGCTAACAAAGCACTGGTTTTCACAAAGCTGGAAAGATTTCTGAGTTTTGATGTATCTTTTGCACAGAGATGTGTTCTCTCTTTGAATTTCAGTGCTAGAAAAGAGGTAAATCAAGGTCTTAGGTGATGTATCTCTTTTCAAGGACACATAATGTGAAGTTTTAAAAGTAAACAGGGAAAGAGAATACCAAATCTCATTTACTTTCTATGGGAAACAGTTACCTAATCATAATTTATGCCTGAGAAGTATATCTTTGAGTGTGGAAAACATTTGGTGATGCTAAGTGTCTGTGATGTAACTTTCCTGAAGCAGAACAAGTGCCATGAGAAATTATGGAGGGAGGAATAATAGGTCTTAATAAGCTCTTCTCTTAATTGTTGGGTACTGTAAATTGCCTCTATGGAACTGTTCTATACCTCAGCTTTTCAGTGATAAACAGTACAACCACATGGTTTTCTTTCCACATGTAAATTTACAGGACTCCACATGAGCTTCAGTGAAAGACAGACACTTTGAATCTCTCTTCTTGCCAGTATGAGCAAGGACTGTTGAGTCTGAGCATCAGACAGACACCTCAAGTGTGTTACCTTTTCCTAAAGAGAAAGTCCAGGCTACAAATTGGGTCAAAGAAAAGCTCAGAAAATCACAGGGAAGTGCTTGGTGTTCCTGCTATTATAAAAACAAGAGCATGAAGATGCCTGGTATTAAAGTAACAGCTGTGATTATCTCATTCAGGATTAAGTGTGCTTTATTCCATGAGTAATTTAATGAGAGTATATGGCAGGTATGGTCATTGTAAGACTGTCCCAAAAACTAAGAAAATAAGGTGCTGTAGATATGTCTGTGTAAGATTGTTTTCCTTTCTGGACTTGTTTTTTAGTAATACTCTATTCAAGAATGTAAATTATTAGTGACCTTCTATAGTTTATAATTTAAGTCTGTTCTGTTATCTGAGGGCAGGATATGTAGCAAATAGAATCCTTTTTTAAAAAGGGCTGTGGGTCTGATCTAAATTGATGATTTTTATGTGCTATGTACAGGTCATAACTGCTAACCTAGCAGCACATGTATGAATGAACATGATATACTGGGAAAGAGCTGCCATATATATTGTATATGGAGGCCATGTCTTACAGACATCTATTTTAGTTCTCAGAAGGAGTCAGAGATGTGGGTGATCTGGTCAGCCAGGACTGATGTGGGCTGAAAAATAGTCAGGTATTACAGCTGAGAGGAGTTTCTATCATCATCCACTAGCATCTTTGGAAGTGCTTGGATCAGCGCTACTCAAAAAATTCATAGGCTGCTTCTGCAAAGAAATTAACAGGGATATGACAATAGTTGCAGATTTTTGGTTTTGTTTTGTTTTGGTTTTTTTAATAATAAATGCATTTAAAATGTGTTAGAAGTAAAAGTGAGTGAGGAGACTGAGACTGGAGGTAGTTCCACATCCTCAGTTATACAAAACTAGGAAACAAATACAAGACATCTGAAAAAGTATGCTGTAAAATGTCTTAATACTCAACAGGAGTTGAAAAGGCAACTAGAAAGATTGGAATGATTGGGAAGGGAATAGAGAATAAAACAGAATACATCATTATTCTGTGATGCATTCTATTATTGCATTGTGCTGTAACTCTCTTCCCACGTTTTGAATACCGCATAACATAAATTAGATTGTATAAAGGTGCTTAGGTCACAAAAGAAGTAACTGGGATATAGGCCTACATAATCACAAATGACAGTGAAAATATGAGAAATAATGAGTAAAAGTTCCATACTCACAGTTGAAGAAGCAGAAGAAACCTGACAAAATGATCAAGTAGAAGATTTAAAACAGAAGTTTGCCATGTTCTTCTACAAGCACTGACCTGGAAGGTCATTAAATTTTAAGAAATGGAAACATACATCTCTTGACACAGCAGCTGTAGTCAAGACTGTTCTGTATTTCTTTTGTACAGAATTGGGGCACTAAACAGGACAGACTCTTCCTTTGAACTAGACACTCTATAAGAACCATAGATTTTCATTTGAGCCTTTTTGGAGGATGACACAGGACAAAGAAATTGTGGCAAATTGCTACACAACTGATGGTGATAAGCACTGGGAATTGATCTGCAGACACTGAGCGTGTCCCAGAACTGTGTCTTACGGCATTTATTTCAGTGTTCACCACCTTTTTTTTTCTTTCCTCTCCTTCTAGTTATAACATGCTTACAGAACAATACCTTTAGGAAGGCATCTCTTTGAAATGCCCTGTGTGTTCTTTGTCTCTTCTGTTATTTTTCTTTCCAGTGTGGTAAGTACCTTCACACTGTCAGGGAGTTGAGCTTCGCTGGAGATTCTTCAGGTTTTAGACAAAGAGACCAGACTCCTTATTTGAGGTGCAATAGTCTTATATTCCCTGTCAGGACTGAATAAGTCCAAATCTTGTTCCTAATAGAGAAAAGCTGCAGCTCATTTCCTTATTTATGTAGTTTCCTGTTTCAACACCTCCTTAGGAGCTGTTAGATGGAAAGGCAATTTGGGCTCTTCCTTGCCTCTGAGGCCAAAGGAAAAATCTATTCAGACAGAACAGCCATCAACAGAACAATGGCTGAGTTTTTGAGCGCATTCCAAACCCTGAAAAATTTAATATAATTTTCTATTTCATTAGTACTTTTCATCAGAATGAGCATAACACTTTCTTCAGGTTGAGAGGAGCAGTACAGATTTACACCTACTGGGATTCTGCTTGTGTGTGTCTCATTTCTCCCCAAATATTCCCCATCTTGTATGCTTAACTTGTCAGCAAGTAGGACTAGGCAGTATGAAAGAGGTGCACACTACATCTATTAATATGGTAGTTTCTTCAGATAATTAAAAGCCCCTGTTTTTTTACTTTGGTACCTTTCAGCTACATTGGATTTATCTGAAGGAAGAGTTGAACCAACAGGCCAAACTGATCAATGTGCTCTCATACAGCCTTGTTTGTCACCTGTGTCACAAGTGCATTTATAGACCCTACAGCCGTGAAGATCTGTAGTTTTATTTTTCTCTGTCCCCTGTCCTATTTCTTGCTCATTTCCTGCAAGTACACAGAAGGCCCAAAGCAAAAAAAAAAAAAAAAAAAAAAAAAAAACCACCCTGGCCATTCTGAGCATGAAATACACTTTAAGGCCACAGTGAAAAATCTTTTAGATCATAAAGCACTGTAGAATATCACAGGTCAAAAGATGATTCAGCTCAATGCTTTTTCCATGTGAACTCTAATGCTAATAAACCCTTTCAAATTTTATGTGGCTACCATTGTACTCCTGTAACATTCAGTCTGCAGCAATACTGGAGTGACAACAGTCCATGCTTTCTCAGGTGAGCATGAAGAGGTTCTTTTTGAGGGTCCTTGTACCATGAGAGCAATCAAATTCTCATTGTCAACAAGGACCTGCAGCCCGAGAGGTGGGTTTTGCCAGGGGCCTGTAAGCAGTGAACCAGTGACAGATTTAATGCCTAAAAACTGAACTCAGCAATGAGTGATGGTATCTGTCCCGTAGGAGGCTCAGTTGCTGTGGGAGGAAAGGTGTTGAGTGAGAGCTGGAAAGGCCACAGCATTGAAGAATGTCCTGGTTGGTGCTTAGTCAGCTCCTGCTTTCTCTTTCTGCTCTGGAGTTGAGACTCTAATGTCCATCTGAATGTCCCCAAATTGAAAAGCCTGACAATGTTTTTTCAGGGCAGTAAGTTTTCCTATCCTTATCTAAAAATACAAAAGCTGGACAAGGTGCCAGTGTCTACCTTTCTTATGTATTATCAGTCACTGGTGAGGCTTTTTGCCTAGGAAGCAGGAGTCTGCTCAAATTTTTGTTTGATTTGAGATAGCTCTGACACAAGCTTCCTACTTTCCCTGTATCTGCTAATGACTGCCCTTATTTTTCAGAGACTTTCTCCACTCCTCCTTGCTCATTGTGTTTCATTGGCTGTGACAGTGCATGAAGTCGAGTAATTCTAGACTAGTGGGCAGTAGGGGAAGTTTGAGTTCTGGTCCTGTCCCTGCCCCCAGAACTACTTAGTTATTTCATGCTTTTTGTGAGATAAAATCTAAAACTCTTCTGCAGATAGGGCTGAGAAGAGAGACAGTAATTGCAGCTGAATCATTTCCACAGATACTACTTTAAGGAAAAGAAAATGATCATCTACCAAAGTTGCTGTCATTAACCTTTTCTGCTTTTGGGGATCAAAAAAAGGGAAGAAAGAAGAGAAGAGTTCAGTGAAAAGTAGTTTCTGAAGTGGTATTTCCACAGTCAAGTGAAATTACTTCTAGATATTTTTACGAGTTGGATTAAACCTCTCTGAAACATGTTATGTGTTCCAGTAAATCAGTAGCACCCTTCATGAAACTGAAAATTAGAATCAGCAGAGCTGTGCATAGCAAACAAAAGCAGATTTACCTTGTGATACCTGGTTATGAGCAGCTATATTTAAAACACTGAACAACTGTATTACTGAGTTTCACATTTGCAAGTGGTGGCATGATGGAAATAAGCAGTCAATTACTATTCATCATCTACTGTGTGCTATTTGTCTGGAAACTGCATGCTCCTCTCCTGTGGTGGATGTTTTATTTAGGGGTGTTTCTTGGCCCCTTAGAAGTGTGCTAATGGTCACAAGGGATTTTTCAGCATTCAACATTTGCAGAAAGAGTGCTAATCATTGATTGAGGTGAGGGAGTTATCTGCTCAAAGGTTGCTAAACGATGTTAATCTTTCCAGAACCTGATTTTCTCCCCACAAACATATTTCTTCAGAAGTCTTATCCAAAGTCTGAGCAGAAACAGGGATTTTGTGTTGCACACCATAAATTATAAGCATCCAAAAATAGACCCATCAGTATGAAAACTATTTCTCCCTGGGCAGAGAAAAAAAAAAAGTAAAGCACTGAACCTGCATTTCTTGTGATCACTAATCTGTTGAATGATGGGATTGCACGGCTCTATGCCTGTTTGCCTATATGATTTTTATCCATGTTTCTATCTGGTCCATAGACTATAATTCTGTCCCACTCAATCCTTGCAGGTAAGAGTTCAAAAGCAACAGTTTTACTTCTGGTACATATTGCAAGCCTTGGGTGTTACTGAAATCTCTCTCTACCTTCATTTTGAATCTTGTGTTTGTATGAAATAGTATTTTTTCTTGGTGTTGCTTTTTAAATTGCACTCTCCTGAAGCAATGATTTTGTCATATGATATTCATTGCATGGAATAGTTGAGTCAGAAAAACTAGATCCTTAAATTAATCATAGAATTAGCTATGGTTATACTCTATTAACATATTTGTAAAACATTTCTATATATTTTGTTACATGGGAATTATAAGATGCATAGGACAGAAGCCATACTTTGTAAAATCTGCTTCCAACTATGGTACACCTAATGGCTTAGGGTTGGATTTCCCTTCTGAATGTGTTTGCTCAGAAAACATGCAGCCTGAGCAAAGCTGTACATGCATTTGACCTTAATTGTAAGGGGTAGGCCAACACAGACTCTGTGTTGACATACACAAGAACCTGAAACTGTCATTATTTTAAAACAATTTTTTTTTATTCTTTGGACTGTTCTTTTAGCAAAAACTCCAACACATTGTTCCTCATTAATATGTATTGTACAGGGAAAAGTCAAGTTATAGACCTGGTGACAGTACTTGCTTTCTAAGTCTTCTGGCATGCTTTACCAAATGTTATTTTCTGGTACAAACTCTTAACTACTTTTGTTTTCAATGATCTGAATTAGAGATGTGCTCATCCATACTGTTCATTGATGTGCTTAATGCGTCATTAAAAAACAAAAACATAAAAAACAAATCTCTTGTGTTTTACATTAAATAAAAAAAGTCTCAGCTCTTTAGTTTTGTTCAGCTTCGTATTGACCTGTGCAGCAATTTGCTACCTCAGGAAAATATTTTCATTGCTCCTTAAGTTCAGTGCTGTCAGCTGGGGACTAAATGCCAAAAGAGCTCTTCTGTCATTGATGTACCCACCCTCCATCACCCCTGGGGCCAGTACCTGGCAATTTAGGGACTTGGTGTGAGCAGAGCAGCAGTGCTTGGATGGAGCCACTCTGGGAGAGTTCAAGTTTTGCCCCGGGCTCTGTCCTTAGGCTCATCCCTGGGACGAAACAAGTCCTGCTCTTTCCGTCTTCTCGACATTGGACTTGAAGGAGCTTTTTAAAGCACAGAGAAAGCCCTATGGCAGCCTCTATATCAGATTAATTTGCTGCAGTCAGTTTTTCACATTGCATTGCATTTTAGCTCTGTGTCTGAAACTTTCTGACAATCTTGTTATGGCAGCCCACAGCTTTTGTGCGTTGCTAGTTTTACAGAGGAGATGTTTCTTCACATGATCATTATAAAAATGAGTTCAGTACCCTAAATCCTGTATTCATTTTTGTATTGAATTGAAATGGTGTCTACAGTTTCCATATTCAAGTCTCACTATAAATACCCATTATATCTTATACTCTGCAGTCATGTGAAGAAAATGCAGATTTCTGATATATAGGGTTGAATGCAGAGTACTGGGATGTGCACTGGTATAGAGATTGGCATTTTGAGATTATAGGGTACAATTATCCCTTTTGTTGTTTAAGCGCCCCTTCAGATGGGGAGCAGTTAAATATTTTCTGTGTATTTCACTGTCAGTAGCCCAGTGTAACAAGTGGTTCTTAAGGGACTGAGCTGTGCTATTATCTCAGTCAAGTGTTTGATCAGATTTATGGTATGAGGTTAATTACTGTTAGTTTACAATTTTAGGATATTTTTCTTTAAACAAATAAACAAGCAAATGCTAATTGACTAGTAAATGCTTTTTAATAAAATCTGAAATTATCAATGCACCATAAGCAAGGGAAGGATTCCTCAGAGAATACAGTTCTATCAGATGCATGCTCACTCTTCAAAGTCTGTACCTTTTTTCCCACTTAGAGCTAGTATACCACTGTTACATTCAGTATCATTATTTCCACTTACACTAGAGATTTGAAACAAGGGTTTAATTACTTAAGATGCACAACTCAGATTATCTTTTTAGAATGTCCATGAACTACAGGTATAATGGTACTTGAATAAGGTTTTCAAAGAAGGAATTTACTGTGTGAACGTAAGTATTCAGTTCATAAAGGAATTTGTTCTTAT
Organism: Drymodes brunneopygia; assembly: GCA_013400955.1. Taxonomy (NCBI): domain Eukaryota; kingdom Metazoa; phylum Chordata; class Aves; order Passeriformes; family Petroicidae; genus Drymodes; species Drymodes brunneopygia. The sequence continues at coordinate 742,795 of VZTZ01051319.1, read as the reverse complement.
CCTGCAGCTCAACATTGCACATCATGGTAATGTGAGTAGTTTGAAATCTATAGTTATAGGAAAGTTGTTGCTGGAGAGACAGAGCAGACAATAAACATAGTAATATAACATTACCGCAGAGATATTGTCTTGGGTTTTTAAAATTAAATATTTTAGAGCCCAAGGTCCTAAATGTTTGGGGTTCCTTCCTTTTCTGTCATAACATTGACATTTTAATCTGTTTTTAATTGATGAGTGCTCTGAGCACCAGGGTGTTTCTGCATCTTTTGTATAACTATAATGGACACATGCAAGGATCTGCTGCAGAGCAGACTTATTGTGGAAGGAAGTGGTGCATTTCAGTTTAATTAGCATTTAGCTGTGTCTTGGAAACAACAGGTTCCTCTAGGCAAAGGCTTGTTAGTAGTCTATTACATACTATGCGAACACGTGATAAAGTGTTATGTGAAGCCTGCATTTGAAGTAAGGACCTTAACGCAGTGATTTCAGGGTGTGGTGGAGCACCCTGGAAAACCAGGGAAGCAGAGCTGCAGTAAAACTCTCGGAAAACCTGTTTCTGGGGAAATACTAAATCAACCTCTGCAAAACTTGTGACACTAACAATCAGTGAAGTGTTCCTGTAAATAAATATTCAAGTCTGAGCATTTGCAGAGGGAACAAAATTTTGGAGGTTTTGACGTGATTACAGTTCCTCTTCTATTGAAGTAATTTCTAGAATAATACTTTTGGTGAAAGCAAGTTCAAACCATTACTACGAATTTTTGAAAATGTCACCACAATTCCTGTGTGATTTCCATGCACCTCATAGTCTGTTTTCTGTCTCAGAAGGTAAAATCATGCAACTGAGCTCTCTTCACAAGGAGCAGATGAGCTGATCCTTGTGTGTGCATGCTGGACAAAACTGAGCTCTGTTCTCAAACTAAGCTGACACTGGGATGGTAGCAAGGATTTTGGCCTGAGGGCTATGGATTTGTCCCTTTGATAGGATTGTAAGCTTTGTTTCCACCGTTTGTTTTTTTTCCCCAGCTCATAACAGAAATTTTCTCAGGTTTAAAATCAATAGGAAATTAAAGCTGTCTTTTAGGGTTTTAAGAAAATAAGCTGTTTAATTGGCTAATGTATGTTTCTGAAATGACATGTTATAGAATGGTAGAATCTTTTAGGCTAGAAAAGAGCTCTAAGATCATCCAGTCCAACCATGTTCTAAGGACAGGTTAAATTAAATATTGAATTAAATATTTTAATCTGGAAACAGTAAAGTAGATGAAAGCATTAGAGTGTGATAGAAATTTTCTTCAATTGCTAATCTTCTCTGTGCTTCTCAGTGTCATTTCACTGAATTCAGGAAATCTTGCAAGCTTTTATCAGTCATGATATGAGGAGAGGGAGATTCCTATCATATTGAATACTATCCATGAATAATTTTTCTTGGCTGGAATTTACCTGACTGCAATTCAATGCTTGGACTGGGGAGTCTGACAGATGGATTCAGGACACAGATCTGCATCAGATGCTGAGATAGGACCATTGTGCAGACCAGATGTCCTATACATGTCCTATAGATACATGTAAATGTGGAATTGGTTTGGGAGATCTGAGACATCTTTTTTTTTGCATCTGCAGCAAAAATTAAAAGCAGGAAATAATATAAGAGCCACCATGATGGTAGCAGATTTGATCCTGACCCCACAGGTACCAAGGGAAGTGCTGCTGCTGGCTTTCTCTTTGAAGAAGCAAGTTGGTGCTGAGGATTGTAACCTTGCTAATTGAGGATGTCTGTCCTCCACTGGGACCTTGCAGTACATTGTTATTCACCAGCAAATCATGCAGCAGCAGGTCCTAGAAAAGTCTTGCTTAATCTCTGCTTTTTTTTACTTTTTTTTTTTTTAATGAATATTGCTGTGGATTCCAACTTTGTTCATGCAACCTCTGTGTCACATTAATATTAAATTATTGCAGCATACTTGAAAAGGGGAGATGTCCTCCAGGTACATTGCAAAGACTATATGCTTGCCTGGGTATTTGAAAGGCTGGGGAATGGGTAGGAGGATGAGAGGGTGCAAAGTAAATGTCACGATTTCAGAGCATCCATCCTGATGTGCTGCCTAAATACCTCAGAGAAAAGCATTGAATTGGATTAAGAAAAAAACTTGGACACATAAGATCAGCAGTATGATCTAGAATGCTCCTGTTTAGTGTCTACTGGTCTGTAGGAGGAAGCCTTCTAAGATTCCAAGCACTCTGTTCTTTCACAAATTCAGATCTCCATCCACTTTGCCAGAGCTGAATCTTTCAGCATGTCTCCCACTTAAGCCAGTTTAGATCTTGATATTTCAATGTTCCTCTGACCATGTCCCTGAAGGGCCTGGTCTGCCATACCTAAAGCACCCTCCCCACACTGAACACACAAATCACCGAGTTTTTCACTCATTGAGCAAGCATCTAAAGGCCTGAGCTGATGAAAGGTATAGGATTCATGGTAAAATGGGAATGTAGGTGGGTATTGTGGACAAAACAGATCTCTTGAAGAGCCTGTATTGTGGTCTGAATTCCTCTATTTTACTGAACAATAGTTAAAAATGCAAAAATATTTCAGGGAACAGGGCTGTTACCCAGACAACTATCTCCCAAATGCATTTTGGCCTCAGTAAATGCTCATGCTCTGTGTTTCTTTCTTCTAATTGCACACTTATGACAGGAGGGACATAGAAAGTGATGTCACAGGGTTCAATAGTAAGCAAATGTGTTTAATGAACAGATTCTGACTCAAGCTGCCTGATCAATACTGGGCTGTGTGTTTATCACTTTCTGACTCTTTTGGCATAGGAATCTCAGTGTTGCTCTCTGGTCTGCTGCCTCTGTCTGCTGCCCCACTACAAAGGTTTATGAATATTCAGACAGAGCATTATTTTCTCTGTCTCCAGCATCACCAGGGCTTACATCTTTGCCCAACAAGCACCCTCACAAAGTTATCACTGTGAATTCACTCCTAGAGGAGTGATTTTTTGCACTCTTGGTCTGCTGTATGTATGAATATGGCATCTTAGGAAGGCAGGGAGATCCCTGCCCTGACAGATCCCTGTTTTCAGATCCACAAGCTGAATATGAAACATATAAGAGTTGGAAAGAATGAAGGGACAGGAAAGGTGGCATGTCAGACACAGGGCAATGGAAATGGCGGACTCTGGCAGGTTCAAGTTTGTGTTAAAATGATCTGGATTCTTCATTGTTCTGGAAGGTGTTAGAGATTTTGGGAGGAGGATGATGGGTTGACAGGAACTTTGACAGCTGAAGAAGAAAATATGTAAAAATAAAGACAGTAAAGGTTTGGTATAGAGAAAAGAAATTAAATTTACCTCATATTCAGTTCATCAGTTCAGTGCTGGATAGTGATAGATTTTTATTCACTTTTTCAAGAGGTCTTTGTCACAGCTGGTTCCTAACTCTTCCTCCTCCCCAAGAACATTGGCATCTCTGTCCTCCTCCACCGTGCAATCTACTGAATTCTAATTCTGTGGTTAAAACAAGTGTTTAAGGTGTTCTGAGACCTTGTCTCTCCCTGAACAATGCTGTCAATCAGACATCTTTCACAATCAATTGAATCAGAGAACTTCAAGAAGGCAGATATGAGCTAGAAGTTAAATGAAATTTTGCTTTAGGCTCAAAGGACCAACTTTGAAAATCTTTTGGACATATCTCCTTGTATACTTTGGGATAAGGTTATTTCCCTGCAGATAAAGTCAAACTCTTCAGACAGAGACAGCAAAAAGTTCACTGTTACTTTAAAGGGGGTTGAATCCATCCTCTCCTTTGACAGCAGAGGTAATGTAGCAGACTCATTTTCATATCTCATTCAGAAAGCAGATGAGATGGGAATCAACTTGTTTGACAGATGAACACCCTGGAGATAATTTCAGTTTGTCACAGTATGTGTGATTTCTTTACAATTACTGCCAAGCTACAAGAGTGCAGAAGACTGGCCCATAAATGCCAGCCATTCTGCTTTCTTTAATCCCCAGAACATAAAACACTTTTCTTACTTTAAATATAAAAACATAGTCAGAAATTAAAACCTTCGCTGGGAAAACAGACCCTTTTTTTTATAGTCAGATAAGAAAAACAGGAGAAAGAAATCACAAAATGGAAACAAGATGGGAACTGTGGGGTTTGTTTCTTTGGGTTTTTGTCTTCTTTCCTCAATTTTGAATGAGATCAGCTTGAAGGACAGATGCCATGTGCCTGCTCCCTCCCTTGCTTCAAAAGGGGATGGTTCAGTGTGCTGAGCAGCTCTGTGCCAGTGCTCTCCTAGGGCCATTTAGGGTGCCAGAGGCATCAAATGTATGCAACAGTGAAATGCAGGGAGATGTGGCTCCTTGTGTGGCTTGTCTGTCCTGCTGCAGCTCTCAAAGAGCCTGACACCTCTCTTCATTTAACACTGGCTGCCATTTGGTTATAAAAAAGTTGGAAGGGAAACCACCTGATTTCCTGAGCAAACAAAACAATTTTGCCGCAGCCATCAAAACATTTCAACTCTTCCAGAAAACGAATGTGTTCCATCTGAAAGTGGGATAGATTCTCACTCTGATTATTTTTACTGGAAAACTGACCCAGATCATCACATCTCCACTGGTTATAAGACTTCTAAATTTCTTTTAAAGTAAACCTATACTGGCTTATATTCATTTGTTCTTGAACCAGAATTGTATTTTAACTTTTAGACTCCTTCTGTGTGTTTTCCATCAGCTTGGGTTTTTTTTTGTTTGTTTTCCATTGACTTCTTTTTTCACAGAGCTGTAATAGGCTTATGAAACTAAACTTTTGGTTTTCTCCCATTTAGTCCTTACAATTGCTTGGCTTTCACATTTATTGTAAAATAGATAAGGCAAAATAAATACTGAGCAATTTTTATGTGGAAATCAAGATATGGAAAATGATGGATCATATCTTTAACCATCTACATTATGAACAGTTTATCATCTTATTTTTAATTTCCATACAACTAAAGATTCTTCTTACACATTCAGTAGTTTTCATGCCTGATATTACCCTCCATAAGAGTAGAGCTGAACAAAATTTCTTTTACCTTCTAGTTCTTCTTTTCCTTCTTTAACTGAGGGATCTTAAAAGTTTGCTCTAGAAATTTGGCTTTATCCAATCCCTGAGCCTCTCCCAGTGATTTTCATTTCCTGCTGTCTGTCCATCACAGACCTGGCACCGATCACTTCAGTGCTGCCCTTCAGTGTACTTGCTGAAACTGCTGTGGTTGCTTTATAAAAGCATTACCCTTATTTTTTAACTTTATGAGTGTGTCCCAAGTGACCACTTTCCAAGCTGCAATTGTTCATTCTGGAGATGCATACATATAGGATCTTGGTTGGTGCTAATGTCTGTGTGCAAAATTCTCCTGTTTATTTCTCATACCCCTATAGGACACCAGTCTTTTCCTGGTGACATAGTTCTGGCTGCAGCAGGGCTGTGGAAAGAGTAGAGGGACTATAGGGAGGAAACCATGGCCTCAGCTCTTGACATGGTTTAGCCCTGATATGCTTGAAGCAACCATTAGGTTACTCCAAATAGGGCCTTTGAGGCAAAGTTTTCAGTGAACTGCCCACCAGCAGAGTACAGGGATTTGTCATGGCCCTTTCAAACATCTGTGGGATCCTCTGTCCTGGGAAATAAAGTAATGGTGGCTCTATCAACAGCACAGTTCCCCCTTAATACACAGTACTCCTGAGAATTCAATCTTTAATGCCAATGACTTTAAATCGGCAGTTGCCTAAATATAATTTCGTATGTATGTAGTTTTTGTGAAAGGATGCACCTTTGCCATATTCCCCTGATGCTCTTGGGTCAGTTTTATTCTTGGCTGTCCTGAATAACTTGACAGAAGTTACACATAACAAAACCTACCGTGGCTTTTCTTCTCCAGCTGAACCTGTGTGCGCTCAGTTTGTCAAGCTGGCCTCCTGCAGAACCAGACCTTAAGCAAAGGTTCTGATGCCCTTCATCACCCTGTATGCAATCATGAGCTAAGAAAGATGAGCTCAAAACTGTGTCCAGCTCTAACATCTTCTTTTGTGCTTTCTCCTCAAAGACATTTATTAGATAACACACTCATACAGTCTCTACAACACAGGCAGATTCCCAGGACTCCCCTGGGAACAGGGCTAACTCGTAGCTCCATTCTGACACGCTATTCCAGTGCACACAGCCTTCTAATGAAAAGAGGAATGATTTAATAGGAAGGGCTTAGTGTCCCAACCTGATTAGCCCACACTTCAGTGGTTAGGCTGTTGCCATCTCCCTGCTGCTCTGGAGAAATTTCTAACACATGCAACATAGAATATTCAATAAAGTGGACTACTGCTTCCTTCTCTTGAGAACATACTTTAAAACAACACAGTTTCTTTAAAAAGCCGTGTTCTTTTCCTGAAAGAGATGACTTCAGAACCAAGCCTACTAGTTAGGCTTAGTTGGAAGAAGTTCACTTATTGTGGTCATAGAGTTATAGTTTTAGTTTTGGAGGCTTAGTAGGGATAGAGAAATATACTTTTTTCATTATATGTATAATTTTTCCCTGTTTTATAATCTTTTGCAATATGTGCAGTATATTTGGACTGTTACTGTGGATGTCAGTTGAAACTCAGAATGGTAGGATAAAGGCAAAAAAGAGAGATGAGAGAAAGTAAGACAGCGAAATATTTATACTTCCTCCTGCTAATTATTGTGTGCATGAAGTCTCACCTTGTGACTTCTCTAAAATTACATTGCTAATTAATTTCTTTATCTTTCATCCTTTGTGAATCTTTCATTGTTCTTTCCCAGCCTTGTGATCACCTGCTTTGTGCTGCTCAATCCATCGTGAAAGAGGTGAGTGCCCTGCTGGAGAGGAGCAGCCCTGCTCTTTCCCTTTGTGCTCTCTCCAGTGTCTCTACTGATTGTTTCTCCTGCTTTCCTGAGTGTCACTGACCAGCAGTCCTGGCACTATTCATCTAGAGACCACTTCTCTTGCAGGAGATATTACCAAAACTGTGTTTGGTGGGAACAAATAGCCTATAGAGAGGTCTGTGGAGCAGAACAGTTGAGAGGACTGCATTTATCATCCCAGGATAAATTCTAGCAGCAGCAGTTGTTTCTCCCTGCCAGGAGACTGCTCCAACACATGAGATCACAGCTTGCTTTTGGGCATCCACCTGCTCCATGCCTGCATGGACTTCCACAGGCTGCAGGGACAGTCTGTTTCACAGGGACTGCAAGGGGAATCTCTGCTCCAGCGCCTGGAGCACCTCCTTCCTCTCCTTGTTCACTGACCTTGGTGTCTGCAGAGTGATTTCTCTCACATGTTCTCTGTTGTGTCAGACATCATCAGCACAAGTCTGGAGAGTGTCTGGAACTGTCTGAACCTACTGCACTGAGCCTTATAGCAAGATGCTATAACCTCTCTATCCCTCCAGTTCTCTGCAAATGTTACTTATGCATTGAATGAAATAGTCATAGAAAAACTGTTAAAAACTTCATTTCATTTTGAAAATTATTTCAATATTTTTCTGTTGATTGTTTGGAAAATCCTGCAAGTTTCATACAATGCTGACATCACACTGCTTAACCATCACCTGACCATCAGGTGTCTTCTTTATGAATAGAGAGAAGCTTTTTTCTTCTCTTCGCACAACATTCTCAGTGTTCTACAATATTTGGGCACCTTTTCCTGCTCCCAGTTGTCCCCTTCTTCTCAGCACATCTATCCCCCTGTAGGCTGGCTGTCCATGGCATCTCATATCATCTCATCTCACTTCACTCTTTGGAGAACTCTTTCCTCCTTGCTACCTGCCCTCCTGCAACTATCCCTCTCCTCTGCAGAGTGATTTCCTGGGTCCTTGGGCACATTCCTTCTTCTCTGCCCTCAGCCTCCAGCATGATCCTAGATGGAATAGGAAAGGATGGCAGTCACTCTTGAAACCAAGATGTTTCAAGGCAGGAGAGAAAAGAGCAAGTGGATAATGGAAATTTCAGCAGAGTATTAAATATTCTGGCATTCAAATACATTTCCAGGCTCAGCTTATCTTACAGCTCACCCAGCTATATTCAGATATTAGTATAGTCACTTTCAAATAAAAAGAGGATTAACCAACCGAACAAATATATAAATACATGAACAAATAATCAAATAAAATTCAAATAGTCTCAATGTTGAAGAGGTTTGCATTAAACCAGTACTTATGTAAACATATAATTTCTTTTCAGTGCTCATTTCTCGGCGTAGTCTTATATCAGATGTTTCAGAGCAAAATAGATTTTATTGTTCCTCCAGATATTATTTTAGAAAGCTTCTTTATAAATAAGGGATGGTTAAGTGGAATAGATACAGGTGTAACAAAGAATCAAAAAGAATCAACATCATTTTTTTCAGAGCTTGAGCTGACTGAGATATCTTGTGCTGTCTCAACTAACTCCATGTGTGTCCTTGTACATTTTGCTTATTGAAGCAAACCTGTGCAACATTGAGCCCTTTTGCTCCTCAATGCAGAGGTGTCTGTCTGATAGTCACAGTGTAATGTAAAAACTATTCTATTGAAAGAGCAGAAACTTTAGAAAGATTTCTCTGGATGAAAGTACCAGCTTTTATTATTTTATTTAGGCTTCTAAATTGTGAGTTATATTTGAGAAAGAACTTCCAGAGAACTGAAACTCTCCAGTATTAAAGCAATTTGAAACTCTTTTTCCTTTTACTTTTACTTAGAAAAGTTTTGCCTAGAAACAAAACAAAACAAAATTATTTGGGGAACTTTATAACTATTCTCTGTTCAATTAAAGTTTTAAAGCTGTTGTCAAATGTGCTTGTTAGAAGTAAGGATGCTGACAACACTAGCCTATTACTTGTGACAATTCCATATTTATTTAATGGGTGCCTTAGCCAAGCAATGAGTTATGTCACAGAATGTAAGTCAAGGCTGTGTGGTTTTGTAACAAAGATTAATATGCAAAATTTACAGACAGGGTGTTTAAGATTTGAACAGTACTTATGTATTCAATGGTGCCCTGAATGTAAACCCCTATTTTTTCTTTATAAATCCCACAATAGTTAGTTCATTTGAAATCCAAAGTTCAGTCAGTGGATTGATTTTATTTCTCATTTAATTTCTTGACATATTGTTTTCCATCTTTGTAGACTTCCAAGTTCCTTGAGTCCCTTTTCATAAACCTGTCAGGTGTTGAAGTTTTTTGCAAGCTCCCTTCATTTTCAGCATTGAGTTTTCTCTTGGTTCACATTGCCTTCATCTGAGCTTCCCCCCCAAACAGCCTTTTAGTACATATCTCACACACTGGTTTTTCACCCCAAGGCTTTTCCTTGCCCAGCACCATTTCCTTAGTGAGGAAGATTATTTCAAAATTTAATAAAAGCTCACTTTTCTCACAACATGCCGCCCAGAAGGTTTTGAATATCCATTCTGAAATTTTGTGCTTGGAGAAGTTATTTAAAATGGCTGAAATTGAATTAGAAAAGTTTGGGGGATTTTTTTTTAAATTGCATATTATTTATCTTGAAATTTTCTGTAAGCAAATCCTTTCAAAGGTTTCTCACTATTTAGGGAACCTGTTGGACTAACCATCACTCTGAAGATTGTGTTTTCTGGTTTCTGCATCATCAGTGTGAGAGAAACACTTCTCTCCTCCTAACTACATTGCTCAGAAAAACTGAAACATTTCCTTGAATGGAGGATGCCCCACATGGGAAAGAACCTGACCTACTACCTGCCAGCTGGGCAGTGCATGATTCTTGCAGAAACCTTGTTTGTTTTCAGGAACCTGCTCTTTTTTTCCTCTTCTTTAGAGTTTATGAAAGAAGTCTGTCTCAATTTTATTTTCATGTTTCTGTTTTAAAATTCTTGTTCTTTTATGTTTTAATATTTTGCTTGATTTAATGTTCCTCTAAATTGCTGCACAAACAGCATAAAAGCCACAAATAGAATAAGGGAATGTCAGGCACAAACATAAAGAGGGAAGAATGACATCAGGTATTGACTGTAACTGCAAGAAATTAATGGCTGTTTGTTGACAGAAAGACATAAATTGTGACTGAAGCCACTGTGTAAAAGCTGAACAGAAAATAAGTTTTTACACAGAAATCTTCTCAATTGCAGGCTAAACCATCAAATTTGTTTAACACAGAGCCGGTTACTTGCCAAAAATATGAATGAGATTTATGTAGCCAGCTCTGCAGCACCGAGTGAAGTGCACACAATGAAGTTCTTTCGCACATGGTGGCAAGAAGGGGCTGGAAATTGGGTCCCTTCAGTGTGTACCCCCCCTCTGCAAATATCTCCACTGCTCAAAGACAGATCCTCTGATACACATGTCAGAGAATCACAAAACAGTTTGGGTTGGAAGGGACCTTTAAAGGTCATCTAATCCAACCCCACTCCAAAGAGCAGGGGCATCTTCAATGAAATCAGGTATGTGTGAAGACAAGTAATCAAAATCAGCTCTTGCTCTTTTCCTGTCTCCATCAATTATTTTTCTTAATCATCTTGTTGTTCAGGCCTCATGATTTCTGTAATTTACTGCTTGTGACAGGTTGCTGCTGAACTGAGTAATACTGTGATGCTGAAGTGCCCCGTAGACATGATGGTACCAGACACTCCATCGTCTTGGTCTGTGTCTGTCTGAGCTGATTCCCTGTTCCTCCCTGGTTTCATGAAGCACCATCAGATGTCCTTGTGTAAATCCTGGGCTTGTGGAGAGAAGAGCAAATCCAAGAAGAGCAAACAGCTGACAATATTGTGCCAGTTTGCAAAGAAGGTTTATGTCAACATATATTAATTCATTTCTTGATTCATATATGTCATTTTCTTTGATGAAGGAAATGGCTTTATTTATTTGTTTGTCCTTCTGTTTGTCCTTCTTCTGCAAGCTGCTTTAAGGGGCGATCAGTCATCTAAGTGGGGGGTGGGGGATGGCAGATCTCAGCTTCCACTGGGATCTTTAGAATCCTAAACCCCATTAACATCCTGTTCATCTTCTAAGGTTATGATTCTTCTCAGAGACCCGCACGTAAAGTCTGTTTTTGGTGCTGAAATCTAAACAGACCAACAGTTCTCATGTATGCTTATTAAACATAAAAATAATAGGAAATAAAAATAATAGGAAAGAAAGTAGAGGGACACACAGTGATTCAGTACCACTTTTGTGTCTGCAGTGACTTCTGTGAAGTGGTACCTGCTCCTCTCCAAGGAAAAACGCACTCCCCCTGTAGATGGGGCAGATACCTTTCTTCATCTGTCTCTTTGAGTACTGCAGTGCTTTTGAGGTGAGAGTAGCTGCCCCAATGACAGCAAAGGACAGTATTTAGGCAAATGTCATGTCTTTTGAGAAGAAACAGAGAAAGAATTATTCTCAGGATATCAGTCCTCATGACATACACTGTTTTCCTCAGAGTTTTTGCCTGGAACTTGTTCTAGTTAAATATTTAAAGCAATCACGTATCTCTTGGTTAAAATGCATTATAAATTCATGATTTTTTGATTTCTGCAGAAGTTCCTTACTAGGGTTATGACATCATATTTTTTGCCCTTTTCACTTTAATCTCTAAGAAAATCCAACTCATTCATACCTGGTTTGCTCTCACACAAACTGAAGCAGAGTTTTGGTGATTCAGATCAAATATCTAATTGTGCTTAGGGTTCTGCATCTAGAACAGATGGTTTTCTTCTTATCCATTCATCTTTACAATGCATAGATTTATATTTCCTGCTGAGATGCTTTTCCTAATACACAGGCATATTTCCAGAAAGCAAAAAAAAAAATTATTTATAAGTGTGCACACCAGATCCTTGTATATGGCAGTGTTGGGTGTGGGAATTGCTTGACTGGAATGCCTGGGGAGGAGCAAATTCCAGTTAATGTCTTTCCTGTGATGGGTCACTTAAAAGTTTGTACTTAGTGAGGTAGCACTCTTATCTAAGGACAAAAATAATGGCTCTTTCTTCCAGTCAGTGTTTTTTTTCGGCATTAGTAGTTTCTTTGTACTTCCAAGGCCTCCATCTCCCTGTTGGATTTAACTGACCAATTGGTTAAGTTATCTGGGACAGAATAGGGAGAGGGAAAAAGTAGGATGGAAAGATGAAAGAGTATTATCTGTAAAGCTTCCTTTCCTTAAGACATTTCTTTCCTCTTATGCTTAAGATATTTTTTCCTTATCCTTAAGGTTTTTTTTCTTTTTGTAATTCAGATTGCATGTTTCTTTCCTCTTTTAATTTTCTGCTCTACCAATATATGACTTCTAAAATTTGAGGAAATGTCACCAGAGGCTCATGAGATCACCATGTTATATCACCAGTTTTCTCTGTAAGGGACTGGTTTATTGTTTTTTATTTTCCTCTGTTTTTTGAAAGGTGTATACTGCAAGCCCCAGCTTTTTCAAGCTAGAAGGGCAGTGTACCTCTGACACTGCTTGTCACTTTATAGTGGAAAGTCAATTTCTGGGGGCAGGGGTTTGGCTGGTCTCAGAAGAGGGATTGAACTTGGTCTTAATTCAGATCAGGACTTTTTCAGCAGTGGTCACAGTCCTCAGCAGCTATTTATAATTACCCAGCTGCCTTAAGCCAAACACTCACACAACCTAATTTTACAGAGCTTTTGATCTTTCATTCTGGGCAGCCTTGTCATTGTTGTAATGAGTTAAAACTGAAATGGTCAGGAAGTTAGCCTGATACTTTAAAGGGATTCTCATGCTTACATTGCCTACATGGTACCAGAACATTTCAGGGAAGGATGATGCTCCCCTTCCCTCTCATGGAAAGCTAAGTTTTTAATTGTCTGACTCACTGAAGGTTAATTAACTGAGGGTTAATCACTTATTAATGTTCCCAGACCTGTGGCACTGCCCATCAGAGGGACCCCACTTTCCCATCCATGAAGCCAAAGCAAACAAAGTGAGAAGATCCTCTGCTAATACCCCAGAAGACACCCTGGAGTGAGTTACAAAGTGTGTCTGCACTCTTTATGTGGGAGGCAGGCAACATTCAGTTAATTAAGGTTTAATTTGTCATTTATTACAGCATTTATATTCTTCAAGGCAGGAAAAGAGTGGACTGAGGTCTTGCTGTGAATATTTTTCCTTGCTCTGACTTGAAGTACTGCTGACTGTAAGAACAACCGTACTTTTTAAAGCTCTCAGTTTCTTCCACATATAGAACAGCCACTTCATCTACCACACAACACTTGGCAATAGAGAACATATTTTTCTATCAGTATAATAGAGGCATATCGGGAATGGCAAAAAAACTTGAATATAAGGTCTAACAAAATGTATTCCTTAGATCCTACTAAACTCTTACAGTCTCAGAAAATGTCATGGAAACATGATTTAACTTTGACATTCTTTGCTTCTTAAACAATGAAGAATAGTAACTTCTTTTTTTTTTTTCAGAAAAAAAACCACTTTTCAAATAAATTGTAGATCCTCCATATAGAGAATTTGCTAATATAGTTGCAATTCTCTTTGCAAAACTGACCAGAGCAGTTCAAGAGACAATTGTACAGTGGTAAATTCCCTGTACTATATACCTTTCAAACATGATGTGCATACTTTTGCAAACAGCTAGCACAGGGTCACTGATTTGCTAAGACACCAAGAATAAGCATAAGAAAGACAGAATCAGTGTCCTGAATCTTTGCAGAGAGGTGAATTGAATCTTTAAGGAATGGATGGCTATTCTTTTATAACCCTGGTTTAAGATGCAGCTCTCCATGATACAAGTGGGCAGACCCGTGAAGAAAACTCAGATTTCTTTATCTCCTTATTATCCTCTTTACAGGTAGAAAATATATATTTGGCTTGGACTCCCTTATTCTTCCCCATCCAAGTAAGTGCACAGTTTATTTTACAAAATAAACCAGAGGAACAAGTCACTCACCACAGAGTGAATACCCACAAAGTTATTTCACAGAACCTTCACTACTACAGTGGCTTTATTGGGGTCTGTCATTCACTCCTATATAAAGACATGAAAACACACAGTGGTTCATCATGAGACCTTAGCCATCATTCTTTGCATCTTTTTTAGGGCTGGTTGAGACATTTATGTAGGTGCTCTCTGCTTGATTCATGCTCCCTAGATTAGTCTCTGCACAGGTCTTGAATAGTAGAATTGTATCAGTTCTTCTGTGTATGGTGCTTTACCATGTTTTAAGGGCCTAAAATTTAGTAATTTTGATCTTGCTCTTTCTTGACTGGACCTAGAAGCTGGAGGTGGAGAGAGCCTGCCCACTCCTATACAATGCAAATCTTCTCGATGGGGTGTTTTTCAGGGCATGATCCAGAGGAGCTGCCAGTGACTGCAGTGATAGAGCTGCAAATGTTTCCTTTCAGGAGGCTGCATTGAGCACAGCAGAAAACTGTGTGCATGCCCTGCCGACATTTACTCTGCAAGGTTTCATACATCTGCTGCATTCGAGTGCAGCCACTTCACAGCTGAAGTGGTAAGCAACAGCAGTTTCCAAAGGGCGAATGTGAGCTGAACAATGTCACCTTTCCTGCCTTTGGTAAAGACTTTGTGCCAGGCTCTTGGGGAATCTTTGACTTGCAGCAGCCTCCTGGATGTGACAACTGCTCTCTGCAACCTGGACATGCAACCTTCAGCTGAATAGATCTTCCCTTTGGGGCCATCTTCTCTAATATAAACAGTACATTTAGACTCAATCTTATATGACTCCAAATTGCCTGCTTTTCTTTAAGATACCTTTAACAACACTTTTAGGAAATAGTGTCATTATTGCAGAAGTTGTGTGATGTGCACAGAGCAGATGAAGAGTAATACGGGGGAGGACTAGGTAAAGTTTTTAAAGGTTGCATGTGTATTATTCTTTTTTTTTCTATAAAAATGAAGCCTTTTCAAATCTTATCTCCTCATACACATTCTCTGAAACCTCAACCAGACTCTGGAGCATAAAAAAGTGGCCTGATCTACATGCATTCACAGCCTTGCACTGGTGATGTTTCTCCTGGTCAGGAACTCAGGCTGTTAGCTGGAGTTAACAGAAAGGAGAAGCTTGAATCTTAACCATTAGATATTTATTGGTCTTTTTGAAGCATATTCACCCCACTTGCTTGACAATGACTAACAACATACTGTTTCTACAGGTTGTATTTGATCTCAATTTCAGTTTAATTACTTCCCACCAAAGGGTCTTCCCTCATTCACACTCTGAACCCAGTTAAAATACTTGTCCTTCCAGTTTTCTTAAAAAAAATTCACAATTAGGTGGTTTTTTTCTGCCATCAGAGATAGCAGCTCGTGTGTACAAGTATTCAGCTGGAATTATGGCACAGCTGCCATGTATTTCAGGTGAACTACAGTACACTTGGGATCTTGACTTAGTTTTCAGTGCTACTTTGGGGCTTGATTAAGGTGTTTGGATATAGCACTGAACTAGAATTGGCAATGGCACANGGGGGGAACAAGGGCTTTTAAGGGCTAAAACCACCGCAACAGCACAGTTAAATGAAATTCAATTTTGTCAGTTTAATTCTCACACTTTTGTTTTTGGACACCTTGTGACTTAATCCATCTTGAGAAATCAGCAGTATGGTTGTAAACATACTGAACTGATAGCTTTCATAGGAAAATCAGTAGAAATAATTTTAAAAGAGGTCTATTTTCAATATGAAACTCTCTCTAGTAAAAAAATAAGGCTATTTTTAATTTTCATTGAAATTTCAGGTTCAGACAGCCCAAGAATGTATGAGAAGATCTCAAACCTCTGTAGCACTTTTACCCCTGATGGTTTCTCCTTTCTGAATGAAAGTAAAGAAAACTACTTTCTGAAGGTCTCTGCATATTTATATCATTCTTTCTTGCCTCATAGCTTGGTCTTGCTTGTATAGTTTTCAATACCTGATTTGATGGAACCACTGATTTCTCATCAGGATTAAAAACAGGTGGCCAAGTTGAGGTTTAGGTTTAAATTTTAGATTAGGACTATCTCTCAGGCTAAAAATCAGAAGGAAAAAGATACCAATTAATTTAAATAAATAAACTGGGAAGAGGTAGAGAGTGAAGCTGTTTCTTTTCCTGGGAAGCACCTTGTGCCTCTAGCTAGGTTAGCTTTGTAGTTAACTGTCTCAGCCCTTGTACTGCACCTGAGGAAAGCTGTACTCTGTGAGAGTAGATAAATGAGGTTCACAGCAAATGGGTTCCTTTTCAGCACCAGAAGTGCTTTCTTGCTGCATAAAAAGAATGTACTTGGCAGTACATGTGCCTATTTGGCTAAATTATTAAAATACACACCTCAAAGAGAAGGAAATTTATCAAACATCAAAGTAAATGGCCAGCTTTATGTGTTCAGTAAGGTCTGATCCAAAATCCACCAAGGGAGATGAAGTACAATTCTGTGTGATTTGAAGGGCTTTGGTCCGTGAAATGTCCATGGTTCGACAACTCAGATCAAAGTTGCATGGACATTTGCATGCCTGACAGTGCAGTTGAGTGCTTAGTGGGGTTTTTACCTGGCCTGAGCAGCTTTGGTGTCTGCCTGTTACAGGCAGTGGCGACATCAGTTCACTAAATCATCAGCTTTGGATGGGTGTCCCCTTTATTCAGGAATAAGGGTGTTTCCTATGGCATAATTTCACTCTTGTCCTGTCTCAACAAGCCTGCAAGTGTCATGTGGATTCATAAGGGTAAACACCTGCACCAACAAAGGCATTTCCAATTTAAGTAACTGGATAGTCCAAGGATCGAGTGGAAGACTTAATTAATTATTTAAATGGAGAGTGAGTTGCATGTGCTGTGACCAGATTTTGTGCCAAGTCACGGTGTGTCTCTTATTATTTGTTCCCTGGCTTATGTCTTTTTGGATGCTGTCTGTGGCTGAGCCATGGTCCTTGTGTAAATGAATAGATCTTGTTCCCAGAAGGAAATATTAATTGAGAGTGACACAGCTGCTTTTTGGTGTCTGCCTGTGTGTCACACTGTTGTGCAGCCAGTGATGGGAGCTGGACCTGGAGCCACCACTGAGACCCCACACAAATGCTGCTGTGGGAAGTGCTGGATCTTAGCACTGAATGCTGCCTTCTCTGTAATATCTGCCTCTATTTTCATTCCTCTCTCCTCTCTTTGAGCAGTGGTGTGTTTGATCAAAAGGAACGTGCTGCCAAAATTGGAACATGTATATATATATATATATATAAATGTACCTTTCTTCTGCGTGCATACATTAGAGAAAAGCACTTACACACATCATGTGAGAACAGAAATAATTAGGTGTGTGATTGCACATCAGGCTTCCCTAAATATATTCTCATCAGACATTCAGGAAACATCACAATTTTATTACCAAGGGAAGGTTTTGCTTTTATTATTTCTGTAGGGGTAATTGTTTTGGGTTCTATAAAATACAATCTTCTAACTAAAGAGTGTGTTTGTTTTGAAACCTTTGGCATGAAAGGAATTAACATTTCAGTTTCACAGCTTTTACAATTGTAGTGGGTATCTCTATCAGCTGGTGTGAAGCAGGAAGTTTCTGTTATGTTTATTTGTTTAGTAGCACCCACCTCAGGTTCACAGCCCTCATGGTTAATACAATAGTATGAGATTCTGGGAAAGCATTCAAAAAAAATTGCACACTTCAGTGATGTCCCATGAAATGATTTGTCTTGCCTGGTGATGTTGAAGTCATCAGCCCATATTTCACTTGCTGCCCAGAATAGTAAGGGAGAAGATGACCATAAATTTCTTATGCACCTTTTGCCTCCCTCACAAATTCCCTTTTTGAGTTCCCTCTTGTTCTTTTCTTATTTTTTTCTCTGCTCTCGTTTTCACTCAAATTCTCTGTTCGTATACACATGTAAGTCTCAAAACCCTTTGTGATGTTCCCTTTAATTCTCTCCTTTCTTATTTCATGCATTTAGTGCCTGCTCTCTCTCCACATTTGTTTTTGTTTGGCTCCATCACTTCTTTGGTTTTTTTTTGTTCAGGTTTTTTTTTGATGTTAATTCTGCCAGGTTTCCTGTCTTTTTCCAACAACCCTAGGAGACGTGACAGAACTACCTCTATTTCTTTCTCTTCCTCTACTGCAAACCAGGAATTGAGCTCTTAGGATGGGCTCTCTGTAATATCTGCCTCTAAGGATTGGCTCTCTGTAATATCTGCCGCTGCAAAGAGGTTGGGCAGCATGGAGGGAGTAAACATACAGGGGAATTTGTACCCTTGCTTTCCTGCAGCACCATCTCCTCCTGCATTGCTGTAACATGGGAGCACACGGGACATCTAGAGACATGGATGTTTTGGAATGCCTTCAGTCCTTGGCTTTGTCCCTTATAAAGTAGGATGGTGTCAGCTTGATGGCATCAATTTGCAACAGGTGTAAGTGCTTCTGTAGCCACGCCCTAGGCAGGAAAAGAAACTTCCAGTGAAGTTACAACAGTACAAAGTGTAATGATGGAGATATCCATTAATTTAGTGGGCACTCCAGGGATGGCTGGAGTAGGCCATTCATGGGATTTTGGGTCATCAGGCATCCCACAATTCTGAAGGCTCGGCTGCTGGAGAGACCATCCAGGCCAAAATTATGATCAAAGGGCCCAAATCCTTATGTTAGCACACATTAATTCATCAGTCTGACAACCCATCTAGTTGATAAATTCCCTAGACAAGTAAGGTTCCATTTGTAATGTACTTGGTCATGTGTGGAGTAGGGTAGCCTTTGAAGGGCCCCAAAGTCTCTGAGGCAGCTCTCCAGAATAGCTGTCACAGAACTTGTCTGCACCCCTGTGTATGTATGCATACCTGCATTTGTATATATTCTCTCACTTATCAAGTCCTTATACATGACT
Source organism: Drymodes brunneopygia (assembly GCA_013400955.1). Lineage (NCBI taxonomy): Eukaryota > Metazoa > Chordata > Aves > Passeriformes > Petroicidae > Drymodes > Drymodes brunneopygia. The sequence continues at coordinate 723,960 of VZTZ01051319.1, read as the reverse complement.
AAATTTCATCTTATACTGCCCAGATATACCTTCTCTCCCAGAATCCTCTACTTTTAATATTTTCAACTGCCTAATTCTTATGAAAAACATGACTCAGTCCACAGTTTTTCATCCAGCTGTACAGTAATTGTCAATGCCTTTTAAATATCCCATTTTATGCCCAATTACAGAGACAGTGATTTCCAGGTACAAGAGAAACATGGAAATGTTTCAGGCTTCTGCTCTTGTGTCCTCATGTTCAATCCTATGTACAGAAATCAGAGCAGCTGTCAAAAAGAAAGCAAGAATTGCTCATTCTGGTTTGTACATTTATGTGCCTGGTTTCTTACAGATTTCTGTAGCTATTTCAGAATAATTTCCTTTTAACTTCTAGGGAGTATTTATTTGCTCTGTAGTGAACCAAGTTCCAAGCTTTATTGTATGTCTTTCTTATGCCTGTAACCATAAAGGCGTTTTCTGTCTCTCCTCTAATACAACTGTGATAAAGACACAGCAGTTGATCTGTATCCAAGTTCTTCTGAAATTCATATTTTTCTTTATTCTGATCTGAAACTGAGCTTGCATTGAATAATGCTAGATAAATGTGAAGTCTGTTGAGGCAGATCATGTGCTGGTAGGACAGGTATCATCTGAGGAAGACCCAATGATTTAAAAAGGATAGCAGCAAAAGAAACTAATTTAATTTAACATAGCTATGAGTATTTGGCATTTTATAAGGAAATATAGAAATGAAGTCCATCTTACTCACTATGATTCTCTAGGAAGTACAGATTTTCTTCTGTGTATAATCTCATCCCTGAATGTGTTTAAAGAAAGATTGGACGTGGCACTCGGTGCCATGGTTTAGTGGAGGTGTTAGGGCATGGGTTGGACTCGGTGATCTTGAAGGTCTCTTCCAACCCGGTGATTGTGGTGAAATTCTGTTTCTGTGAACACAGAGGTTGAGGAGGCTGGTGAAGAGGAGTAGCAGCTCATGATCCCATCCTTGGCAAACTTAGTAGCTTTCAGATAATTGTGACCACAGAAACCAAGTGCTTTGTGTCTGGGAAAAATGCTTCCCACAATTTGCAAGGTAGATTGTTGAGGTTATTGATAGATTCATTCCTCTGACACCTCCACACTATAATGTGACAACTGTTAGCAAATACTGACTTTATGGCGACGGCTGCAGTTTTGATACAAAACAAGAGTTTGCCCAAAAGATCCTCACCTCTGCCGTGCACTTTTAATTTAGTTACAAAATTTTAACCATTTGCTTCCATAGCTGAGAGAAGCAATTTTGAAAGGGTTAGAATGATTCTTAAACAGATTAAAGAGCCTATCTTGTCCTAGATATGGACTCCTGCCCATTGTATGCTAGAGTCTTCTTGCATGATTGGCGTAAGACTGGTTTCACAACATTATCCCTGGTTGATAAAACCTGAGGGTTACCTGTCCCCAGTCTCTCATGATTCCTCTCTCCTTAAAAGGCTAGAAAATGCTAAACAACTTTCTCTTCCTCCAAACTGTTTTTTAACAGTTTGATAATTTGACAATTAAAAAGCAAATGAATATCTGTAGCATGTAACAAGGCACGAAGACAAATGTCTCAGCTGGTGCAGACATGAGATCGGCAGGGGAGTCACCGCAGCAAGTCCCAGCCAGGGCAGTGGAGAGCCTGACCTCCCTTACATCATTCCTATTGCCTGTGGAATTGTAACAGATGATCACAGCCAAACAGCATCCTCTCCAAAGAGGGACCCGCTGCTGCATGACAAATGCACATATCCTCTTTCAATAATGAAAAACATTGGCATCTCTTATTCTGTGTGGAAGGGGTCAAAATGTAGAATGAAGACTCATATTCACACTCCTCTTGTGCCATGCATTTATTGCACTGAGCATCTGCTGCCCCTCTGGATTCCAGAGGTGACTGGGAGCATTCTGCACAGAGTGAGTCGATGCCAGAGGTTGCAAACCCACCAGGATGAGGTCCTGCTTCCTGATGGGCAGGTGGCAGAGTGCTGCTGCCTCCAGGTGTACTGTGGAAGCTAATGCTGTACTTATCATCAAATTAAGAGAATTGGGAAAGCACTGCCAAGGCTATCCTGATGAACACTGCTAAAACAGATGTCCACTAATAAGAAGTTAATTTGTTTGTTTGTTTGTTGAGTGAACAGATTCCACTGCTCTCAAACAGTGCTCATTTGCCCCCAGTGGAACCAGTCCACTTGGCTGGGAGAAACTTCTGCTATTCCTAATTCTGAGTTTTCTGAACAGGAGATACCCAGCTATAATTCGTAGTTATCACTTTTTTTGATTGAATTTTTGATAACATACTGGAGTCTTTTGAGTAACAAAATGAGGTGTGGTCATTTTTTAAAAATAGCAGCAGTTAAAAAGAGAGTGGGGAGTGAATACACCGTCACTTGAAATCTTTAAATCAAGATTTAATCTTTGGCTGCCTTTATAAAATATATTTTTTTGCAACACCCAATATTATGCTGATAGATGCAGGAGCCACAGAGAGGATTTCTGTAACTGAGGTTATGCAGAAGGTCAAATGAGATGGCCATAACGATCCTTTATGGCCTTAAACTATCAATCAAAGGGCATTAAATTTTACTCACTGAGCTGGACATGTGATTATGCAAAACAGAAGAACAAGGATTTTCCTGCTTGTAAAGGGAGAACCTGGAAAGAATAATAACCCTGGGATAAAAATATTATGCTGACCTTCTTTCAGAGCATCTATAAAGTTACAGTGGGTCCTCTTAAGGTTAGCACAGGTATCCTGTTTATTCCAGATGAGATGAATGTTTAGAATGGAGTAGATTATGAATGCATAATTTATTCTATGACCTGAAACAACTTTTCCCTGGTATTTGGAAACCCTTCTGCATTTAGCTGCAAGACGGACAATGAAGGATTGTTGTGGAGTTGTTGAAGTATTTTAACAAAGTTCATCCCCATATTTTTGTTGTGAAATTATTCTATGTTTTTTATAACAGTGTATTGCAAAATGGACCTTCTGTGATGATTTTGTCTCATCAACACCCTCAAAATACTTTTCCTTCCACTGCACTGTGAAACAGCCCCTCTGGATCCAGCTCTGTTGGATCTCTGGGTCTAGAAATTTGGATTAAGTGTTCCTCATGTTAAGATGTAAGAAACTGAAAGAAAGCACATTCAATTTGTCTGTTGGCTGGAGCTGCTTTTAAAAGCAGAGGGATGTGTGGGTGGAGGATGTGAGAAGGAGATTTTGTACTGGCATATACATGTGTAAACAGATATTCAATGATTTGTAAAGAGCTGAGCAGTACAACACCCAAGAAATATACAATCTTTCCTCAAAGCTCCAATGTTTGAAAGCCAGTGGGTTCAGCTCCTTACAACTGTTTTTCTCAGTAGGGCCACAGACCAAAGGTTTTTTAGACTGTCTTTCAATCAGTGTAGTTGATTGGCAGCCATTGATTAAACAGTCTTGTAGACCAGTGCTGACTGCTTTGGTTTGGAAGGGAGTAGGCAGGAAATGGGAATCACCAATGTCTACAAGCACATGCTAAATTGTATTGTCAATCAGATGGCCAAAGGCTTCAGTGTGTTGTCTGCTAGACTTGGAAAGGAGGATGGTGTTTGTAGCAGGTGAAGTTGTCCTGGAGGTCACAAAAAAATCTCAATTTTATTTTTGTCTTGCTCTGCTGCCCTAGTTCAGTTTTCTTAGGTTTTGATATTATATCTGGCACTGCATGTCAAAGGAGAGGGTTTCCATTACAAAATTCCTGTGTCAAGCTAGGTCTTTTTGGTGATTGCCACTGTTCAAGGAAACTTGTATGAATGTGATTTTAAGGATTTTATGAGTTTTATGAGCCTCTTTCCACAGAGAAATTATGCATTCTGTTGGGGCACTGGATTTCCTGCATCCGTAAGCTTCAGCTGCTCAGCAAGACTCACGGAGCAAAAGTTAGCCATCTGTAATGCTGGTCTCTCATGTATGTTCTAGATCCAAGTCAAGAATGGAAAATTGAACCTTGACAGTTCTTTCCAGGAGTGAGAATTGTGGGCCTATGAGATGATCACAACCTTGGCAGAATGAGACTTCTCTTGTGGCTCTTTGGGTCTGACAGGATTTCTGTGGAGGTACAAATAACAGCAGATGCAGTTTAAATACCCTCGTTGGCTGACTGGGAACTAGGGCAGGACTGGGGAGAGAGGAGGCCTGAGCAAGAGAGAGGAGTGGAAGTGATAACCTGCTAGGAGGACCAAGAAAGAAAGCTCTTGATTCACTGTGAAGCTCCTTAATTGGGAGCAAAGCAATATATAAATACCAGGAATGGTTAGTGAAGAGGAGAAGCTGAGAGACAAATGCCGGGGAATTCTGATTAAATTCTAAAGGGCATCACAGAAAAATGGAAAGCACCATGGCCTTGCACATTGGGGACCCACAACACCACAGTCTCATGTAAACCTTTCTTTGGGTGATTTTGCTTTTTTCCAGGGTTGTATCAGCTTTTATTTTTCATTGGGAGTTTTCACTGTCAAAACTGTCGCTGGTGAAAGATTTTTGGAAGATTTTTGGAGTGCATTGACATTGATTTCTGTCATTGCAAGCAATATTTTGCTTTCAAATCAGAGTCTGAAACACTGGTCTCAGAGTCTGTTATTAATTCCTGATGTAGTTAAGAGATGTCTTCTCTGTCTGTGATGTACTGACATTTATTTTATAAGGCACTGACATTATTAGAGATTTGATTTGATTTTCTAGCCAATATGCTTGGCCCAGGATTCCCAGGAGTTATGTTTAAAGTTAGCTTTCTAAGTTCATGTTTCAGTCATCTATAAATGAAGTAATTTTTTAATATTTTAAAGCCTAGTTTGGCAGCTTTCAGCTTCTCAAGTCTTCCTTTGGCCAGGACACTTGCTTCAGTACCCAGCAAAATTACTGACTATGGTCAATCTTGGCCTGCCTCTCAAGAAGAGCCCTTCAGCACTGTTCCACATAGAGCCAAGGAGAGCAGAATAGGCTGAAAAAGAGGCAACTGCTCTCTGTGCAGTCCTTCCTCATCTGTTTAACCACAGTCTGGGTCCCATATGTGCTACATCTGCAGTTTGCACCTTAAGGATACAGAGAGAGTCACTGGGAATGCAGCAGGCATGGGTCAAAGGAGAGATAACAGTAAGGGATCTAAAGTTTGCAGCAGAATCTAACCCTCCAAGAAAATCCCATGTATTGCTCTATGCAGTCATTCACAAAAGTATCTTCAAAGTTTTCAGTTCAGTCTGATCTGACTTTCTAGGGGCCAAATTTGATACCTGCGCATTATTTAGGTGACCTGGTTCTTCTGCCTTCACTGGACAGCCTCTTAAAGTACATCTGATGTTTCCACCGGGAGTAAGGAGTAAATGAGGAGAGTAACTAGGCTACACGAGGCTATAAAAATATACTTATTACCCTTCAAATGGAAATACTACAGCTCTTTCTGAACTCTTGGCCTTTCTTTACACTGGGATGTTTACAAAGCATCAGAAGATTTTACTCTTTAGCTCTCGCATTCCTTAGAAGAGGTGTACTTTACACCAACTACAAAGGACCTCAGAATCAGGCCTTACATGTTTAATCTGGGTGTGCAGAAGCAGACTGTTCCACTGCTCATGCCTCAGTGCATTAACTAATCTTTAAAGAACAGGGATTAAGGAGAAGCTTTGCCATGAACAGGTTAGCCCTGGCTGCCTAGCACAGGCTGCACCAACTCATTCAGATTCCTCAGAGGGGTGTAGTGCTGATCACTGTCCAGAGACAGGACACTGGATTAGATGGACCATAGGTGTGAGCCAGGGAGACAGTTTTCAGGTAAATTTCCATTTTAAAATGATACTGCTTTCTTGGTTTGTTTCTGTGAGTTTTTTGGTGTTTGGTTTTCTATCCCTTCCATGCTCGTTATTAGTTGTTCATTCTGTTGATGTGTTGATATTGGGGTGTGGTAAGTAGTATGAGCTGGATTTTTAACTCCTCTTTTATAGTCAGGGCTCATCTTTTCCCTGGCTCTGTCTAGGATCCTCTTCAACCAAGAGAGGCAGAAGAAAATGAGGGTCTCTGTGTCAGGAGGGCTGGAGAGAGGAACCCACCGGTGGATGGGAAAGGCTGATCAATCCTCCTGAGTTCTCTTCAGTTGAAGTTTTGTTTAGACATTGTAGTACTGTTCAGTGCAAAAGGAGAACTACTACTACTTTCTTGTCATCAGCATTAGAAATAATAATATTTAACATGGGCAACTTCTGTACGCGTTCTTCTCTTTGTCATTTAAGTTTCTAAAACCTAGCAAGGGAAAATTGTTTCCCATATTAAATAGAATGAATGGCACTGACAGTGCTTTTAGAATCATAGAATGGTTTAGGTCAGAAAATACTTTTAAGATCATCAAACCCAAATGTTAACACAGCACTGCCAAATCCACCACGAAACTGTGTCCCTAAGCATCACATATGGGTTTTTCCTATCTTTTCCTACATGGATACAGATATATCTGACTTCCACTAGAACATTTCAAGCATCGGCACCACCTGAGAGCTCTGCAACTGCAGCTTATGCATTTTGCAGTAAAATTTCTCTCCCCTTCTCTTTTCCCTCCTCTTCCTCCACCCCCATAGAACTGACAGGCTTTCTACTGACAAATGTTGAGTATAGCTCCTGAGGATTTAGCATGTCAGGCTGTGTCTACACAGCTTAGGTTTCTATTATTACGCAATGGCTTAGAGGGCAGTGCTCTTCCACATAATTACAGAGCCAATCTGTTAGGACCAGGAGTTTGGATGCCTCTTTCTATATCAACTATTTGCCTCCTGCCCACTTAAGACCCCTCCCTAGCACTCTTACTTGTTTATTAGCTTCTTTTTGTATCCTAGTTTCATCTGCTTTCTGGTTTTCTTCCCATTCCTATGCTACATATTTGTTTTTTTCAGAAGTGAGGGGTCTGAGTGAGTCGTGCCTGCACGGATTCCTATGCAGTACAAAGCACTTGCAGTGTGTTGCATCGTCAGAAGAGGTAAGAAGAAATTCCTGAAGCTGCCTGCTAGTTCTCTCGGGTTTTTCACTCTCTATCCTTTTTTTTTCTCCTCGCTCCTTTTTTTTTTTTT
>VZTZ01051319.1:667515-716823 GCA_013400955.1 Drymodes brunneopygia | reverse complement strand
TTTTTTTTTTTTTTTCCTGGTGTGTGCACATTGCTTGTCTTACAAGCCGTGCAGGCTCTGCCATCTAGAGCACTTTGTGAGATCACTCCTCTTTGCTGCTTTTCCTTCTCCCATCTCTGCGTGGCTGTGTGTGTCTGTGCCTCCCTGCCTCTCTCCCCCCACGGTACAGCTCGGCCCCCACCCCAACACACACACACACACACAGGAGCTGGGCTTGCTTGTATGAACTTGAAGACTTGCAATTCTGAAATGCATGTGTTACCTTGGGATGCACTAGGATCAGAATGCTCGAAAAGCCTGCAGGCTGCTTAGTCCTCCAAGGCTGGGTTTTTTAAATCATGCAGGAAAAGAACAAGTTATTCACTTTATAAAATTCTTTTTCTTTTTTTTTTCCCTTTCCTATTTTTGTGCTTTGGATATTACTGAACAAGGAGTCTCAGGGATTGACACGCTCGGACTTCACTGAATCAGGCTGCATCTGACAAACAATCTCGTCTGCATTTTGGTTTGCTAGAGATCAACTGGGATTTTTCTGATTCTATCTTCTTTTGAAAAAAGGATGCATGGAATAGAAAGAAGCTCTAAGTGCCTGTCTGAGACTATTTTACCAAACCTGGGATAAATGTTACTTCTCAAAGGTAAGTGCAAGGTTTTTTTCATATGCATGTATAAACTGTGCAGTTATAACATAAACTATATATAGATATGGACCCAAAACATTTTATAGACAGTTACCTCTGATGGTAAAAAATGCCACAGTCATGCATCTTAAAGCATTGGAGAAATGTACAACTTTATTTCCCTTTTCATGTTAGCTTAGATAAGACTGTTCATGTAGAGTAATGGATCTCAGTTTGGTTTCTGCCTCTCATGGTATGAAAAGGCACTTCAAAAAGAATTTTTTTTTAAGAGTCAATAGGAATTTTTCATGACAGTTTTTAAACAGTGTTGAAAAGATGTTTAAAGGAAAGAATAATATTTTGGTTTCTATTAAAGGAGGAATTGAGGAATAGAGTAAAGCTGTGAAAGCAATTTCAGCTTTCTGAGGAATTAGTAAATCTTGAAAAGCTAGGGAAGAACTTTGCTGGACAGATCAACTCTGCTGTATATAAAACCAGAGAGTAAAAGTGTGAGGACCTTGGCAAATGTCATGTGAAGAAACACAAGGCATAGAAACAGCTAGAGAAGGGAAGCAGTGAGGGGTGTGGAGGGGCAGTGGGCACCCACTTCAGTGCGTGCTGCCACAGAGGCTGCTGTTCTTGGTAAGGCGATGCCACTGGTGATGGATGTCCAGAGCTGGCAAGGTGGGCATGTGGGGGATGGGATCACAAACAGGTATATGCTCTGTCATGTCTGTCTGACGTCAGCAGACATATATGCTCCCAGCAAGATTGAATGTACTGAGAATTGGGGTGGGGGAAGCATCTCAGTGGCAGCACAGTACAAGATACAGCAAAATGGAAACTGAGTCTCTCTCTGATTTGCATGGATGTATGCACAGGTTTGGGACATAAAGCAAGCGCATGATTGAATAAAAGAAAGGAACTAATGGGGCAAAAGAAATTGGCAGTGAAGTCAACAATTCCCAGTATGGTAGAAAAGTAACTGGAAATGTAAAATGGTCAGTTGGGGTAGTGTACGTAAGGAAGAGTTCTTAAACTGGGTAACTCCTACCTACACAAAAGAGACAAATAATATTGATTTAAAGCAAGAATAATTTTTTCTTTTCAGACTACCTGATTTAGTTCTTTTGGGGCAGTGCCATGGAGATATTAAGAAGAATAGGGTTTATTTACTCCATCTTTGGGATTACTATGACAGAAAAACTCTTTTGATGAGCAGAGGCAGGGAAACAGTAAGCATCACTTCAGTCCGTAAAGTCACAGTTAATTAAATTGACATCTCTTAGCTTTATAATACAATATTCAGGGTGGGTAAGTCCAGCAGATGCAACGCAATTGCCATGGGGATTTTTTGTTCCTCCAGAAAGAGGAAACTTTGCCATGCAGGGGATCAATTTCCTATTGGACCTTGCTGTGTAGAGAGGCTGTACTAAGGCAAATTTAGGCTTGTGATGAGAAAGAAGAGAGACAAATAATTACTTTCACTCTTGCGGTGTTTCAGGCTGGTTGCAGCCTCCTTGTTTACAGCTTGCTCTGTGTCAGTGGTGAGTTTGCATTGCCCACAGATCACCACTTGAGCACAACAGAGTGCTTCTCGTGTGCGCTCTGCTCAGGGCTGCGGTGTCGCAGCAGCACGAACAAGAGCTCCAGACCTTCCCTGAAACTGCTGCTAAGTCTCGGGGAGAGAGGGGATGCAAAAAATTAGCAATGCCAGGAGAGAGGTAGCAAAAATATTCATGTTGAACCAAGCTATTTTAACCCATGAAACCCAACAAAGATCTGGATCACCTCTTAAATCAAAGACTGTCTGTCCTGCTCTCCCCAGCGCAGCTCTGGTTTCTTTAGGGTAACTCTGGACAGGGTGTGCCCCAGTACCTGGCTGTGCAGGGCACTGGCAGGCAGGCAAGCTGTCATCCCTTGGTGCACCATAAAGGGTGAGAAATGCGACCCAGCCTCAGAGGCCCTGTTTGCTGCTGTCCTCTCTGCCCCATGCTGCACTTCACAGCTTTAGTGCTTCTTGTTTAAATTTGCAATTGGGCCATTACTGACCATTTTTGCTAATGGGAGGTACAATGGCACGTGTAGCCTTTCCCTGTAGCCTCCACTCTGCCTGCTGCTCAGGTGCACCTGAGCTGACAGCTCCCTGGCAATCCTAGTCAGAGTGCTTCTGCTCCCCCTCTTTGCTGAGGAATCTGACCACTGACTCAAGTTTGCAATGTAATGATTAGAGACTCATCTGATCCGCCCCCTTCCCCCTCTTCTGTGTTTTTGTGCTTGTGGGCAAAAAGCAAAATGGGAGGCTGATTCAAAATTATCAAGGTTAAACTGGTAGTAGGCGGGAATATTCTTCAAGTGACTTAACTCCCCGCTGAGGGGTTGTGGTCTGAAAACCCTTGAGGCTGCTTTTGCCCACAGAGGGGAGGGAGGGGATGATGACAGTGCCTGTTCACTCCCAAATCCCATTTTGCATAGCTAATGCATTTCTGCCTTGACCTATAAAGATCACCTGTGGGAGAAGAGGTGTAATTTGTTCCAAGCATATACTCAATCTTCTTTTGATTGGCCCGAGCCACTCAGCCTTACTTTCTTTGTGTTTGGCCAAGTGTGCTGTCATGGGTTTGTTTTTGTGGAGAGGCTAATTATCTTCTAGGTGCTGGACTGAAAAGCAGTAAGACTCTTTTTGAAGAAAGACATCTGTGGCTCCTTCAAACCAGCCCAGGTGACTCTGAAATTTACTGCCCAGCACCAAATAGGCCATCGCTTGTATTCCCTTTTTCCTCTTTGCTTTTACCATGTAGAATTTGGCTGCAGTACTTAAGGATCTCACCAAGAAGCTGGTGTTTACTTTGTCAGTGTCCAGAGGCCACATGTGCTTACAAGGGGCTGAACAGCTCCCAGTCAACAAATGAAACTTGTGACAAAAAACAAGGTTTCATCTGAGTGCACCGGAATAACGACAAACCCCACAAATCACAAATCAGTGTGATGCAGGGCTGCAGTGAAGGGCCAGCTGTTACTCTCTGCCAGCCCAGCTCCACCCAGGATGCACAGAGGGAGGAAAGCCTGGAAGGGATACTTCTGATTGTAGGAACTCAAACTACCTCCTGCATGGGTGACTGACAAACCTTGGCATGAAATTAACATATGTAAATATGTCACTAGAAGGCCCACAGTGATGTGACATGGAAAACTGGGAAAAGATCATGTCATTTAGAAGTGTTTCTGCATCCCTTGGATCAGCGATGGTCCCCTTACTTCAGAATATTTATATGACTTTGTTTCCTATTTTTCTCTCTTCCTGTTGTTTTCTTTGTCTTACCCATGATCTGGGTCTCTGATGGCACCCTCATCTTTATGATCACCAAAAAACATTGGTGACAAAATCAAGATTCCAACTTCAGCATATAAAATGAGCAGCAGCAGTAAAAGTCAGAAAACATCCTTTCAGTTAAAAAAAAAAAAAAAAAAAAAAGCTGATTTGTAAACATGGGAGAAAGGAAAAGTTGTGATGCTAGGGTCTGGTCGCATGCAGGATCACTATTGACCAACATAGAAGGCAGAACTGAGTGGGAGTTTTCCAGCATAAATGTTTTTTGTTTTTTGCAGGAAAAAATTAGTTTAACAGACAGAAACGTGTTTGGGAAATGGTCAGTCTTATGAATTTCCTGACTGAAAAGCTATAGGGACAAAATTTCCAGAAAACCTTATCTTACATTCTTTCTGGAAGATAAATTTTATTATATCTTCCCAGTTCATGCATTTTGTATGAAAACTGAAAATAATTCATACAAAACTTGATCATAAAATCCCATTTTGCTAAAGGACAAGCAAATCTGTGAGCTGAACTGGAATTAAACATTTCTGGCTCATTAGAAGCCTTGCATACCTTCAGTTTGGGACTGAAGGAAACCGCAGACATTTTCATTTTGACTCAAGGGACCAGAAAACTTTTGCCTGCCAAGCCTTATCTGGAAGTCAATTTATTGCACCAAATGAGATTATTCTAGGGATATCTTGGCAACAAGTGCTGTGAGATATTAAGGCCTCTAAGAGTCTGCTCTTAAAATCATTTCTCCAGCTGTGGAAGACTTCTGTGCTGAGAGGATGTGGCAGCTAAATAACAGCAGGTAGGAGAGGATGGCTGCAGCAATAGTATAAGCAGTACAATGGAGCATTTAGGAGGCTTCTGCTAATCACACCTCAGGAAGCAACAGGTCTCTAATCCTCTGGCAGATCTGCTGCCACTGTGGGGTTATGGAAAGAGGTGAGATAAGGAGAGGGTCCTGGAATAGCAGTAAATCCAGAGTCCTGAAGAATGGTTGGTCAGAAGGCAAGCGGTAGGGCTGGTGCGTCCCAGTGCATAGCAAGGCAGGTTCTGAGCAGAACAGAAGTTGGATTAAGGATAAAATCATCATAAAGTACGTGATGGCTGAAAGCATCTTGTCTATTTTAATAGAGCTAATGTTGCACTGAAAATCCCTGGAAAACACGTGTGTGGCACTGGTGCAGAAAATCACCAGTATGACTCTTTTCCTGAAGCCAGAAGAGGTAGGTCAGAGTGGTGCATAAGTCTTTATGTGCAGGACTGAGACAAATTGCTGCAGTTGTCCAGTTAGGACTGTAGAGTTTGAGCTAAGTTAGTTGGGAGAAGGGAAGATTATGGAAAACCTAACCCTAATCAAGTCACATGGATTGTGGTGACCAGGCACATTTGATATTGGAAGAAATACATGCATTGGTGGAGAAGAAAGGAATTTTTCATCTTCTGCCTTTAGAGGAGCAATTTGCTTTAACAGGCTGAGGAGCAAGGGGGCTCAAAATGGCACCAGTTACCAAGAGCCCTTAGCCATTCTTTTGTCATGTCTAAGCTCCTCAGAAAAGCTTCAGTATACAAGTCAGTTAGAATGAGTAATCCTCCTTTTGTTATAGCTGAAAGATAAAAACTAAGACTGGGAAAGGAAAAGAAAATGTCTTAAACATGCCACATCCTCTGCTGCAGTGGCAGGATGGATAGGCTGTGATATCAGTGAGAGAGCAGCACCTGTATGGCTGCTAGGAAGGAGGAACTGGCTGTACCAGGATTTATATTAGATCCCTCTTTTAACAGCCTTTAAAAAAATCTATCTGCCCTTTTAGTACAGAATGAAAACAATGAGCAGTCAAATGGCAAAAGGAAAAGTCAAGAGAAAAAAAGTGCCTGTCATGGCTTGTTCAGCATTCCCTGTCTGGTTTAAAAGTAGCCAACAACAAATGTCTGTCTCCTTAGAGATAAATATCAAAATCTTTCCAATCATCTCAGGAGACATTTGATCTCCTTCCTTTTGTGAATATTCCTGTGAATAGGTAAACACATGTGATACTCAGAAAGCTCTGCATGGTTTGGATGTGAAACAAGTATACTAAACTAAGAAAGAAAAAGGCCAAAGTTTATTGATAGAAAATAAATATCTAGAGTGAGACCATTTTGTTGGTTTCCTAAAGTGAGGAGTAGTTGGCATTTTGTATGAGTTATCTTCAGTGTAAGTGAATGTTATCACTGCTGCTGGCAGATATTTACTGTATATTGGTTTTTAAATAAGGGTACGACATTGATTACTTGCTGTCCAAACTATTGACTGCACTTTCTCCCTGTTGTCAGGTCAGATAATTTATCTCCCCTGGAAATGTTTCCTAGAAAAATGGGAAAATGTGCTTGTTCCCAGAAACTCTTATGGGGAAGAGGATAAAGGTTTTTGGTTTTTTTGAATGCTGCCTATAATCAAAAGATCTTGTAATTATCCCTGAAAATTGACAAATTCCTCTGAGAGATATGTGAGTATTTTCTAATCCCTTTTCACACCACCAAGTATCCCACTGAGCCATGAATACTTCAGTTGACACCCACTTTGGAAGGACAGTGTGACCTTTCCTTAGTAGCACAGCTGCTTCTTCTGTTCATGGCTCCACAGATGCATTTTGTCAGTGACACCTTCTTGAGCTGAGGGGGAAGGTTGTTCATGGACTTCACAGTTATACTGTGTGGCCAGGAGTCTCACAGAGAATGAGCTTTCCCCTGCCCATGATCTCCCATCACCCTTCCCTGACTGGGCCTGATGGGCCTCAGGCTGGTAGGAGAAATTTCAAGGGCATTAATTAATAATGTTTTCTTTTAGATCCAGGGGTGGGTGATATCAGTTTCGTGTGAACTGGAGAGAATTTGTGATACTGGCAGAGAGTCCGAGCAGAGAAGCTGAAGAGCAGCCTGATGGGTATTCATGAGAGCAAATACCCTGAGGGCAAAGAGAGTAACATTTGGGGGGAAATTGGAGAAATTTGGGTAGGATGAGGAGGAAGAGAGAAAGCAAAATCAGCTGTGGTAAAGTTAAGATGTTTCTGTCTCTTTAGTGGTTTGTATGACCCTTTTTGCCACCGAGCCAGAGTACCAGGCTAGGCTAAAGACAGACTTATGATGTGTGTCTTTGGTCACACTACACATAGCTGATACCTCTCTCAGCCACTCAAGGTTGTTTTAGTTTTCACATCTAACCTGTTTTAGCCTTTCAGTGAACATGAGAAAATGTACTCAAGCCCTTTGTGCATTTGTTCCTGTTGTCTTAATCTTTTCTTTGACTTCCCTGAAGCAGGGAGTTGAGTGAAGAAGCTATTTTTTTTTCCTCAGGACTGAACACAACGAGTTTCTTATCATCAGCTAATACTTATAACCACTCAATTCCTAGTAGAACCTAGCAACAAGCTTTCAAGTTTATGTGAGAGACCCTCCAAAATATACCAGGTCCCTCTTCTTATGATACCTTTTCCAGAGAGTGCAACTGATGGGCTGAGATCTTTCCTTTCTGTGCTGGATGTCTAATGGCTGCATTTCATGCACATCTTAGTGTTTTTATTTGCCTCTTTTACAATTTTCCATTTGTCTAATGCTATGAGCAGCAACATAAAGGTCAGTGGTGACCTTGTGGGTCTGTGTCTCGCGAAACCTCACTACGTTTCAGATTGTGCCAAGAAAAGGAAGAAATCCATCCTCCTGCAAGAAGGCTGAGATAGGACATGGTGAATTTCTGTGCAGAAAGTCTGGTGACTTCTATCCTACGTCAGTGTCCTACCCCAGAATGGAAAAATCAAAGTTATGCCACATTCTATCTCAACTATAGGATTTGCATTTAAAAATAAATAATGCCCTCGGGCCAAGTAACAGCTGCTGCAGTTCTTTCCAGCACAGCTCATTGGTCTTGTCCTCTCATTTGACATATCCTGCTACTCCCATGGTGCTGTAATTAGCATTAAATCACAGAGAAATCTTGTAGTGACCTAACTGAAAGTGAGAGCTAGTTGGGGTGGACTTTGCATGCACAGATAAACCAGTCCTTACTCCACCATCTCACCACACAGTGGAGAAAGACCTGAGAATAAGGTCTTTGTTACGCTGTGCTCTCTTTCTGTTTCTTACAGAGGCTTTTTGCTTATTTTATGTTAGTCTAATCATGTTCATTTTAATGAATTGCTTTTAAATTTTTCTTTTTAATAGCAGGTGTTGTTTTATCATGAAATGGTGATGAGCTTAATACATATGTTAAATGTACAGTATTCCACAAAAGTCCTGTTATGGAAATCAAGTATCTTTTAGGAAATCCTAAATAAAAAGCCTCCCAAGTTTAGTACATGATGTAGTTTTCTCACAATCATTCCTTACATTTCTCATAATCATTCCTCTCTTTTCTTTATATTACAAGTACATGAAGAACAAAAATGAACTCTGCAGCCAGCTGTTCTTCCTAAATATGTCTTGTCTTGCTAGCTTGGATAAAAGGCAAACTGCAGCTTGAGACTTCATTTCTGCAGCAAATCAGGTCTGTTTTCAGAAGGATGCTTCTTCAGTCACAGTATTTCAAGATGGGAAGCCGGGTTGTGTTCCTGCCCCAAGCTGATCATACCATGTTTGCAGAGACTTTAGTCTTAGGGTGGCAAAAACATTTAAGAACAAAAGAACACAGTTTTGGACCTTTGCTTCCATTCCTTCCACTCCTGATTAAATTTTCGAAGCCTTTCCAACATTTAAACAAAACATTATCTGAGAGCTGTTTGGAAAGAATATGGGGTCTTAGATTGTCATTCTCAGATTAATTTCCACTTTGTTTCAAAACAATCTCTCCTGTAGCTATAAATTTATTTTGTAACATATTTTGTGCTCCTTCTATTGTTGCATCCTTTTCTTTAAAAAAATTGTTTGTTTTTATTTCTGTAGTCTTACCAGGAACAAGAAAAAAAATTCCTTGTCAACACAGTTCTTTTTGTTTGGTCGTGTCACAGAATAACAGATATTGCTGAATGCTTATAGGGCACTAAGTAGTAAAATCATATTTACATCACACAAGAAAAGGATATTTGAGCTTACTGGTAGGCCTTAATAAATTGATACTCAGGAGAAAGTTGTTTCCTTATAATTCTGTTGATAAATGCTAAGCTTTGGATAACATTAACTGGTACTGGTCACTGGGATTTCCATTAATTTTTCTGAGATAGTTTGACTAGTGTGAAAAGCAAATGTCCATGCTTTCAGGTATTTTAGACATTCAGAGAAGAAGGGGATGAGATAAAAAATAAAGTAAAAATTAAATCATAACAAGCATTTTTTTGAAATTGATACTTCTACCATTAAAAAGTAATAAAAATAAAATGTGGACTGCATCACAGTAAGTGCATTTTAATATTGATCTCCAGTAAATCTTGGCATCTCACAGGGGAAAGAAATGGCAGTACCGACCCCTTTGACATACATATGTATTAAAATATTTTCATTTATTTTCAGGAAAAAAACTAAGGAAGCAAACATAACCTTGCAAATAAGGCTTTGATCTTAAAGATAAAGTAGGCCTGTAAGAAATAGTCTGTGCAGGACTTACTAAGGTTTGCAAAAACCCACAGCTGACTGCAAAGAAAAAGAGAAAACAACTTTCAATCTGCTTAATTTTGAAAAGGTTTTCCCCTTTCCTACATTATACATTAGGTCACTTCTAAAATGGAAATGGTAATTGGAAATTAAATGCTCAGATAATTATGTTTCTATCTCAGATTCAATAAATGTTTTTGGGGAAGGTGAAATGAATCCAACTGAAACAAAGGATCTTCTTCCTGTTTAAATAAAAAATGGCAAGTCACCTCAAAAATGTATTTTTGATTCTTTTTGATCCCTTTTAATTCAATTTTTTAAATAATTAAACATATATGTATAATGTATGTACACATGATTAGGTGCATTCTTGGCCATAGGCATAAACTTTGCTTTTCACGTCAGCATTTGTAACAGGAGATAATGGTAACATATGTCAGGGTCCTGACTTAAGCCTAGCAGTACTGACATTTATAAAGTGTTCATAGACTGGTGAAGATGAAGGATCCATTTAGAGGAGTACCTGTGTCAACAAAAGGAGACACACAACCTAATGAGAGCTGCTGAAGAATTTCCAGTCGGCCTGGAACCTGGACAAGTGCGAGAAGTGGGCCCACAGGAATCTCATGAGTTTTAACAAGACCAATTGCAAGTTTCTGCACCTGGGTGGAGACAACTCTGGTATCAGCACAGGCTGGGGGATGAAGAGATCAAGAGCAGCACTGAAGAGAAGGACTTGGGGGTGCTGGTGGGTGGGAGGCTGTACATGACCCAGCCACGTGCACTTACAGCCCAGAAAGCCAAACAAGTCCAGGGCTACATCCTGCCCCTCTGCTCCCCTCTGCTGAGATCCCACCTACAGTGCTGCATCCAGGTCTGGTGTCCCCAGCACAGGAAGGACAGGGACCTGTTGGAGAGCATCCACAGGATGGCCAACAAGTTCATTAGAGGATGGGGCGCCTCTCCTGTGAGGAAAAGTTGAGAGAACTGGGAGTGTTCAGCCGGGAAAATAGAAGGTTTCAGGATGACATGGCTATGGGTCTTCCAGTACCTGAAGGGAATCTATAAGAAAGATGGAGAGGGACTTTTTAAAAGGCCAGGTCGTGACAGGACAAGGGGGAATGGCTTCAAACTGACAGACGGCAGGTTTAGCTTAGATATTAGGAAAAAATTTCTTTCCTGTGAGCATGGTGAGACACTGGAACAGGTTGCCGAGAGAAGTGGTGGATGCCCCATCCCTGGAAGTGTTCAAGGCCAGTTTGGATGGGGCTTTGACCAACCTGGTCTAGTGGAACTGTCTCTGTCCATGGCAGGGGGCTTGGAGCTAGTTGGTCTCCACGGTCCCTTCCAACCTAAACCATTCTATGCTTCTATTAACTTTTTTCATTAGGGAATAGGTTTTGTCCTATTAGTTTCCTGCTTATGTTGTGAGAGGGAGTGTGTGTATTATTCAATGATATCTTCATATGTTCTGTGTTTTGAGATATTTTTGTCTGGAATATTTATGAGTTTTGTTTCTAAATGAAATTGAACTTTCTATCATGTTTAAAGCTTTAATGTGGCATTTCGTGCTATTTTTATAGAAAATCACTTATATTTTCGGGAAAGCAGATATTCTTCAAATTATAATGAGACAGTCTAATCTAAATAAGTCAAAATTTTCTCTCAATTTCTGATAAAATTGTGCTTTCTTAACATAGTTCTTCCAAACAATAATTCTAAGCAATTTCTGAACAATAATTCTTAACGTTAACTGATAGCCATACAGCAATAACACTACTTCTCTCTCTACAATTTTTTCTTTTCTCCTTTCTCATTTTTTTGTTTTCTTGCCCTGGGAGGTCTATTCTTTGGGGATGGTTAGACACAAAGGGAAAAGATAGTTCAATAGCTTCTCCAAACAAAACAGGCTGTAATAATGTTGAATTTACTTTATGGCTCACAGGACAGGTAATATGAAGATAAAATGGCAAGGAACATGTGGTGTTTTAGTGGGAGGCTTGAAATATTATCTGTACAGAACCAACAGGGCCTGAGAGGGGACACAAGTGATCATCAATGAATTAAGAAGGAGTTCACTTTCAATGCTCTGTGATAGCTGAAAAGTAAAAGAAGTAGCTGAGAAATATAAGAAAGTTTCCTGTGGTAGAGGAGCCACTTGCAGCAGCTTGATGCCCTTCATACTGAAAATGCTGTTGGGTGGCCCATGGTTCATACTGTCTTACGTGGAAAAGTGAATCTGCAACTACTCCACTTCTAAATGTGCAAGGCACTATCATTAACAGGTGATTCATCATTCTTGCCCATGATAAAGGGGAATGGGGGGTTCCTGACAGTTTATATCAAAATCTTCCTAGAGTGCAGAGCTTTTGGAGACTGTGTGTTGGCATGCTGACACAGCAGTAAACACTCCCTTTGCTTTTAGCACACCTTCCACTCAGGACTCTGAGCAAATAGTAATGAATTGGTCCTTGGTGCTTTCCATGTAAATTTGGGTATTTGTTACTATTTCTTAACTGAGAAAATTGGCACGTGGGTTTTGGTTTAAACTGGTCTGTGATCCCATGCAGTGTCTATAGCAGAGTTTTTGGTCAGGTCAGCCATCAAAATGGATTTTATCATGAGGCTGAGGCAATGGTGAGGTAGTGCTAAACCAGAGGAATGGATCAAATCCCAGAGCTGTGCAGCAACAGCAATGAAGTGAGCTGTGCCTACACAAGGAAGCCCACTGGAGAGCTTCTTTTAGGCTTTTCATTTTGGCAAGATGATTATGAAAACAGTACTCAAATAGCAAGCCTTAGCTAAAGTAGGAGCCACTGAACCCTTTTGTACAGTTTTTTTATGCTCTGATAGAGTTGAAGAAAATATTCATCACATGCATTATCTTCCTGCTTATTTTTGCTATGTTTTTTCAGTAGTCATTTGGGAGGGATATGGATATACCAGCAACTGGAATACAAAAAACCCAAAAAACAGAAGAAAACCCAAACCTCAGAAAAAGCAGAAATAGCTATACTAAGATTTCCATCTTGCTTGGGATGCTAGAAATCATCCAAGCACACATCTAGGCAAACCCACTCCTCCTAATATATATTTTACTTATTATTATGAATTGGCATACTGAATTACTCATGGAATTTGCATTAGGAGAAATTCAAATGATATAATTCTTTTACTCCAGTGATGGAGTAAAACCTTTTGTTCATATTATATATACAGTATTTCTGCTTTTATTTTGCTAGACCTAAGATTATTTGGCCCCTTAATTTTTAGGGCGTCTTACTTCATCTGAAGTTCTGGAGGGTGTAATTTATGTCAGCTCATGACTGACTTATTCCTTTAGTTTTCAGATGAAGAGTCCAAGAACTTCTCACCTCTCAGTCCTCATTGTGCAGGTAAACATAACCTCAGCCTCTGGCAGTGAAAATGGTCAATCTAGCAAACTCAGAAAGCTCAGGTGACCTAAGATCATTGATCTAGTTATTCACAGAGGGAAAAGTGAAAACTGCTCATAAATGATTCATATTTTAAAAAAAGGAGAATTTATATTTTACAAGATCTATAGTTACTTATGTAAACTCAGAAAAAAAAATCCTAAGTCCCTTGATCAATGGTTTTTCTTACCACTTTTACAGAACAGTGTTAAAGCCTACACTGACAAACAAAGAAGCAAAAAAATGCCATCAAACCCAATAAAGTTCTGCACTGCAGCTGTTGACCACCCATTTCACATTTGGTGCAGTTTGTCTGATTTACAGCTAGTCCCTCCTACTATAGACTACGATCCAGTCTCAGCTGTCCAAACCTCAATTACCCAAAACAGGAGGATGGTCCTCTGTGTCTGTGAGCTGCACTGATGATTCCCATAATTACTTGGACATGCTTCATCTCCCATGACATTCAGTTGAATGAAGATGCACTGCCTGTTAAAAACTTCATTTTAATGTCCCACTCTAATTCCTCCCATAATACAGTCAGCAGCAGCATGTTTACTTGCTCCTCTTGATTTGAAAGCTTCTAATATATGACTACTGCAGAGACAAAAACAATAAATATTCAAAAACCACCAGTGTGATTAGCACACATAATCCATAAGAGAAGTAAGAAGAGCAGCAGTTATTAAATATAGATGGTTTACTCACTGTGTCATCAATAAACATGTGATTTGTGATTTCCTGAGACTTTTTAGGTGATGATTCATTCATGATTTTATTTATTTTACTGTATAATGAAGCAGAATAGCAGAAGGAAGAGATTTTAGCTGATGCCACAAACATCTCCTTATTTGGTGAGATGCCTTCTGTACTTTCTAACTCGAGAAATTAAAATTTAGGGGTCTAGTCCCAGTAAGACTACTGGGCATCCCTGGAAAGTGCTGTGTTAGCTTTTCTGTTTGGTACTGCTCTTTAGGTGCAGCAGATGGGTATCCAGTGACAGTAATTTGGATGTTGCCTTTGATGATAAACAGATACTAACAGAGATCTACCAGCACCATTCTCTGTCTGCAACACGCCATTTGGGTGCAGCTTCAGCTCTAAAGAGATCTTAAGAGACTTTGGTGCTCTCGTCAATGATGCTGCACAGTTCTGGTCCTAGAAGAGGAACTGAAAAAATGCAGAGAAGGGGAGCATGGATGGATGGAGAGATAAGCTTTTAAACAAGGAATGATTGTATACTGCAGCTTGGAAGGAATTTACTCCCGCTTGATGTGATCAAAATATCTAAGACCACGAAAAATATTTTTGTTCCTTGTATCTTCCAATGCAAGTAATTGAGGACAACAGATTAAACTGGCAACTGACAGGTCCAGAACAAAAAATAATGAAGCATTTCTTATCTTGGGATTATGAAAAGCTGTGAAACCCTTTTCTGCATGATTCAGGGTATTCTAATTGCTTTGATTTATAGACCATTTGGAGAACTAAAGAACAGAAAAACATGGTGGTTTTTACACACAAACACATTATCTTCAGCTAACAATGTTAGCTGGACCACAAGCAGCTAAGAAGCTGAGAGACAGAGTATTCTCTCTCTCACCAGGCTTGCATTACTTTTAAGTTTTTTGATTGTTTTCCCAATTAACTACTAGAAGAGACAAGATAGTGGGCTGGATATACCATAGATGTGACACGATTCAGATTTGTTTAGACTGATTTGATTCAGGATACTGATTCTGAAGGTCCTCATGACACAGAAGGATGCTGTGTTTGGCTGAGTCCACAGCTGTGCACCAGCAGGGTGCAAAGAGGTGCAAATTACTCACTGCTAGCACATGTGGGCAGAAGCAGTGATCTTCTACTATGATACAGAGATAAAACTTCACTCCTGAACTGATTAAGTTATTAGCACCCTGGATTCTGAAACGATGCTGATTTAATCATGGTCTCTGGCTCAAATAATTCACATAGCTTTTATAGTGTTTCACTCCTAGTTAGGTGAAAATTGTTCTCTCTTCACTTTGGGCTTCTTCAAGAGTTGCCATGGCTGGTTGTGTTGGTGTGAGCATGCGGGAGTAGATGCTGAACTCTGGCAGGTGGAACAGGTAGGCATTCATCTACTTACTGAGAAAGAAGTTTAAATTGCATTATGGATCTCTTAAGCTGGGAAGAGGAGAAGGAGTATTCTTTTTCTTTTGTGAAACTGTTATTTTAGATAATGATTAATAATGATAACATCTGAGTGTGTAGACAAGAGGTCTCTTGGAAGGCTGTAGTTTCTGATGGTGCAGAGGTCTGAGCTCTTGCATATAGTGCTCAATCCCTTTCAAGTAAACATCTGACTGATAAACAGATATGGTCTCTATAACTTTTGTTGATTCAATTTAGGATTTTTGGTGTGCATTTACTATCTGGCTGGCCTGAGTTTCACATGATGGGAATTATTCACTGGCACCTGCCTTGCGTTACCAAGGAAGTTTCTGTTTATGCTGGCGGAGGATCCTTCAGAGGAGAGTTTTCAGACAGACAAAATTAGAGGGAAGGTTCTAAACCGAGACAAAATAGGATAGGGGATACTAAAGGACTGGCAACAAGATAACAGTTGTCAGAAGAGTTCATTTCTTTCTAGGCCGGTGTGTCTTGTTTTACTAAATTTCTTTAGTGATAAACCACAAATAGAATTCTCAATACTCAGCACACCAGAACATCAGAAGGCTGATGTAGGCATACAGAAGAAATATATTAAATGTGTTATAAATTATATATTAAAATATGTCTTTATTTCCAGTCATTTTTCTTAGGCTAAATTTTTAAAACCTTCATTCAGGTGTTGCCAAGTTACTCTGAAAACCTAAGGAAATCCTGAGTTATTTTATGAAAGAGTTGGGTCCCAGGAGGGGATTGTTTAGCCAAAATTCTCCAGTCTGTTCTGTGTGTTTTGAATAACAAATAAATGAATTTGTGAGACTCCCTTCTTGGACAGACCCATAGGCATTGGCCATTGGGTTTTGACCTGCACTATAAGAAAGTCTGACTGCATTGCCTTTCTTCCTTGGATCGCCCCATTCAATTCTACCCTATAACTTATTGTTATGTTGTGCTCTTTTTATTTTTTTTTAATGACCAGAATATCTAGATTTGTGTTATGTGGTAGGATTAAATGAAACTTTTCCCCAAGAGAAAACTGCACTGATTCTTTTTCTAATACAACCATTTACAGAAGTGCTAATGTGTCCTAGGAAACATGAAGGCACAGCACCGTTTTTAGAAATTGTTCTACAGTTATCAGATTTTTTCCCTTTTTTTTCCTTTCCTGCTCAATATTTCAAGAACTATCTTTAGGCTGAACATAAAGAAAAGATTTATTGACAGCAAGATTCATTAGACTGTGAAATAGTCTCCTAAGGAAAGTTGATACAAACTTTGAGATTTTAAAAGTAGCTTATTGGGCACAGAGGAACTCAAACCTTTTAATGTACTGCATGAGATAAGAAATATGTTAGAAGACAGAAGATGGACTAACTGGCTTGATAAGGCCGTTTTTTGATGTGTAGTTTCTATAGATATTTGTACAGAAACACTAGCATTGCTAATTAACTGCTCATCTGCTCATGTACTTATGGCTTACCAGCTATAGTCAAATCCCATCTGTCACTTGAGGACAATTAAGTGGGCTGAAAAGCATCATTCTATGACTGCACCTGGCCAGGAGGAGATATTCCAGATGGACAGCATGGGAATGAGAAGATACCTAGAAGAGGAAGGGGTGGAGGCTGTCTCTTCAATAGGCAGTTGCAAGTTGTTTTAAGCCTGTTCATATAAAGACAAGAAAACCTGTTCTGGAGTGGCACTGATGGGAGCACGCAAAACGCATACATGTTCTTCCAGGATCAATGCAAGAGCTGTGTAGTTTTCTTCGGACTGCTAAGGTTCCTGTCCTCAATTTTGTATGACTTTTGTCACCACAGACCATGGAAAATTGCAAGAGCTGACCAGAACCCAATAAATGGCATGAACAATATTGAAGATGAGGAAGAGATAATATAACCTGTGCTATCAAGTGAGACCCAAAGCCTGGAATAGGGTTAGGGTTATTGGTGCTGCAGCATAGGTATAGGATACTGCATCTTGGTTCTGCTTGGGATATGGTCCTGGGGAGTGAGCAACTGCATTATTAAATAACCAGGACCAAATTTTCATGGTGTTGTCATGGATCCCACTTTTTGCATTTTCATTCAGGCTGCTCTTGCTCTCTGCTGCCTGTGGCTTGCAATGTGGCATTTTCATTTGAATAAGAAAATATGTGGTGAATAATTATATTTGTCCCTAAATGTAATGTTTTCTCAAAACTCTTCAAGCGGTGTCAGTGGCCCTTTAGAGGCCATTTTCAAAGCTTACACAGTATGCTCGGGTAATGAGGTAATGATAGTGCCTCAATTATATGCTGCAAGTGAGGACGAAGCCTTAAACTGCCATTCAGCTTTAGAATTACTGCTGTAATTTTAAAAGTATCTGCCCTCCTTTCTCTTTAAGCAAAATCATCCACCCCATTTGTCAAGATAATGACATCCATGGGCAGGCAGGGCCTCTCCTTCCAATGATAGCTTCCTTCAGAGGGATGCCATTAACAGCCTCATTTTGTATCACCTGAATCCATGTAGTTTAATTTATCTCAATTCTATGTTTTTTGGCTGTTATTCACCATATCTGTCCATTATGCCTGACCAGGAGACTGAAAGAAGGGCAATTGTGCCATATCAGCCTTTGTGCTGATAGTTCCCAGGAAAGCTTTTACATATATGTATTTATATATATATATACACAGAAATAAATTTTATATATATGTATGTGTGTATTTTATCTACAAGTAGATGTACATGGAAGAGAGATTTGCTTCTTGGTAGGCAAAAAAAGAAGGACTTTAACTTTTCCTGGTAGTAGATTTTTCAAATCCTGGCATGGTGATAAGTTGCAGTGGGCTCTGTGGTCCCTTCTGGCAGGGCTGCACTCAGGCCAGAAAGCTGCATCAGTAAAGCTTTGTGGCAGATGGATCCTATTTTCCCTCTATGGGAAAACAGACAAATGTCTGAATTCTCTGCTCTTGCTTGCACATCTCACATGGGGAAAGGTTTCAAATAAAACCACTTCTCTTTTGGAGAGCTGAGGGGTCTTGTAAGGCAGCTGTGAAGAAACAGTGGGTGATGCTAAGTCTTGTTAACCATAAGTATTCTGAAATCATCACTGTGAACATCAGAAGAGAGAGTTTAGTGTGGTATAATCTACCTTTTGTAGCACTGCCTATTTATAGGCTCCCTTCTCCAGTTTCTAAACTAATGTGGACCATCTTTTAAAAAAAATCTCCAAATTCTTTCCTAACCATGATTTCAGGAGCCCTATTCTCCTGTGTGTTCATGTGTCCATGGTCCCTGTGCACCTGGATAAAGGGCCATTTGATATTATTTACTCTTTGTGCATTTCAAACTGCATCAAGACAGTTTCTCAAAACAAGGCTATGCAGGATTTTGTGTAGTTTATTGCTTGGGCTTTTAACCTCTTAAGTTTTGTGGGGTGTTTTTTTGTTTGGGGTTTTTTTTCTCTATGGTATTTAAAATATGCTTTTAAAAATTGTTGCTTGAGTATTCTGAGAGCCAGGCTTGAGCATCAGTTTACCTGTTTGTTCAGGAAAACCATGACATGGAATGGATTCCTGCAGAGAGAGGGACTCATTTGCCTAATCCTGCTGATCAAGACAAGAAAGATGAAATAAAAGCCAGCAACATAACAGGTAGAAAAACAAATGAAAGTACTTTCATTCTTGTCTAAGTGAAAGGATTAGTGTAAGGAATATAAGAGAATATTTTGAACAGAATTTGATTTTAAACTGAGCTCCTCTCAATTTAAAAGACATGCCTGAACAGATTTTCGCAACCACAAAAGTCATATCTTTCTAACCTGTACATCACTTTCCAAATTTAAAAATATTTTTTCTTCTTACATCCTTCCCTGCTAATTTGAAGTTCTAAGGTCTTTCATAGCCCTGCATGAGGAATGTCATATATATTTTAACATTTTTTTTAAAATTCTGTTCCTTCTCTAATACAGAGATTCTATCAAAACAAAATCCACACTTTTGATGCCTGTATCTGGCACAAGCACAGCCCGAGACAAAGTGGTGAATAATGGGGAAGAATAAGCAGGTGTAGTTTGGCATACTGGATAGTCAGTCTCAAATGACTGTGATTGCACTTTTCTCCCCTGATACTTTTGTCACTGACATAACACCAAGCACATTTCCTTCAAAGAATACATTTTGAGCCTATCAGAGGTAATATGGAATGCAAATGGGGTGCTAAGTGCTCTGGTGTTTTGTGGGTTGTTTTCTGTTTGCTTTTTTTCTTTTTTTTAATGATCCCACAATAGAATTTGTGGGCATAAAATGACTTTGAATTCAACTGCTATGTAAATACTCAGGTCTTCAGTAGCTGGTTCTTAACAATCTCTTTTATTTTGGAAAAGTCATATTGGCTGCAGGATTTTCAGGCGTTTTCCCAACTGGCCAATTTCTGCTCTCATTGAAAGTGGTGAAAATAATTTTATCTTAAATTGACATTATCTGAGGTGGATTTTTGGTCCGGCTTGTCTTCTTTCCCCTTTGTCCATAGGTATGTGTTTAGTAGGAATAAATTTCACCTGAGCTCACAGAGGACTAAAGCTGTGCCTCATCACAGGTCCCAGCTCTTTGCTCCTGTGCTGTGGGTGGATCAGGCACATGTGATGCCCAGTGACTCGCACCTGCCAACACAAGTACTTATTGTGGCTTTTCCTTAAACCTAAACAAACATCTGGGGGTTAGATGGCTCTATAGGGGTTTTCCATATGCAATCCTTTAAGAATGGTGAGGCGAAACACACTTTCATGATGCAGCTGTGCTCAGCTGTAGTAGATGAAACACTCAATAAGGCAGATATCAATCTGCATGATGAGTTATGTCTCAGAACTGTACAAGTCTTTTGACTTATCCACAAGGGTCACCAGATGACAAAATAATATGTGAATGTCTAAATTACAGGCCTCAAAAATGAGATCAAAGCCACTGCTAGTTATGATTGTCATTGTGGATGAAAAACACAGGGGTCATTCAGTGTGTAAAAGCTCTTCATCTCTATTTTAACTGTGCATCCTTACCTTATTTTTGCTCCACTGGTTTCACTTGGGGAAAATAATTCCATATCAATTGCTTCTGAAGCCTTTACCTACAGCTCAGGCACCATGTAGTTCTACACTATGGCCATTTCCCTTTGAATTACTTGCTTTTTCCATTGTGAAACAATTTGTCCCTGGGACTGGTTTTGTACCATAAACACAGAAATGGACCAGTGAGTAACTGATTCACTCTCCAAGACATCATGTATTTCACACTGTATCCATCTGTGCTATGACGAAACCCTTCTTTATTTGATTATGTCCCTTGAACTCTCTGGATGTTAATTTAGGAAATAATTTGCTTGGCTTTTTTTAAGCTTTTGTGTTGTTGCTATCACTATTATTTATAGAGACAATGAGCATACGGAGATATTTGGAATATTTGTTTGGGTTTTTTTTCTCAATTTATGAAAAGATTTTTAGTTTTTAACAGATGAACTTAGGATAGAAGAGACTAAATCCTAGCACATCACTGCTTTCTGGCACTGTTATGGTAAATGAATACATAATTTCTTGGCTTATCACAAGCTAATACAAATCTGTATGTTTTTTCTTCACCTCTTTTAACCTCCTAATTTTCTTAGACCATACGCTGAGAATGCCACCCGTAGCAAAGGATCAGTGTAAAGCATCTGTTGCAAATTATCCAACCAAGATTGATTGATTTCTCAATTTATGCATTTAACTCCCTTGATTTAGATTTCAACCTAGACCTCAACTGAATTTCAATAATGACACATGCCAGACTTACGTGCAAGAGCGCTCCTGAAATTTGATAAATCAGACGTTGGTAGTTAATGGATATTTAGGCACTGATTGACCTTGCACCTTTCTAATAAACCTCTAGGAAACTAATAGGTTAAGGCATAAAGAGCCTTTCTGAAATGTCCCTTGTGGATTAAGCTTCCAGGGGTGGCAGGTGCTGAAGCTTGCAACCTTCCCGTGTTTGAAGGTGTCTTGTTTTGGAACTCCCCGTGCTTCTGAGGTTTGCAGCAATCCTTCTAGGATTGTTTAAACAGGATTTATAGCCAGGCAGTAAACCAAACTAGCAGTAAAAATTCTTAAATTATTGTGCTAGGCAGTCTTCTAAGCTGCACTGAAAAAGTAATCACTTTCACTTATGAGTCTTGATTTATTGTTTCTGAAAGAAACGCTGTATTCTGGTAGCATTTTAGTCAACTTCTTTTGTTGTGGCAATAACTGCATTTTACCGAGTTTTCTTCCTCTATTTCTATCACTATTTTCTGCTGTTTGAGGGGAATATCCTTCAGTTCAACAAACTTACTAAGATAAAGAAGGAGGAAATCTAGATGTGACTGTATCATTTGGAGGAAGGGATGAAGGTTCATTGTAAGCCAACCAAGTGAATTGGATAGTTTTCCACACTTCAGTTGGAATGTTAGATACTTGACCAGCAAGATAATTTTCAAGTCTGAAATCTGCTTCTGTTCCTAATGGAAATGTGGAAAAGTAATTTCACACCACTTCCATTAAATGTTTCTAGAGAGTCCAGAAAGGGAGATGCTAATGTGGGTAGCAAGAATTCCAGGCATACAAAGCAGGTGCAGAAAATTTGGAGTATCAGAACCCTTGTTTTGGGTTTGGTTTGGGTTTTTTGTTGGTTTGGTTTTGTTTGTTTCGGTTTTTTGTTTTCTTTTTTGTTTATTTGTTTTGTTTCTGTGTGCAATGAAAATTTAGAAATGTGGAACTTTCTTTCACAGATTATAGACCCTGAGTCTGATTTTTCTCTACCCAAAAGAGACAAGGTGACCTGAGTGTAGAGCTTTCACTGCTATGTTATGAAACTGCAAAGCTGCAAAGCCTGATGAATAGGCAACTGCAGTTTGTTTACAGAATTGTGGCACAGAAAGTCACTGCGACTTTGAAGCTGAGCTGAGATCCATACATTGAATGGCAGACCTGTGTAGCATTATTGTAAACTGCAGTGCAAATAATCAAGAGTCACATTTTCCCTGAGATAACAGGTAATTTTTATGTTTCTGACTTTCTGTTAAACGAAAAACCTGCAGTTACAAGTTAGTTCACAGTGAAAAGAAAAGCTGTGGGACCACTGAATCTGGGGGAGATTCAAGCCGTGTTGCAGGTGAATACCCAATCTCAGTTACTGGCTGCAGAGCCAGGCAAGCAGGGCTTTCCCAAAGCACCAAGTGAGAAAAATAAGAGCTCTCACATTGCAGGAGGTCTGTGTCTCCACAACCACAGGAGAGTAGTGCCACGGCCAGGATTTCTCCCTTACTCAGCTCCTCGGGAACATGACACAGACGACCTTTGTAACCACAGACTCATGGGGCAGGAAAGCCCTGGGGAGATGCCATCACCAATGCAAGGTGCTGCTGCCTCCCTCGCAATGGGTGCCTTGTTCTTTCAGCTGTCTGCAGTTTGTTGGGACCATCACTTCCTTGATGTACTGCTTTCCAGCAGGTGCATTTGTTTCCTAGCACCTGTTTCCTTTCATTGTCTTTGCTGCCCTGCCTCTACTGTGGTAAGCAAAGAGTAAATCCTTTATAGGTGACTATATGACAAGCACAAGACAGACACAAGAGACACTGTTTGTTCTATTCTTGTGGCTGAGGAGGGATTTAAGCTCCATACAATGTGCCACAAAAGATTTCATACAGTGGTTGGAGTTGCATTATTTGTAGCCAGAAATAACCATGACATAGATACTTAAATTCTGCGTCTGTTTTTGTCACCTGGATTCATTTTGTGATGAAGACCAGGGAGAAAAAAAGAGTCAGTCTTATTGCAATAGTGCTGCATGTCATCCTTTTGTAATATTTATGTATAAACAGAGACCTTCATTTGAACTGGGGAATTGTGATAAAGCAATAGAGACTTGCAGTCAAATGTCTTTATATTTTTGGTTATGGGTTTTGGGGTTTTTTTGGTTTTGGTTGTGGTTTGTTTTTCGGGTTTTTTTTTTTTGTTGTTGTTTTGTTTGGTTTGGGTTTTGTTGGGTTTTTTTATTTTGTTGTTTTGGTTTTTTTCTTCTTCTGAGATATGGAGTGCAGAGGAGGCAGAATAGGTTTAGAATTATGTCTATAGAATACCTTAAGTCAGTAATATTTTTTTTCAAAAACTACTTAATGTGAAGAAACAGACATAATTCACAGCCATGACCATTTAAAATAATAAACACTCTCTGGGGCATAAGTCCTTCTGAATGCATTGCACTTTTCTATCAGCAGCAGTATTAAAAAGGTGCTACTTCAAGCACTCAGGCCTTTGCTTAATGTGCACGTAGCACTGTTGTGGGAAGCTTAGCATGGCAGGTCTAGAATGTAAATTGTTCCTCCAGTTTCTGGTTTGAGGAAGATAATTCATTCTCTTCTAATTTGGTAAGGATGCATTCATTTTTTTAGCTTGGTAGATCATGTAACGGATTGGTTTCGTTTCACAAAGGAATAAGGAAAGGAGTACAGGCTTAGAGAGCGGATAAAATGTCCTAAGTCTCCTGTTAAACCTCATTCGAGTAAACCTAAACCTTCAATTATGGCTCAACAATGGTTGAATAAGTCTTTCCTTTCCCCTAGTCCCAGCAGGTATCCTACTTGCTGACAGCAATTCCTGAATCTCATCAGAGCAGATAATTTGAGCTAAATCATACACTGTCCCCTCATCTCGCGTTCAGAAGGTGAGGAGGTGATAAGTGTTTTCTGAGGTGTTTCTGATATGTGTGTTTCCCTGAGGTTGTGAACACTGATTACAGAAGCAAGTCAGAGTCCATGGAAAGGGAGTTTTCTGCTAGATAAACCTCTATAGCATGATTTCACTGCAGGTCAAAGAGTGATTTCCATCAGAAAGGAGAAACTGCATTAACTTTAAAGGGGGCCCTCAGAGCTAAGGATCAGGGCAGAAGGCAGCAATACTATTGCTGGGCTAGATACCTTCTTGCCCTGCAAAGCAATTTTGTGTTTTCAGAAATTTTCCTCTTGCTTCCATGAGGAGAGGTGAGATAACCAGACTTGGGTGTTCAGTTGGAATGCTATAGACCGCCTTCAAAGCTTTTTTCCCTCTGATGTAGAGCAGGAACTTGGACTCCTGTTTCCCATCTTCAGGCAAGTCACTGTCATCTCCTGACTGCTCTATAAGTTAGCTTATGGTTGTTTTTACTGCATGTGCACCATTAAAAATGGGCAGATGTCCAGGATGGTGAGCACAAGTGAGTGAGCATAACCAGCAAGGGCTGCTTTTCTAGTGAGGTGTCTGAGTCAGGAAGAGCAGAGACCAGGTGTCCTGCCTTGGGTTAATGACAGTCTGAACTGGTAGGGAACTAAAGGACTCTGAGTTGGGTTTGTTACCCTCTCTGTGAGAGATGGGAAAAAACTCTTTGAATAGAATAAGGGGAGAGATTTGCTGCTCTATTTTATGGCTAGCCTCTCCCAAAAGGAACAAAAAGCCTGTCCAGCTGTGGAGGGGACATTTACCTTATCTGGATGGCATGAAATTGACTGAAATCTGTCACATTGAAATGTTAGAGAAGGTCTCAGTATGTTCTATTTGAAGTGAAACCTGTACCTTTAAAAACTGGCATGTTTGCAAAGACATTTAAACCCATACATTATGAAGAAAAAAAAATCATATTGCATTTAATGAAATATTCAAGGCTGCCTTCTTTATTTTTTGTCATCTAAATCCCTGCCCCCAAAAAATGTATTTCAGCTTGAAAAATCTCATTCCGAATCAGGAATACTTTGGGGGAGCAAGATTAACTAGCGAGAACCTATTATCTGCACATCTGTAGCTGTGTAATCACACTTCAGGTGATTGATTGTCACTTCCATGTCTCTATAGGAAGACTGAGTCTTTTCTTTCCATGACTAAGACTGAAACTAATGCTATCAGAAGTTCTGTATTTGGCAAATCTGGAGTCTAATGTTCTCTTGCAGAAGAGCAGCACAGACAAGATTTGAAGTGATATGTCCTTATACAGGGGAAATGTTTATCTGGGAGTAATAACCATATCATCGTGGCTTTCAGTTGCATTGCAGTACTACTTGGGAAAAACAAAATTTTGTGGCATAAAGTTTTGTTCACCGTGAACAGTATTCATTAATTTTGGAACCTTCTCCATGGGTTCTGTTTCTTTAACATTAGAAGATTTTCCAGGCTTATCTGGGTTTGTTTAGCCAGCTGATAGGACACAATGAAATTTCTAGGCTCACATCTCTTGTCCGATGAGCAGAGGGGGATGGATGAGAAAATGTTTTGGAATGTATTTTTTTTTCCAAATCCAAAGAACACAACTTAGTCTAATTAACCTGAAGATACATGTATGCTTGTGGAAATCAATGTGTGAATTGGGGGTAATCAACTTTGACTACTTAGACCATCTCTAGGCAGTGAGGGAGAAAGAAGAAGAAAAAATCCCAAACAAAATAAAATCCCACAAAAATATTACCTTACTCTGCTCCTGTCATAGAAAACCATTTTGCTACTAAGTAAAGCAAACGTTGCACAAACTCCTAGCTACTAGGGCTTTTATTGTTATTTGACAGATGGATGTGCTTGTTTTTAATGGTCCTGTTTTGCCTTGATTATCTGCACCGTGTCACTTCTGGCTGAGCATGAGGAATATGTTGGCACATTTCAATGCAGACTACCTGTCGGTAGGAATATGCTTACAAACACTAATGTGGCAGCTGGAGTTAGCATAATTTTTATAACTTGATTGAAGCATGGAATTGCTTTCTGGGCCCTGTGAACTCACTAGTTTCTACAGGAAGTATCTTAGCAAGACAGGAGCTCCTTGCTCCCAGCATCCTCCTAGGGACACACAGTGTGATGGTTGAGTGCCAGTCCCAGTCATAATGGGTCCCTCCTACTTCTCACTGACACCTGCTTGGCCAGAAGTTAATTTGGTTTTCTGCAAAGAACTGAGACTAACCCCAGGTTTCTGGACATTGTTCCTCTGCTTAGTAATGTGGCACCTGTTTATGCCCATGTGCTATTATTTTGTGCTGTGGGTTTTGGTGGTGCTAGCCAGCAAAATTCTCAAGGCTGACTTTAGGCTTAGGCAAAATGGGTGTTTGCCAGCAAAGCAACTTGGGGAGCAAAATATGAGCTTGTGATTCTCTGTGCTGTTTTTCCTGTGCTTAGGAGCCTGGAAAACTGAGCCTCAGAAAGGGATTGTGCTACAGAAATGCAGTCACCATCCTTCTCCCTTGCAAACAGCAAATTTGGCTCTCTTGATCTCTCCTCTTTTTCTGCCTGTTATTTTTATCCTGTTTCTTTCCATAGCTGGAGTTATGTATCCCTGTTAGAGGCTTAAGTTTTCATCCTTGGAAAAGTGAAATTCTCACTGCATTTCTCAAAAGCCTGAGGTGGCCTCATCTGTCACTGTATATCTGGATTCCTCTACCCTACTTACATAGTTCTGCAGTTTCTGAGAGTTATGGGTGCACTGTAGCAAATTATTTGCTTTCCAACATCCCTTCACAGAAGAATGAGTGGGTTTTTCCCTCATGTAGCACTGAGCCCCTGTGAAAGCATCCATATTTCTATGTTCCCATAACACCCAAGGACTGATGGTGTCTTTTCCTTTCTCTACCTCACCTTTCTCCTCTCTGAATGGGCAGCGCAGAAAGGTCTGCATATGGGGAAGACATGGGTTTTGCACATACAGCATGAACACTGACAATTGGACACACAGTGGAGATTTTTCATCCAAAAAGAATGAGGGGGGACCTACCACTGTGTTAAATGGAGTGCAGAAATAGACACAGGTGACTCCATAATATAACTCCCCCTCTGCAGGAGCACAGCATGCCTGAGCAGCATGAAGGCAATGATGACAGCAGGCAAGTCCCTGCACAGGGGCACTCTGGATTTTCGAGTGGTGTGGGATCACCTCCGTTCTGGAGCAGAACAGAGGTTTCACAGTGTCTAAACAGCAGTAGACCAATCAGAGGAAGTGCCAGTCTCATGGAAAACTTGGAAAAAGTTTGGCCAGCTTTCAGCATGTAGTGTTGTGGCTCTTAGCAGAGAGCTGTAAGTGATATACGTGATTGTTTTGTTGGTTCTCTGTCTGCTGCCAAAGAAAGTGGTGTGGATCCCGTGGGTGACGTGCAGCTGCTGAGCCAGCCAGCTCTCAGGCCAGCCTGGCTGCCTGCCACCCACATGCTGGCTGAGCCCTGGCTGCTGGGGATGGATTTCAGTGGGTGGTTTTCCTTCTTGTTGCGGGGTATGTTAGTTTTGCATCCTGCCGTGCCTCTGACTGGCATCTCTTCTATGATGTCGTGGGGGAATCTCTTCAAAACAGCTCTATGTGAATGTCTCTGGGTAAATAGTTTCCTGCTGTTAGATGCTGTTAATGTACCCGAAATGAGCTGTACAGTGTATGACCATTAGCATTTGTTAAAAGAGTGGGATGTGCTAGGTTCCAGACAAGCAGATTCCTATATCGTGCAGTCTTTCCCCATACCTGCTAGACTGGCATTTCTCCAGACAGCTCAGTATGAGGGCAGAGGTCAAATGGCTTTGCTTAGGTATTCTTTGAATTCTCTCTTCCTGTAGTCTCCAACACTGTGTTCATTGGATATTTTTTTTTTTTTTTAACTCTTGAGTTTGGTGCTGGTGGAATATTATTTCTTTTTTCATTGCTGGCAAAAAGCCCTAAGTAAATTGCAGTGAAGCAAGTCCCAGGAGCATGATAGCATGCTTCACTCACAGTTACTGCTGCTGTGTTTATACACACATAGATCTATGTGCAGCTGCTTTATTCAAAACAGTGGTGATCATAAACATTACTGGCAGTAGCTTTCCTAGAAGTTTAAGCAGACTGAAACAATAAATTTACTAGCTCAGATTTCTTTCCTGGGCTCCAGTTGGTAGGCCACAAACAATACTATAGGTTTAGTTACAAGGGTTCCATTTAAAACTGGACTGTTTTTCTTTGCATTTAACATCCAAGCTCATGAATACTCCCATCCTGTTAGACTGTACCAGGCAGTAGAACCCTCCTGAATTTAAAAAAGCAAGCAAGGAAAAGGCAGAGAACATGATCTCATGTTTCTGTTTAGTATGATCTAAAAGTCAATCATGCTTCTAATTGTTTATCAATTAAACAGCAAGACAATTATGCCTGGTTCTGGCTTCCTTTGAAGCAAGGCCAGGCTCTTTTCAGTGGTACCAGGGACAGAACAAGAGGTAACAGATACAAACGGAAAAAGATGTGCTTTGGAGCATCTGGAGACACTTTTTCACTCTGAGTGTAACCAAGCATAGAAACTGGCTACCCAGAGAGGCTGTGGTGTCTCCATGCTTGCAGGTGTTCAAAACCCACCTGGACATGATTCTAAGCAGCTGAGTCTGGGGGGTCCTGCTTGAGCAGGGGGATGGACAAGATGACCTCCAGAGCCCCCTTCCACTCTCAACTGCTCTGTGATTCTGTGATCACAGCTCTTGTCCCTCTTCACCTTTACATGATTTCTTCCAAGACAGAGTAGGTGATGAAAGGAATTGCACAGAATGTTACGGGAAACCTTTAAGAATGGGCTAGGAAGACATGATGGAGTCCCTGAAATGTTAGGAAACAAGGGATTGTCACAAAAAAACCTCTGGAAATGCAGTGCAGCAGAATGTCAGGGACTGCCCCAGATGCAGGAATATCAGCCCAGAAAAGTCAATAAGCCTTGACTGCTCTGGATGTGAACACCACTGATTTGCACATGGATATAGGTCTGTAAGCAGCTTTTTGGATTTTTGAGTCTTCCTTTTTATGTAATGCAGCTGTTCTACAGAGCAATGCTGTATTGCTAAACATCAAGAATCCAGGCTCCCTGACAGTTCTTGGCACTGAAGTGACTTTTACTCCAGACCCAGTAATGGATCCTTTGGCAGTGTGGTCCCCTGCTGGAGGCCTCTACTGTCGTGATCCTGGGGGCTGCAGAGAGAGTGCCAGCCCAGGCACGTGATGATACAAGCTGAGAAAAGGGCTTCTACTACTTTATAACCTGCAGAACACCAAAAGAAGCTATAAGAAAACACAAAGCATCCTGTGTTCATCACCTTAACTTAATCAGGAATGCTGCCTTTCTTTTTTTTTTTTTTTCCTTTTCCTTTTATTCCTCTACCCCACTCCTCCCCGTGCTAATGTCACTATGTGTTTTCTGTATGTGACCTGGGGCGAGTCACCAATACTTTCATTATGGAAAAGATCCCTCCATACCGCATAAAGATTGAGGCTGTGCCCCCAATATTTTTTTAGTTGAGTTCAGTTTGTTCAGTCATCTGCCCAGTGGTAAGTGACAGGTGCCACTTCTCTGGAGAGAGATTACATTGAAGTGTGACAACAGTCCTTTTAGCAGGCTTTTATGTTATTGATAGCTAGCTGTGTTAATGCTTAATTCTCCTTTATTCCTTTTTTTAAAATCTTCATTAAATAAAAATATGAAACAGTGATGTTGTTATGGCCACTTGGAGTTTAATCAGAGCTCTTACTGTGTTATCTGTCCTTACTAGCAGTAATTTTCTTGACTTCAGAGAATTGTTCCTGAAACTCCTTTCTTTAAAAGAGACAAGGCCATCTCTTTATAATGAGCAGGAATAATTTTCTGTTTATTGTGTGGAGTTTTGTTGATTGCTTTTGGGTTTGGGTTTTTTTTGTTTGTTTTTTTTTTGGGGGGGGAGCAGGGGATTAGGGGTTTTCTTGCCTTTTTTTTTTTTTAACCT
The DNA here is from genome assembly GCA_013400955.1 of Drymodes brunneopygia. Taxonomy (NCBI): domain Eukaryota; kingdom Metazoa; phylum Chordata; class Aves; order Passeriformes; family Petroicidae; genus Drymodes; species Drymodes brunneopygia. Next base: position 686,983 of record VZTZ01051319.1, on the reverse strand, counting down.
GTTCTTAAATAATAGAGTTTTTGTGCGAATTAGATGCATCAGAGGAGCTGTTAACACTCAAGGTAAGAGAAGTTTCTTGAGAGTCTGCTGATATGTGTGTGTATGGGGCAGCTAATGTTGGGGGCTGGCATATCCTGGCTACTGGGAGAGAATGGTTCAGAAGTTCCCACATCAAAAACTATTGTTGCTGTCAACAGGGGAGGGTAGCAGGCTCGGTGCAGAGACTGAAAAGAATTTTCTTTGATTTGGTTTCTCCTTTTGAGGGAATTTTCAGAATATGAGTATCTGGTGGGAAAAAAACACTAAGATGCCCAACATAAATGTCTAAGTGGATTTTGAGCACAAAGAGGTCTGACAGTAAATCCTGTCCTCTTTTGCTGTCATCTTTCATGCTTCGGTCTTTTGATGATAGTTGTGGCTGAAAATAGGCCTAATGTACCCCAGTCCTGATCCCCAATCCCAACTGCTCTCTTCTTCCCATCCTTCCAGAGTTTGTACTGCACATCCCACTGACACTGCAGCAACACTTTGAACTTCCCTGTTTTGGTAGCCTCTTCCTGTGGGTTCCATTGGGTCACAAATTCTTGAAACGAAATATTCTTCCCTAACTGATTTTCCATGTCTCCACTGTGTTTCTAATTTAAAATTTGTTAGCGGACCTTACTGTAAACCTGAAGTGTCCCATTAAGACCTGCCTTCTGTTTCCTGGGAAAGTGTCCTCTGAAGTAGCTTCAGAGTGTCCACTGAAATTCCTAAGGTAAAAGAAGGTTGTCAGGGCTCTGGAATACCCAAAGAAAGTCGATGTGTTTCCCAGAGATGCTCAAATGTTGTACATAGCATTTCTTAAATGTTGCATTATGTTTTCCCTGTGGCATTCACATAATCTTGTTTCAGTAATTGAAAGTTACAGAAATTGGAGCTTTATCATTTAATAACCTTCCTACTTGCTGTTTGCACAGATGACTATGATCTAGTTAAAAACATTATGTAAATGTATTTATAAACAAAAAGTAATCAACCTGTAGAGGAAGGAAAGCCAAAGCAGGAATGCACTAAAAGTAAGAGAAAAAAATAATATACCTGAGACTTGAATTCAGAAAATACTGATCAGTCTCAGTTTTATGTGAAGACAGTGGATGTGCTGACTACTTAACAACCATAAAATTCTTGCTTTCTTGTAAAGTGTTAATTTTAATAACAATTTATTTTGACTGACATCAAGTGAGAGCGGCTAAATATCTGACTAATTTCTTATTAGGACACTTTATTTGCACTTGTCAAAAAGATGATTTCTTCTGTCTTTTATGTCTGTGATCTGAGATCCAGCCCTCCACTGAAGACTGTAGTACAGTTTTTGAAGTTCTGAAATATAAATCAACAGCAGAAATGGAATAAGAGTAAATCTCTGGCTACTTCAGTGAAGGGGAGGACAAGGGCACGTGTTTGATTCCCAGACTGAACATTCAGCTGTGAGCCATAGCATATTTCATACGGTTATGAAGTTGTACATTACCAGCAGAAGTCTCTTAGCATGAATGTGCGAGTACTTGATAAAGACCTGGTGGTTTCATCAATCTGTAAGAGAGATCAATTTTTTCTCCCAAGTTTATTTTCAGGAAGAGAAAACATAAAGCATAATATAATCTGTTTTGGGGTAATTGGCACTTGTTATCAGTGGTAATAGGAGGTGTTGGTGGCTGGGGTAATTCAGTACTTGGAAAAAAGAATTGAAGATTTCAGGCCAATGTTACCTCCAGTTTTTTGATAGAGGAGCATGATACTAGATCAACCAACCCTACATAAAGAAACATATTCTCATGCCTGCAGTTGACAGTAAAGGACACAGTTTTTTTAGGAGAGGTGTCAAACTCATCACTCTAATTATGCAATGCACAAACATCCTGAAAGCATAGTTAGGGATGACTGTATTTCTCTCCACTTCTCAAGTGATTAATTGAATACTGTTCAGTGAGCTTTAAAGTCCATCTTTTCACGGGACTGTTCTCTCATGCCTGTTTTTCAAAAGATCCATAGATTCATGGACTTTTCCTTCCGACATTAAGATCTAGTTCACAGTTCTAGCTCTATACATTCAACAAGCTTCACTCAGTTTCTGCTCACAGAAGTTTCTAAATCAATGTGCATAGAGAACACAATTTCTGTCCCCAGCCATCTCCTTCCCAGGGCAGTTGGCACAGATTTTATTGGAAATTGCTCCTGCAGTGTGTGCCACTTATTTTCCTTTAATCCTGTTTTCATCTCACCTCATAATGATTTCAGGAATGTTTTTAGTTTCCAAAGCCAAGGAAACAGTTTCTTCTTGACGGAAATAGCATTGGCTGTTAAATAAAAAGAAATGTGCTTTTCTGGCTAAGCTTTATGAGGACGATTGTACAATCTGTACTGTACGCTTGGAAACTGCTGCAGCAAGATGTGTACCATATGGTGTATATGGCATCCCCTTACCTCAAGTGTTCCCTTACTCAGGCTGGCATGGTTGGTAATGAGCTCATTTTTGGATAAGGGATAAGGGGAATATGGGTGATTTTTGTCTTTTTTGAGGTGGAGGTGGTTGGGGTAGGTGAGAGGAGAGAAGCAGAAATCTTTACCTGCAAGAACAGGGCAAAGAAATGTCATCATTCCTCACCTCTGCTGGTTGTCTAATCAGCTTGAAGTATATAGAAATAAGGAACTTCATTAGGGAGAAAAAGAGAGACTATTGAGAAGAGGTTAAGTTTGACATGATGGCATGATAGGAAAATAGAATTTAAGTAAGAATAGTGTTAGCTTCTCTTTCCCTCTGGCAGAGGCATAGTCCATAAATATGTGGGAAATGAGCACAACAGGCAGGTGAAATGCGACATCAGCTCTCTTGTACTGTGTGAGAGGAGAATGGGAGGCTCATAACCTCAGGAAACACTTCTACATGTTGCATTCTTCTTGTTGTAAGTCACCTTAGAGAAAACTCTAGGAGTGGGATACAGAGAAGATAAAAATAAATTTTTCTCTACCTATGTGCTCCTAAAAACCACAGACAGAGAGGGAAAGCCATTTAACTATCACTGCTCTCATGTCACCATACTTTCCTGATCTGCCCTAAATAGAAACAAACAGTTCAGGGAAATTGATAACCTGTATGACCAAGCTGACACAAAACACTGTTTTGGACTCCCTCCTATTAGATGTACTTGTTCATGGTGTGTATCCTGGTAAAGGATGTTCTCTCTGAAATAAGCAAGTAGTAGACCACTTGTGCCTATGAAAGCTTTTTTCTCTCTCACTAAGATATTGCATTCTTCATTCATTACAGATGAAGTCCATCCAAAGTGACATGCAGTGAAATGTCAGGCACATTAAGGATAAATATCTATAATGTATTGTTTCAGCAGAAGTCTAGAACCTGGATATAAGGTTCTTGAGCTTGCATATTCTTATTAACCTAATCTAGTGTTCTAATACAGGACAAATCACGGGACCAAAAGGAAAACATTGATCCTGAGTAAGAGGAATATCCTTTATCAAGAACCAAAATATGCTCTTTTGCTACAGGCTATAAGTGTTACAAATCCTGTGTAGAATTTTCTGTCAAGAACCTTGACACTAACCTGAGACAATGGGGGAATTGTGGAAAACAGAGGCATACTGGGGGCTAAAACTGCAGTTGTGGATAGGGCAAGCTGCATGAAAAGTAAGGTGTAATAGCAGCACACACTTTTTCATGTAGCGAACAAAACTAGCCTGCAGTCCCATTGTACTTACACCATGAACATCGTTGGGGCACCTAAGAGCTGGCAGCTGAGGGGACTCTTGTAGGATTGCTTTTGCCATGAGAGGTGTGATGTGTCACCTTGGAAAACAAATTGAACATGGGAAGATGATGAAAAACCCCAAGATCCTTTCTTGAATGCAGATGGTCCTATTATTCCCCGAGGTTTAGGGTTATCTTTGTTGAATCTTGTTCTCACTTTCATTACTTGGGGATGAATATGAACAGAAAATGGGAAAATAGACTGCATCTTTTTTGTGTTCCGGTCTTACTGTTACAGCTAAAGACACCTCAATAAGGATTCATGACAAAATAAATGTGTATAGTACCAAAGGGCAAAGAACATAATTGCTAATTTGAAGAGTTTGAAGAAAAGCATCAAGAACAGAGCAATTGACTATTAGACAAACAAAAGCTGAATTTTCTAAGCTTGAATTTGCACTTTTTAATGAAAAATAGATTTATATTGTAATGAATGTTAAGAAACTGACCATTATCTTTGGGGTATCATTAAACTTATTGAAATGAAGACAAACATGTATTCTTTAATTTTTCATGATGTGAAGTCTCTAAAGGTTCATGAGAGTTTCTCACTGCATATTTTTATGGTGTGTTGGAGAAAGGAAAACATACCTGAGCCAATGAAATACTTTTGCATAGAAAAAAAAGTAATTGTGCATATATTTACATGTATATATATGCTCAGGTTAGAGGTCAGTAAACACTTGCACATTTCTCTCCATGGAATCAGCCTTTAATTCGCCACTTTTTTGACTTTTACTTTTCATCATTTATCAATCTGCAAATCAGCATTTAAAATTCTATCATGTTGATTTGGCAACAGCACTTTTGCATTAATTTGCACTGACAGTGTTAAGAAAAGGAGAACCAGAACCTGAAACTTCAGAGTCAGTCCAGAAAACTGTCAGACAGGAATTTGTGTCCTGCTGCCACATGGGAGTGGACTTGAATTAAAATCCCAAGTTGTATTTGCACTTTGGATCACTGTCTCACTTTATCCGGAATGCATAAACCCATTCAAGGACAAGGATCATTCCATGCTCTGAGGTGCAAATAGAAGCTATTTCACTAGGAAATTGGTGAAATGTAGAGAATTAAAATGTCTAGTCAGAGGGTATCAGACTCATGTTTCCTCAGGAATACTCAATCATACTTTGCAGGACAGATTACGACAGTTATAAACCTTTGGGGGCTGTAGCATTGCCTCCTTGTCCAAGAGCTTTAGAATATATTATTTTATATATTTCTTATATATATGGTATATATTACAACTCCTGGGAGAAACAGCTTTCAAACAGAATATCAAATATTGGAACAACTGGTCTGACCCTTAAAACTTTTCACAATATACTGGCTTCCAGTGGAAGTCTCAATGTAAATAAAATGTTTATCTAATTTGAAAACCAAATACCAAGATAGGTTGGTGCTTTCCTTGCAAAATTCAAAATAAAGAAAATATTCGGTTTCCACAGAGATTTTCCTTTTAGGTTTCAAATGAGGGGCTTTTGTAATGAAGAAAAAAAACAACCCTCTGCTCTGAGGATATATAAAGCTCTTTTTCTGCTTGGGATGAAGTATTTTCTTTTGTATCTTTTTCCAAAATCAGTTTGACCACAAGTCTTACCATGATTTATTGCCTACCTGCAGTTCCATGCAGAAAAACTCTAAAGACGCTTTATTAGTTGTACTTGGTCTTACACATGTGAGCCCAAATCTTCCTTGGGGCTCTGAGCTGTGGTGGCTGAAAATCTTCCCTGTTACGTAGACATAGCTTTAACTGAAAAAATCACTGGATTGACTGGGCAATCAGTTTAAGATGCTGTGTTTCTGTGGATAACCTCTTTACCTGAGCATATCCACAACTTCCCATGTTGTTATGTCAAGAAAGGATGAGCTTGAGAACAGTGTCTTAATTGCTACTTCCAAAACTGTGATTATCAGCTTAGTATTTTCACCTTCTTGTTGTTTTATCATTTTAACACACTCTGCTTTGCACATACTACACGTATTGTAGTCGTTGTAGGCACCTGCTCCAGCTGAAAGCCAGATCTGAAAGCAGGTGTGTAGAACCCACCATAATCTGCATCTTTTAATTTTTATTGTTCTCTGATCAGCCTGTTTGCTGGCATGCTTCCATCTAAAACCTGAACTCTTTCTGGACTCTATTCCATTCTTACAAATACATAGCAAACTACTTCTTCTCCCAGCCCCAGGAAACAATAGACTATGTTACAAATCTCATTTGCCACTAAAAAAAATTCATTTTAATCTTTATGGTTTTGAGTGAATGCTTAGGGATTTGTTCCCTTTCTCCACTGCTCAAAATAACCCAAAAACATAAACAAACCCAGAAAACAAAAAAATAAAGTATCTTGGCATGATAACCATTTTCTGTTTTTCTGTTACCTCAATTTATTATTCTCTGTGTGTGTGTGGTTTTGACATTCTAGCCCCTGAAGACCTTATTTTAGACTTGCTGAAATAAAATTCCACAACAACTTTCAGAGGTTTTTGGTTGAGTGAAAATTCAGGGGTCCCTTTGTTAAAATTATAGCCCCATCACTGCACCACCACTGTGAGTAGAGATAAACTTAATTTCTCCCAAACTAAATATGATGCCAGTTCTGTATCTGAGTGAGGACATGAGGATCTGAGTGTAGCAGGAAATATGGACCCACAGTGTAATTAACTTCTGGCCTCTAAAGATCAATACTACTTTATCCTGCAGCTACTCAAACCTTCTTTGAAGCCAGGAAATGCTGATATACTGATGGTGATCAGGAGCATAACAAGCATAAAGATCCAAGCTGCACTAACCTAATACCAGGTGAACACTCTTTTTGGCTTCTCCAGCATTCTCAGGAACTGCTAATTCTTCTTTTTGTCTGATTCCTCTTTGACCAAAAACCTTCACCACGGGTGGCTCACCTGGTAGCTGGAGGAGGCACATTCATTTCTGCCATCACCGAGCGGGCCCTCGTGCCTGGCTGCAAGCCCCAGGTGCCAGCTTCATACACGTAATAACAGCCATAAAACACATGTTTCTCAAGCTTAGTGAAGTCTTACCACCATATGGTTGTCAGTGTTTACAAATGAGGTGTTATTAAGTTGTCAGTTATTTACAGAAGTGGAGTGGAATGGGCTGGATGAAGAGGGAGGAGTGACCTTGAGTTAATGGGGACTATTGTGTCACACCAAGCAGTGAATAACACCTTGGGTAATAACCAGCTTGTTCTCATCCATATCCCTTTTCATGTGCACCTTCTTTTATTACATCAGTGATCAAGTAGTTGGTGCCTATGGCTGGAGGCAAGGAATTAAAAGGTATAAATAACACACACTTTAATTGAAATCCAACTGTGAATGCCTGGCCTCTGTGATTAAACCTTTTATCACATGGATTGTCCCACCACAGGTACATTCATACTACTCAGAGAACTACTTAGCTTCAAAACAAAAAAGGCCTTTCGTGCTTTCAGATGTCCAAATTGAATCATTTGAGAACTTCTTTGGCAGTACCAGGGCAAGAATTGTGGATATAACAAAAGCATTCTTGCATGTATGCAAAATCCTCCTGCGGTTCTTTCTGCTCAAACGCTGGTGGCAAGCACTTTGAACACACCAGCACTGCAAAGGGAGAGGGAGCATGAGAGCTGGCATTATGGGTATGGAAGGTCATCTGCCTTAGGGCTTTCCTCTCCTATTACAGCTCATTAATGTGGTCCCTAGGATTTCTTAAAAATAATAAGAAAAATTGGATTGGGCTGGCCTTGGTAGGGTTGCCTAAGTAAAAAGGCTTAATGCCAGACTTCTCCAGGCTTTCTGTCTTTATCAAACTGCAGTGAAAAGGCTTGATGAGCAGGCTGCTGAGCTAGCAGTGTGACTCCTAGGGGGATTTAGCTGTGTGAGTAGATCAACATTTGCCTGAAAATAGGAGCACTGCTGGTGTCATCCTTTACACAATGTATAGCAGAGTGGGGCCTTGAATATTGTGATGGAAACAGCAATGGGTGATATTTATTATAGATCACTTCATGGGTAGACTGTCTGCAGTGATGATGAATTAATGTTTTTCATGGGAGAGGGATGACTGGCTGTTGCTTAGCCTGAAATTTAGGAGTTTGGTTGGTTTATAACTCTGTCTGGAAAGAGTTCTCCAAACATTATCCAAGATTTACACTTATGTGATATGATAACCAGGCTGAAAAAAACCACTGCTCTTGACAGCAGTACCTAGGTATTTTCCCAGTTCAGGTGTGTCATATCTGTAATGTGATGGACTTCTTTTTTCAAGTCAGTGCTGACTTAAACTTGATGCTTGGTATTCCCCAAATGAAACTATATGGAGGAAAATCTCTGTGTCCAAGCTGCAAAAAAGCTGATTGCCACAGAGACTGCAGAAAAATAACATTAAACAAAGCCCAAAGTCTTGCATTAGTGCAGTGGATAACCCTGAAAATACATTTTAAATTACTCAGTTAAAGATATTTGGTTTCTCTCAAGGAGATTGATCAGCCCAGACAAGCTTTTGTGGAATGTTTATGAACCTAAACTACATAAAAGACGCCAGTAAAAATAGACCACCAAAAGGAGAGAAGGGCTCTGGGAGTTGTTAGAGTTGTAAATTATTCAGTTTTACTGCAGTGTGTGACTGGAAGGTTCTTCCTTGATTTAAACAGATACTTTGTTTTCCCCTTTGTTGTCCACTGTTTGCACTTGACCTGCCAAGTATCCGAAGGCACTTAAGCCAGGTAAATCAGTATTTCTAGCACTGCAGTAAACATGCCAATTGAATAGGGCACTGTGTAGAACTCTGAATCAAAAATCTAAGTGAGAAGTCTTACATAGTTTCTGGTGAAAGGAGGAGTTTGAAACTGGTAGCACTGGTTTTTCATCTATAGAAGTCAACAAGCACCACAAAAGTTTTTTTATCCTTCATGCAGCACCTAAGGTTTTGAACACAAACTGTTTGAGCCTAAATTGTTACAGCTTTCTTAAGTTTTACAATTTTTTTACTGTATTTAAGTTGCTGTGCGGTGTTCCAACCGGAGTATGTGTTCCGAGAAAAACGCCCTTGACATTTGAAAGAAGAGAATATAATAAGCTAAATTATAGAAAAAAATAGATTAGGTCTTTACCCCACAGTCTTCTTTCAGAAAGGATTCCCCAAAGCCCTTTTCAAATCAGCAGGTTCCATCCCAGGGAAGGACAGGATGAAGGCTCATCTTGTTGCAGCGTATGCCAAGATTTTCTCTAGTGTGTCTCTATCATCTTCTCTGAGACTGCTTCTGCTTTGAAGCAGGGTAGGAGAAAGCAGAATCCTGCAGGGACTGTGCAGGCAAAAGTAAGTGCTCTGATGTACTCTACAGTGGTTCATGCATATATACAGGGGATGCATAAAAGCTGTTTTATTGGCAAGGGGGCTGTTGGCCAAGGCACCGTGGTTATACAGTAGTACCTTGGGACCAGTACGTTCCACAAGAGCAGACACTGTGAATTTTGAATTATCGTTGCCTCTAAAACATTATGCTGCCAATAGTGCTGTACCTCCACACAGTAATTGTCATTCAGCACTCAGACTCTGCCAGCTATTTTGAAGTTCCACGGCAAATCAATGAGTCCTCAGTGTTTCACAACACCAGATCCTGGTGGTTCAATGTCATCCTGATACAAATGAAAGACTTTATGACACAAAAACTTGGTAAACATGAGAACGTATATACTGCAGGGAATGATTCTCTGTTGTTGAACCCTGGACTGCTCAGGAACTCATATATGCCTGTTCTATTTTGTGTCTTTTGCAATAATGCTGAAATATTACAGCTTCCCATGAACTTTCTTCCCATCAGTGCATACTGGGTTAGAGATGAAGCAAGGAAAATGTATGATGAGTGTTATGCCAAAAAGGAAACTATTCCCTCTCACTAAACTCGTGGAAATTTATCAAATTTATTGAAGGAGGTAACCAACCAACCAAACAATTCCCCTCAAACCAACTCTGAGTAGTTTTATCAAGCATGACCTCCTACAGGTCAGAGACTGTGGAATATCTTCAGTCTAAGGTAGAGTAGAGATTTACTAGAAGGTTTGATATCTGTTTACAGCAGGGTAAAATAAATCTGGAAAATGTATAAAAAGGGGTTATGACCCAAACTAGTCCTTGTACTCTGCAGTCTTTTTGAGTCTTGCTAACCTACAGAATTTCAGTCTGCTCAGGCCTGTCTGTTGTAAAAGTCTAAGCTGTCTTGTGATGTGTTTTCCTGCCCTTGATGGAAGCATAGTATTCACAAGTCCTCCAAACACCTTGGAAAACCCTCATTTTCAAATGCAGTATCAATCTATGATGTAATAGATATCATGAAAAACATTCACATGTATCCCCTGGCACATGGAAAATTATATCTTGGTAAAGGAGTGTTGTCAACAGGGACAGTGTCCTTGCTTGGAAGATGATCCAGTTTGTTGTTTCTCCTTGTGTAGAGGTGACCAATATCTTGTCATGATGCTACCTGCAAAATTAATTTGTCATGTGTTATAAATTTGTGCCAGACTATCTCAATTTTCTAGTGATAGTCATGTTAAGAGAAGCAGAAGCCAAATAGAATGGGATTTCAAGCACATTTCAAGTGCATGCATTAATTATCAATTACTTCATTTAAAACTACACCCACAGTCTAGGAAAATTTTATAATATTAGATTTGACTTCAGCATTGTCAATACAAGTTTGTTGTGATGTTACTTGAACTTACAGTCCAGAAATGAAGTCATTGTGGCAACGGAGAAGAGTGAAGTACCTATATTAATTACTGAGCTTTTCACAAGAAAAAATTGCACTTTTTTTTTCCTCCCATTTTCTGTAGAAAACATTTTTACCTTATATATGGGGACTATGTCTTGTTGATAGGGGAAAGTTTTGCATTTTAAATATGCTGATATCATTAAATTGGCAAAACCCCTGTAGTGTGAATACAGGTATTGCTAGAATAAAAGTGCTTATATCAGTATATCTGATTCCATTTCATCAGGAGAAATAATTTACACACCTATAAATCAGCTTATGTTTTTCAGACTTTATCTGCACTAGGGCTTTTATTGTAGCACCTCACTGGCAGTCAGACTCACCAGCTCCCTTTCTACTGTGACAGTGAATCAGGGTAATGTGCCAGTAGGCACAGCATTATACTTGCCTAAGTTTTCCCAGAGCAAGCAGAAGGTAATTGTGAGATCTTGTCAGAAAAAAAGTCAGCATTTTCTCTTTTTGGAAAATATAAAATCTGTTTGAGCTCAAAAGGTAAACAAATTTTAGCCAAAAACCTTTTTCCAAAACCTAGATGTTTAATGTTTGAATTCTTCCCCTGTGTCCCTCCAGAGGTGCTTAGTTTGTTTATGTTGCCAATCTTCTCTGTGCTCTGAACACCCTTTGTGAAACTCACCTTCCATCTTCAAGTCCTTGGTTTGCAGGCATGTTATAGTTCATCACTTATGTCCTTGGCAAAGGGCAAAAGAGCCAGGTGGTGAATGTAGCTCATAAGGGAGGATTTCTATGGCCTGAAAAGACATGGAAGTACTTACATGTGAAAAATGGGAGAGGAAAGGTATTTGCTATTCATAACTTTTTAAAAAAATACATTGGGCTCTTGTTCTCAAAAAAAAAAAAAAATCACAAGGAAAGGATCATTCAGAGCAAAAAAAATCCCCCAAACACACTCTCCTTTTTCTTCTTCAAAAGAAATGCTTTGTAGGAGAAAAGGCACCCACGAATCTGACATCCTTTGGTCAAGAATGTTGGGATTACAATCACCAATTGTAGTGTGTCATGAGCAGTGACTGAGACCATTCCCCTCTTACAGCTCACACTCTATCTATGCCCTTCTTTCCAGTGTTTTTCACCATGGCATCCAGCATGAACATGTAAAGAGAAAACTTCAGGAAGTCATTGCAAGAGGCTTCTGAAGCATTTGTTTTAAAAGCAAAGCATGTTAAACATTACTTGAAATAAAGACACTGCTTAAAAAGGATAAATCTACATGACTGTCTGACCCATAGGATTTCCACTTCCTTTCTATCTGAGATTTCACATGGTTCAGTGACAAAAATAATTGTGCTGGAAGCTGCTGACAGAAGAGGTAGCAGAGGGAAAGCTGTATTTCTGTGGCAACAAATACAAGTTCAGAGTTCACACCCCACCAGAGAAGTTTTAGACACTTTTACAATGTTTGTTTTTTTTAGTTTTTGGGAACCAGTGTACTGTCTCTTCTCTTCTGCCCTGATAGAAATTTACAGTAGTATTATAAATGTTGAAAGGTAATGTTCAAAGCATACAAAACATATTCTGCACTAGATTCATTCAAATTAGAGTTCCTTGAGTTAAATTCCTGCCAAGCAATTGGTCTGAAATTTAGAGAGTTGTATAAGCCAGGGACGCAGACTGAAGCACTCACAAACTTCTAGGTAATTTAAATCTGGACTCAGGCATTTTATTGACATGTTTACTTGATGTGATTTTTTTCTTCTTTGAAGTTTCTGTCCCTTTATTTGCATGTCTGAATTCTGATGTCATATTAGGAGAAAAAAAAGCTTTTGCAATTTTCACAACCTAGGTGAAAACAAGATAAGTTAAAAAGCATTGACAAGCCTTTTCTGGTTTTGCAGGATTCTAATTCGCATTTTGTATTCTGAAGATTTTGGGGGAAAAAAATTTGAGGCTTGCCTACTTTCATGAATAGAGCACCCACGCCTTTTAGAGACATTCCTACTCACAATCTCATCAAATTACAGATGGGCTGAACACTGATTATCCAAACCTTGCTTTTTTATTTGCATGATGAAGTATCACCATGGTATTAGCAGGCTTAATAATTTGGAAAGTCACGATTTGATTGCTTTCATTTTGATCCAGCTCTACCTTGGCAATCAAGTGTTTGTGAATGCCTTGACTGCAGTCAGTCTCCTGGGAGGCTGTGCCTGCAGTCAGTCCTGTGGCAGGGCTGGCCTCTGGGTCTGACCAGGAGGGAGGACACCCTCACATGGTGTCTTTTTTTGTACAGCCTCTGACATGGATCTTATTTGCCACTTTCTAGCCCAGTCTTCCTCTCTGAATGTTTTACCATTCCCCAATTTTTATAGCAAAGTCACATTCTCCATATTTATGGCTGCCCTGTGCCTGTTCATAGTGTCCACACCGTACTGCACAGCTTTACTCCTGGTACTTATCTCCAAATCCCTGCTCAGCTTTTTGTTTCTGAAATCATGCATTGGCCTTACTCCAGCTCTTCAAAATCTATTTCCCTCACTTTTACAGGGATTTCCATACTTCTGGCTTTCTGACCCTCTTTCCAGCCTAATTTTCAAACTGGATTTTCCATCCCTGCTTCCAGGCCCTGCCTACTAACCATGCTTTATGCCAAATGTGGTGGTTTGCTGTGGATTTTGCCTTCTCTGTGCTCCTGGTTTGTACTTGGTTCAAATTTAATTGCATGGACCTGCCTTGTTTTTACCCTTAGTGATTGCATCTGAAGAAAAGAATTTTTCACATCCTTGTGAACAAAAACTTTGCTCTTCCAAAATAAAAGCATTCACCTCCATTACCCTTGATCAGAAGAGTATTTAGGAGATAGCTTGCCATTTTTTCCCACTGATTCCCATGGTCAGGCTAAAGGAATTGTTGTTCCCTCTTTGGCTCACTTACTGGCCATTCTGTTGTCCATCCCTGTACTTCACTTTTATGTCCTTCATTGACATGTGGAATGATTCTGCAGGCAGGCATTTTATGATAAAGGATCTCACAGCGCATTTCAAATTGTTACTGTCCCCAGGATACATTTTCCAGACAGCTGGTTCAGCATGCAAGGGCTCATAACTCAGTATTTTCCATCAATGTCTTATGCACATTAGGATTGTCAAGGGGATTTTGTCAGGACCATTTGCAGAAGGAGTGAGCTAATAGAGAAACATTTGCCTCAGTTTGCAAAGGATTTGCCAGGCAATGCCTATTAATAATAATGGTGATGATGATTGTTATTGTTTGTTTCACTGGGATGTATGTCATTCAGATGCAGATTTTGGTCTGTTGTGGTAGTCTTTATTTGTGATCCGATTTTCCCAGGGGTGTGAATGGATTGCTGTTTGTACAATGCAGCTGTGTTTTGGGTAGACTGGTACATAAGCTGTGGACACGATTTTTCTCTGAGAGGCTCTGCTTTTATTTCCCTGTTACAACACTAATATGCAGCTTTTACAATTGGCATGAATAGTGGATTTTCTGCAGATTCATCAGAAAATTGAGGAACACAGAATTTTTAAGCAATTATAACTAGCATCAATTACAAAGCTGTTATAATTATAAAGTAACACGAAATGAAAACAAAAACTCAGTGAAAACTCATGCAAAAATAAATATTTGTGTCTAGAAGAGTGATTCTGGATTGGGCCTTGTCATTCAAAGCAGATAACTAAGTTTAATAATATGGAACAAGTAGCTGCATATATGGCAGAAAATTGTTAATTTATTAATATTTAAATAAGTAACATAATTTATATAATAATTTACATGCTATACATCAGGTAAATCTCTCATTAAAGCTAGTATCATGCTCCTTGCAGCAGCTAAGATCTCTAGCTGGAGATATGGATGAAATACACCATGAAAGTCTTTAGGCAGTGGTGGTTCTCCATAATTAGGCAACAGGTACTGAAAAGTGGTATTCCTCACTATGTTGACTGGGTCAATGGGGTTGGACAGAAAAATTGATACCACCCCAAAAACTAAAGTTCTAAACTTTCTCAGCTCTCTGCAATGACAGAAGGATCCATGTAGGGAAAGCTGGTACTTAAATCTCCTCTTCAAAGGAGATATAGTTTGAAATCATTGTCTAACATTAATACACCCCTTAATAGCCGGTGAGAGAGAAACATCTGGGTGTGCAAGAAGGGAAGCCAGTCAGGAATGTTTTCAGAGATTACACCCTCTGAAAAAGTAGGCATCTGCTCTTCCTGCCCTTTGGTTTAGGAAGGCCTGGAAGTGACAAACCACAGTATACAGAACCAGCCTCAGTGCTTGCAAGACATATCAAGTTGGGGTGTTTTGCAGGGGGGGAAAAAAGGAAAAGCAAGAACACGCAAATAATACCAAATCCCAAATCAACCAAAAGCAAACAAGATAGCAACAAAATCCATAAATAATTTCTCCAAAAAACAATTTTACTCCCCAAAGCAACCCTCCCCCCAAACATCATACTGTATGCCAAATTCTGAAACATTCCAAGTGTTCACCAAGTGCATATTGGCCTGTTGATCAAGAATCTTGGACCTGATTAGAGGTCTGGATGCCTTTGTTCGGGTAACTCTCACCTTCTAAAACCTGAGAGACCAGGTTTAATTTCTCATCGTACATGCTGAGGTAGCAGTCACGAATATGCCCTAAGAAGCTCCCAGTTGCTATTAAAATCCCCTGTCCGTCTGTCAGGATATTCACTCCAACCCCTGCCTATGATGGAATGCATGCATCAGTTTTCCACACATGTGTGAGCAAATACAGCAACTACTTCTGTTCTAGCTGTGCACAGCAGATGGGATCCAGACATGAAAATATTCATACCATTCCCACGGACAGTTTTTTATTTTCTTTGTTTCTTTGTACCTCTGAAGGTGCATTGGAGGAATGGATAGAAAAAAGGGAGAGTCAAAGATTGGAGACAAGTCAAAGACACAGGAAAGTTAACAGAGAAAATAGTTTGTGACTCAAACCCTGACATTATAGCACTGAGAGAAGGTGAATGCCTTCAGGAGGTGCTACATGGTTCAAGAGCCCTAACTCTTATCAGACTAATGGGGGTCTCATCTTAAAGTAGCTATTAGTGTGCCATCAGAACACAGATGCATTGCCTTTTCATTTCCATTTCATTTTCTCTGTGGCTGTACTCTTTTTTCAAGGATACTTCACATCTGTGCAGCATCACAGTAGGTCTCTGTGTGTGCTTTCCTATGCTTGTGACTCCATACATGCACAGACAGTGTGACACATGATGGTTTCCTGAGCTGAAATAGGACAATTCAGATCTACAGAGTCAATTTATAAAGCAGATCAAACTAGATTGCCATAATCCTATAAATCTATGCATTGACCTTGTGGATTAGAGCCTTCTGTAAGCTACAGATAGGATAGTAAGGATTTGCCAGCGTGGGCTTGGAATGATTGCATTACTCACAGGTAAATAAACTGAGTTGTCTCTAAGAACAAAAAGAATGGCAAGAGGGACTCAACAACAGATGGCATTCAGTCTAGCCATTCAGGTTAAAAATCTGTATCTGTGTTTGTTTTCAGGAGTGGGGAAAGAATTCTGTCAGGCCAGCAGTGGTACCTTTTCATATGTACCATGGATAAAGTCATGCCACCAATAAAATTTGGATGAGATCACCCAAAAACCAAATGTTTTTTTCCCCTCAGTTACAGGTTGTGATTTTTGAAAATGCCTTATTGTTGCTAGTTTTACTACTGTACCTGCACATAAAGCAACTGTTCATCCAGACAGCTCCCTCACCCAGGCAGCACCTGCACTGTCACCTGTGCTGGCATTTGGCTGCAGGGGTGGCAGAGCGTTCTACACGAGGCATGGGGCTTTATGCTCACCTTTTCTGTTGCATGTCCCTTTCCTTTCCCTGCTTTGCACTATCCTACCAGACCTAATCCACAGTCACAGACGTAAGAGCTTTATCCCGTTGCTGCGCTGTCCTCAGTGGTTCATCTCAGACTAATCCAGTGTCAGTATAAAAACAGCTTTCTCACTTTGCAGAGAGGCTTTCAGCAGCTTCTTACTGGATCCAGACAGCAGGAACTGCTTGGTGCCAGAAGCAGGGCTGTGATGGACCCTTGGCTCTTGGAAAAGCAAGAAAACCAATGAAGAAGCCTTGCATGTCCTCTTGCTTCTTCCATCTGTGCACTGATTCTGGAATATGAGTCAGTTCACAACATATTGTGAGCAAGAAAGGAGAATTTACTGATTTTTGCTCATGAGGAGAACAAGGTGTAATCCCATAAGGGCATAAGTATAGATATTTTAAAAATTGAAGGAATTTCAGTAACTTTCTTTTTGTGAAGTTCAGGTGAGTTAGAAAAGATCTGTGGTTTTGAGTTACAAATATCAGGATATTGTCACTGATTTCAGTGAGATTTGAAAAACCTCGGCATCTTTGAACATAAACACTCCAATAGGGGTCAAATCAGCATCTAAATCCAACCAAAAATCTTGGGGAAAAGTGATGCTTGTGTTTTGTTGTAGGTCATGTGGCCCTCAATCGAAGGAAAGAAGGCAGGAATCCTGACTCCAGCTCCTAAAAAGCTATTTCAGCCAGTTTTCACTTCCATACATATCAACAGGAAAAGCATCTCTGTGGCCAAACCACAGAGAATTTGTTCAAACCATAGGAGCACTGTGGTGTGCTTGTGTGCTCTCTCCTGGCTCATGGGCTGTTTCATGTGGTTAATGGCTTGGCAGAGGAAAAATTGATTAGGGTGAGCAGCTTGTGAATCTCAAAACATTTTGATTTTCAATTTAGATAAATATCAGAAAGGTCAGATGCTTCTCAGGAATTCCTCCCATCCCTTAATTGGAGAAATCAAATTGACAGGTGTGTCATGTGGAGAACTCCACTGCAAATGGTATCAAGTGTCAGGTGGTACGATCTTTTTGAATAAATAAATACTTTGATTATTATTTTGTCTGAGATAGATTTCTTTTTTATTTTTTCTCTTTAGCTTCTAGAGTGCTCTATTTTGGAAACTCAGTAGTCTTAGACTTCTTCAGAAGTTTCCTAAATCCTAAAATTTAGGCTGTATTACCCAGGTTTTGCTCAGTCAATGCCCATATGTCTCAAGTGACAATTCTTACCCCAAGAAGGAGCTCCACCATCTGGTCCATCATCAGGAAAATCCTACTTCCTCCATATCCTTTTTCCTAGACATGATTGCAGTTGAAATACTCTTTTGTCTCATTAAGCTATTGTTTTAGAAGTTACTGTATAGTTAATGATTCAGAGTAATAACTTTTTAATGAGAACTTATTGCACCTTATTGGTTTAATCATAGCAGCTGTCCCTTGCTAAACTTTCTGATAAACTTGTCCACTTTTGGGTCATGAAAGTTTCCAAAAGATAAATGTTTCATTGCAAAGTCGTGGCAGGTAACAAAACTTTAGGAACAGGAATTTCCCTGACCAATTAAATAATGTTTTCAGTGGTATTGGCTTCTGAAAGGCTTGTGGAAGCTTTTTATCTGTTTCAAAAAGTCTGGTGCTGTACTGTGATGGTGTCATGTTCTCTGCCTCACAGTGTGAAATCTTTCTGGCTTGACCTTCCTAAAACATCTAAAAAAGCAGACCCTGAAACTGATCTTTAATTTAATGTTTTAGTAAAAGAGTATTTGTTTGTCTCTGCCCATCATCTTTCTTAGTTTTTACCATCAATGGTCAATGTGGGTGTCAAAACTACTCCAATATTATATACACATGAATTGCCCAATTTCTTAATTCCAAGGGGCAAAGGCAGTTCAAATAAGTTTATTTCAGCTCTCAACAGCATCAAAGATGTCCTGGCACTGATACTCGCAGCAACTATACCAAGCAGCTAGGAGGAGTAGACTGTCAGTGGGGGAGAAAATGGGTAGAAATTCTGAAAAATAGTTTATTTCTTTCTTTTCAATAAGTAGTTTCAGTGTGTCGCTCACATTTGATTATTGGGCTTTTGGTAAAATTCAGGAGATGGAAATTGTTGAGCTTGAGCATTTTGAGGAGAATTCTTCAAGAGAGTCAGTACGGGTTACGATGTCCATCTGAGTAGCAGCTCTCTCCTGAACTCAGGCATTTCTCAGCATTGCCCTGTAATGCTCTTACTCTCAAGATTGCTGAAGCAACAGGCAGCACCCAGAAAAGTTTCACACCCCTGGGAACTGAGAAGTAGAGACTCTGATCCACCAGCAAGGTGACCCTTTCTCTCTTGAGGCACCTTCAAAGGAGATCTGGAGGTGAAAGGATTACCCTTTACCTTCAGTCTCATCTGTGTGAATAAAGTCCCCCTGTTCTTTTTCACTTCTTGTAAATAAAGTTATTGTCTAATAATAGTTTACTTGAACATCTATTTTGCCAGCAGTAAAATGGTACCCTTACGCAAATTTACTGGAAATATTTATTCATTTCCAGAAGTGCTTAAGTGGGTTTAATTGGCACCTTTGTAATGGAGTTAGTAATGCTGCAGACTTCTGCTGCACTGTGAGTGTGCTTGTAGAAACAGAGGTGGATTTGGTGAATTTGTGCTGCCTTCTGTCCAAAAGCAGGCAGGAAGGAAAAGTAGACTTCCACTTGTTCGCTTCTTAGACTGACTGTATTTAATGTCTTGAGATATTCATGTCATTAGGTTGTTTTTTCAGTACTTGCCGATGATGGCTGGAAACTCCATTGATTGACAGAGACCAGTACCAAGAACTTGTGAATGATTTGAGGTGGAGATTATTATTTTATTTTGGGCTGAACAAAACAATATCAGTAAGAATAGTAATAGGACCCAATAGCTGCGTGCAAGGCTTTGTGCCTGGCTGCTGGCAAGGTGGACCAAGACCTGTGTTCTCATTTTACAGATATCTATTTTCTGGCTCTGACATTCACGTGTTTCTTAGCAAGCTGACCAAAAAA
>VZTZ01051319.1:445944-667487 GCA_013400955.1 Drymodes brunneopygia | reverse complement strand
AAAAGAAGTGCAAAAAGGGAAAACTTAAAAGATTGTGAATCATGTCTCAGGAGCTGCTAATGATCACCCTTCAGCTGCTAGCACAATGACTGTAAATGTCTATTTAGGAAAAGAGCAACATGAATTCTAATGCCAGTGATCAGCACTCTTACGGTTAGTAGTTACACATGTGGTGTCATTTCGTGAGGTTAAATCAAATCTCTTCTTTCTCAACTAAGTGTTCAGAATGATTTTGTCTTTTTTTTTTTTCATTGCTCATTAGAGAAATCAGAAGTGGGAAAAAGCTACTGCAGTTGATGTGTGCACATTGTGATGGTAGGAAAGTCAGAACAGACTAGACTGTTTCATTTGAAGGGGATTTACAATGATCTTCTGGTCCAACTGCCTGACCAATTCAGGGCTGACCAAAAACTAAAACATTTCATTGAGGGCATGGTTCAAATGCCTCTTAAATACTGACAGGTTTGGGGCATCAATCACCTCTCTAGGGTGCCTGTTCCAGTGTTTGACCATCCTCTCTGTAAAGAAGTGGATCCAAATGTCCAGTCAATCAGCTTTTCTCAGAAATGAGATATGCCTTATAATCCTTATTTCGTGCAGCTGTAAACTTCCAAACAAATCCATTCATGATTTTTGTCAATATTAAAAAAATAAAGAACAACAAAATCCTATAAACCAGTCAAGACTTATTTAAGTTAAATTAACTTGTTTCTAATTCAGAATAGGAAGTATCAGTCCTTGTTTCTCATGACTGAATTTTTTCTCCTAGGCTTAGAACTTTACGTGCCAAAGGTCAGTCTTGAGCATTGTTTCTCAAACCACATATTGTACTTTTGATTTGAGTTGATCTATTTCAGTATATGAACAAGAATTAAAGCTTTGGGCTCATGTTCAACCTCATCAGTATTGTTTGAAAGGCTTGCTATTTCCTCTGAAAGTGTCTGGATGGAAGACTCAGAATTGCCCGGGACACTTACATTTTTCTAATGACACAACACTGAAGGAGGAAACCTCTGTCCAATAATGTGTCACTAAAAGGTGGAGGGAGATCTGAGGTGGGCAGCTGAGACTTTCTGTTACATGATTTTTGAATGCTTTGATGACATGCATAAAGATGCCAAGTTTGAGATATTTATCAATTCCTAGTTTGTAGGTTTGGGTTTTTTTCTAATGTAAAAGACGTATAAGGAGCTGTTCCAGGAAAAGTATTGCTGACAGGACTCTGGAGCCAAAAGCAATTTAGGAAAGATTATGCTCCATTTTACCTGTAACTAAAGCCATATGTGGTCATTAGCCCTTCCCTTCATCAGCTCAGCTCCTCAGTACAGTCCCTGACTCTGACTAAACCCTCCAGGCAGAGAGAGGTTTCCTGTTTCCTTCTCCTTCTCCACTAAAGTTTCCTATGGGACACTTCAGTTTCACGGGGGGTGTCCCAGCAAGGTGGATCGCAGGTGTGCAGTCAGAGGGAGAATTTCCCTGAGCAGGTGTGTTGTTTGGAGAAAGCAGCTCTCAGGCAGTGCCATTAGCTCACAGAGTAGGCTCAATTGACTGGTGCCTCAACATTATAAGGGTCTCTTTTCCCTCCTTTTAATCACACTATTACTTCATTCAACATTACCTTAACCAGAAAAAGAACTAGAATATGGGCGTATTTACAGGTCAAATGCCATGCCAAAATATAAAAATCCCAAATATTAAACCCTACCTGAAATGACTTTCATTTCAAATGAGGGGAATACTTCTGGATCTCAGCAGTGTCCCACCAAACCACCTGCCTTAGGAGATGGGATAGCAGGCAGGCAGGCAGTTGGGCAACATCTCCCTGCCAGTAATGCTCCTGTGTATTTCAGATATATTAAGCTGGTGGTTTTTCAGTGTAAAATAATTCTGTGGACACTTCCGTGCAGCTGCTGTTCTGACAATGGTGATTGACAGAAACAGGCTGGGAAACGTGCTCAGATCTCAAAAGAAAGGCTGAGGAAGGCAAACAGAGTGCAAAGATGGGGTGGGAGGAGGAACTGTGTTGAGCAGGAATCTGTGAGGGAGTTTTTGTATTCTTAATGCTTTGATCATGTAGAAAAAGCACCTTTCCAAAGCCCGCTTGATCCTTGTTGCTCTTATTTGGTGGAAAAAAATAACAAACTCATCAACAACCAGAACTGTGTCTACTATGTTTTTCACTATATCAAATGCTACTTTTTGTTAATTAATTAGTTCAATTAATTTCTCCTTCTGTCCTTCCTCACTTGCTCATATTATGTTCTCGTGATTGAAAAAACACTTTCTATTCTTAGCTCTGAAAGATGATGACACCTTCCTGTTAAACAGACAGATATGGATTTTAAAAGCAAATCACATATCATTTCTTTCACTAGGGATTTTGTCATGCATAAAGAGACATCTCTGAACATGATTATGGATTGATTAGTATGTACATTTTGTTTATACCTAATGGGCTTCTTTGTGGCACTAAGAAATCCATGAAGATTGCTATCTGACTGTTAAGAGCTGTAGTACCAAACTAAGAGAGGGAAATCAATGGGGATGTTATTTTCACTCTGACCACTGATTTGACTTTATAAGTTTTCTTATCAGAAAGTGCAAAAGTCCCAGCAGTATTTAGTTAAGGGATATTTTGATATTTTGATTGAGCCCAGAATATGAAATCAAAGGGGAGCTTTATTGGCTTAATATAAATAACTTATACAGAGCGTAGCACCCTTCTCTGCTGCATAGGATTGCACAAGAACAGTATAGATCTGCACTTTTAATGTTATAACACAGAACGTGTGTAGAAGACAGAGGTGCAAAGCTAGGTTATTAAAGGTCATTCATGATCTGATAGTAAGAGATGGAAGATTTCCCCAAAATATTATCATCGACCATTTTGTTTATACACATATTCTGAACCATATTTGCTTCTAATCTGAGCTTTTTAAAAATTAATTTAGTTACATTTAGCCCTATGAAGTGGGTTGCATAAGGACAGCAGATTTTTGTGTTTTAACATGGCAGAGAGAGTGCCCTGTTGCTGTGTGCTTGTCCACAGCCTAAAGTTCATCATTGGCATGCTCATCATAAAGCCCTGACAGTCTTTTAAGATGTCTGCTTCCCTGCAGTGTTCCTTGGAAAAATATCAAGGAACAACTTTCATCTTCTCTTTTTTCTAAGGTCCCTCTAGGTATTTGCAAAGGTTTATTTGTGCAAATGGTCACCTGATTGCCTCTTTTGATCATTTGATACAGGGGAATAATGAGAGATTAGCCTTTATGAATACTTAGCTGCTGTTAACATTGGGAAAACTTTCACTAGGAGTGAAAAAACTCTGTGAACAATGAACAAGCTGCCGTAAACAACAGAGCTGACTTGCAGTATTTATGAATGAATAGTGCATCTAGGTTTTTTGTTTGCTGCTTTCTGCTTTACTCCATTCCCAACGGGAATTGTGCCATGTGGATGGTTAGACTCTTGGCAAGATTATTACACAACAACATCATGATTAGATGTTTTTGTCCAGAAAAAAATATTTTTAATGGCACATTCCATAGTGCAAAAATTTTGGAGATGCATTCTATTTATTTATTTTTATACAATCCTGAATGACAGAGAGCCCATGAAAAATATTATTTAAGACAATGTTTGAATTTGAGGGAAAAAAAAAATCCTTGCAATCAGAGGAAAAGCAATAAATTCCCAAAAGCACATAATGCTGGTTTTGCGGCTTATATGTCTGCACTGAGGAAATTTCCTGTTTTCTCCATCCCTGCTTCAAAGTTCTCCAAGGCAGGCAGTCTCTCTGAATGAACTGGGATTGTCTTCCTGCACATTTACTCAGATATCCTTTCAAAGGATGAGTAGCACACCTGGGGACCCGTGCCTTGTAAGAACACTTGACATCTGTTTCGATAAAACTTCCATTTACCAGTAACCTGTGCCAAGACACTCTCCCCAATAGCTGTCTGCAGTAACAATCACTGGAGATTGTGTTTAACTGAGCAATGGCAGAATGGTTCACTTAGCTCCAGCCCTTTGGCTTTGTTACTGAAGACCTGGGGCTGCATCCCTGGTACAGTTTACAGCAGAAAATGGCTTTTCATTCATTTACTCCCAGGAGGCTGAAGCAGTTTACAAGGTTTATGCATTTGATAAGATCAAAGGGCTGGAAAGTGAAAGAAGCTGTTCAGACTTATTAGCATTATTATTAACTCAAATGACATTTATGGTCAGCAGCATTTTTCTTGATGAATGGCAGAGTGTTTCAACTGCATTCATAAATTCTTCTAAGAATATCTGTGGTGCAGGTGATTGACAGCTCTTTGAAGGTTTTAAACGAGAATGGGAGTCTATTACACAAAATGACCATGCTTCTTGACTGAAGTTTGCCACCTGTTTTTTCTTTCCCAAGTTCCTTCCATTCCAAAATGTTTTCTTACCAGATGGTCTCCCTCATCTTTTCCATCTACAGTCAGAGTAGTAATGGAAAGTTGCCTTAATTTTTAACTCAAGGGATAACGCATCTTAGAAGCTCAGTTAACATGCCACAAATCTCACATTGCTCCACTGACTTCTGGGAGAATGGTCCGGCATCTTAACATAAAGTATTGCTAACTTGTTTCAGAAATTCACAGAAAATTTAAGCCAACAAAACCATTTAGCATTTCACATCAGTGTGATTTAATTATGATGAATATTTCAAACATTTTAACCAGCATTTTAACACCAAAGCTCTGGACTCTAATTTAGGCAAGTACTGCTATAATTCTTGATATGTACCCCAATCCTGAAAAACTAGAAAAACTCTAAAAGTCTAGTATGCATATGGATAACTAAGGAGACAATATGGAGGCGAGGTTCAAAATCCACTCAGAATTAGGACCTCTGTATTCAATGTGCTGCAAAATTATGTTCTCTGTACGTATTATATACATGGTTTGTATATTAAAAAAATCAGGAAGTGGCATAATTTTGACAAGAAAGTACTTGAGTAAATTTGCAAAGAAAATAGGTGCATTTCTGATGTATTATTGAATCTAAACTCATCCTTAAGAAGTCAGATGGTTTTCTTAAAAAAAAAAGAAAAGCAGTGCAGTTACAAAATAAAATTGCTATGAAATTTGTGAATGAGAAAAGCTTTGTGCTCCACATAATCAAAAGAGCTGAAATGAGGTGCATTCAGTTTGGAGATGATTTGCTGTTTTCATAGCTTTTTCTTCTGCTTTTGTTTCAACACAAACCAGATTTACCCTATTCTGTTCTTGGATGCAAAACAATAACATTAGGTCTTTGAAAAAATCCTTTTTTATATTGATGCTTGACTACCAAATCTTCCCAGATGCTTTTGTTACTGGATTTATTATTAACCTTTTTCACATAAAATCTAACTATAAATAAGTAAAAAAAAATTTGGTCACGTAGACACAAAATTAAAATAACCTTTACTTAGAGTATATTGTTTTATATTTACTGTGACTTACCTCCTGTAATCAACTTTCTCTATACAGTCACTATGCTAAATGCTCAGCAGTCTTCTACAGAAGGGACATTTGACTCCGTGTTAGGGTTTCCTGCACTTACTCATTTTTGTGTAGTTTCTCTAGCCTCAGTGAAGCACTTTTTCTTTCCTTTCCTTCATTTTCTCAGCAGCTTGAGAGATTCCTATCCATTTTTACCAGGCGGCAGAGGTGAAAATATCTCTATAATAAAAATGTGTGTAAGGAGAGCAGAGCAATTTGCAGTGTCACAACATTGTGACACTGGTATCACATCATGAGAGGAAAATGCTGTGCTCCCAAGCAAAGATCATGCCATGCAGCCACTCCTGGCAACATGTCAGAACTGCTCCTCACTTGCCTTGTTCCCTGCTGTACAAGTTACACAAACCTTCAATCCTCATTATCCAACACCATTAGAATACAGGGCAGTAAAAGGCAAGAGGGAATGGCTGAGAGAGATTTTTTGCAGGTTTTTGAGAAAAATTTCCTGTGTCATGGAGGGTTTTCTACTCTTAGTTACGATGCCCAAAGCAGTGCTCTTTCTAGGGCTTAACTTTCATGATGAACAACTTACTTTTTGGATAGTAGTTACTGGGTATTGATATGGTCAAATCTGCTTTCAGTATCTTGGAGTGACGGCTCTGCATCCAACAGAGGCAGGGAGGAAAATCCAATGAGCTGCTGAGCAGCAGAACCAAGCTCCAGGGTAATGGTGATTGCCATGTGGTGATTTGTGGGTTAACCATGCACTTTCACTTCATAGCCACACATTGCTAAGGGAGATGCTGGCTTTAGAACCCATTTAAGGCTCCAGGCAAAGAACGGATGTGAGCTCCTTTCCTGCCCCGAAACTCCACCTTTGCTTTTCGTAACAACCATGTCTGACCATCCAGCCTGTCCTCCTGATAGGACAGCTCCATTCTCTTGCTAACATCAGGAAAGCATTGGTACACCAGGTTAGCACTGCAAAACAGGCTCACCTAAGTTAAGGATAATAGCCATGGGCCACAGATATGTCTGTGAATTATCTGCCAATCATCAAGAAAACCTTCAGCCTAGATAGTCAGACACATGCTGAATAACTATGGAGTCAAAAGTGTTTGCAAATGGTGCTTTGAACTTTTTATCCAACGGATGCAGAGAGAGGGATGGGGATGGTTTTGCAGTGGACCCAAGAAAATGATGCATCCCTCAGAGGGTTATCATGGAAAGGCTTGATGCAGATATGCAATCTTGGCAGAGACCAGGTCTATGCCTGACAATCTAGACCTTGCACTGAGGGCTGTGGGGAGCAGTTGAAGTGATTTCCTGGTGGGTGGTTAGCATTTTGTAGCAGCAGAAGCCATTTGGTGGGGAAAACTCTTTTTGGTAGTGATGATTTTGCTTAAACACTCAAAGCAGGAGCTGCTGACATTAGCTGCCTACCCTGGGGCTGCAGCAGTGCTGCTCAGCACACCTGCCCTTATGCTTCACCCTCCACATCCCCATGCTTCGAACTTGCTAATGTGGGGGGCAGGGGAGGAGTGAACACAGAGAAATGGATATAGCCTAAGTCCACAGTGCTGTAAATCAGCCCCATGACACTGAATTCTATGGGGCTGACTGGAGCAACTGGTCTATGTACAGCCCAGAGGAGTCCCTTCCACAAACAGCAGTGTCAGCAAAGAAATACTCAGGAGTAACAATGTGAGGGCCAGGCCTTACCATCCACCTTGAGTTCTTGTCACTGAAAATTTTCTAGTGCTTTATTAATAGTGGCTAGAGAGGTGCTGCTTATTTAGGTGCATGAGAAGTAGAAAGAAACAAAAATGAACTTACTTGTTTTGATCTGTGGGAATTAAAAAAAAAAAAAAAAAGAAAAAATTGCTTCTAGTATAAACATTTTTAATCCCTGCAATGATCATGTAGAAGATATCTGTGAAAACCTGTTTCTTATTAATTCCAGTTGTTTCCTCGCTGTCGATCAGCAAACTAACCTAGGGCTATTGAGATTCTTGCCATTAACTGATTCCATAGAAACCAAGGAGCATCCTACCTTCTCCAGCTAACAGAAGGACCAGCTAGAATGCCTATGGAACATAATTTTCTAATCCAAAGGTGGGGATATTGGCTTTATCACTGTAGAGAAGATGGTGTTAATGGTTGAGCTTACCTGGCCAGCTGTGGGAGTCAGCAATAATTTATTGTTCAGAACCAGCTCTTGGGAGTGTTTGCTCTCCAGTGTACATTATGAATACCTACAGACCTTGATAATCCCTTGATCTGTGCAGCTGCTCACCTTCTCCCAAACAGGTAAGGGTTAAGTGCAGCGATCATGCCCTCTGTCACCAAGCCTTTCTTATTTCCAGGAGAAAGAAAAGCACATTTCTAAACAGTTTGCAGTACTGTGTGTTCGTGCAGGATATAAAAGAGCCTGTCTGCTGTTTTGAGAACTGAGGGGATAGCTCCTTTCACAGTCATTATACCTCAGTAAGGATACTTAAAAAATAATCAATTGTTTTAGTCTGAGTGAAATAAAATGTCTTGTTGACTTTGCATTGTAAAAGCACCGTTGAGATTTCCCTTCTTCATTTAGATATTTTGGCTGAATTGATTTAACAGGACATCTTTAATGTCTTGCTATGAGAAGAGAGAGAAGTGGTATGTGGTTGAGTTTGCACTGTCTGCCAGGATGTTGAGGCTCAGCAGAAATAAGATAACCTCACAAATAAACAACAGATGGCCGATGGCCTAATGCTTTGATTTGGGTGTACATGACAGGGATTTATTCTTTCAACCTGGAGAAGGAGCCTCAGAAAGGCTGAAACTGCAGAAATGCATGACATGCGGACAGACAGAGTTTGTTATGGGGATTTGCTCTGAGCAGATGGTATTAGAATTCAGATCTATTATTAGGCATCTGCTTCCCATCGCAGTTATATGATGTGTAAGACTTAGATTAAATTCCCCAAGGAATGCCTGGATCACTTACTAATTTGTGCATGCACATCTCTATTTGTGTCTTTGAATACAGTGGGCTACATCCTGAGCTGAGTTACAGAGATATACATTTACAGAGTGACAGCATTTTAACTGCCAGCATCATCTCATCTGTGTTCTCATTGCACAGAGAACTCCTCAGTGATAAACTATTAGTTAAGGATTAGTGCTCAAGACTCTCTGAGGAAATGTGCATGGATCCACACACTGAGAAGGCAGCAACACGTAAATGTTCAGTAAGACCTGCAACCAGATAGAAAAAATACAGATTAGGATTTCCTGCTTTTTCTCCCTTTTCCTTCAAATTAAGGTACACGATGGGATCAGTACTATGGATGCCTTCATGCCAGCCTCTGCTGGACTTAAGGCAGGAGCTATTCCAGGCTGTGAAAAGGGCTTCAAAGCAATGCAAATGCCATGTCTTGCAACAAGCCAAATAATTTAGGCATTTTTCAACTCTGCTTTTTATGCTTCCCATGTGAACAATGTGAAGCTGATCAGCAGAGCCCAATGGCTTCCTGCCTTGAGAGACCAACCTCCCACTGCCCCACCTGCAGCAGGTTTGAGCACAGTTCATGATTCAGTGGCAAACCCACACATCCTCCCCCTGGGGGTGACCTGACAGGGTTCCATGCACTAATGGGAAGGAGCAGTAGCCCTCAGCAGTACCTCAGGCCAGAAACCTGCTTTGTACCAGAGAGCTGGACCTGCTGATAGCTGCCTTGCTAAGAGCAGCCCAGGCTGTGCCAAGGATCTGTGTTTTACCAGCATCCCTGCACTCCCTTCCCTCACTGCTCCACTCCCTCCAAATTTCATGCAGGGGGAGGACTTTGAGCTCTGAATCTCCCTTAATTAACACTCCCACTTGGAAGCCTTGGAGCATGAGACAGGCACCCATGATACCGCCAGCTCTCCCCCTGACAGCTATGTCCGAGCCCTCACAAAGGCAAGAGGATCACAATTTTATCTGCTTGGCCCTTCTAGGGGACAGATTGTGTGGAGGCTGAGGCAACTAACCCACTTAATGAGAGAAAACACTCCCAACACAGAATTTCTGTCCCTTATCTTCAAATATTTAGTAATATGTATGTTTTAGTGCAGGAAAGATGCTGCCCTAGATGTGTCTCAGTTATAGCTGGGGTTGTGGTATCTACTGGGTTGCAGTGAAGGAAGAAAAAGATGCTGAACTTCAGCTCCAGCAAAGTGTCTCTGATAAATATGTAAAGCAAAATTCTGATTACATCAAAGAAAATAATGTATCTGTTAAGCTCTACTTCTCTGAAGCAATTTCAAGCTACTGTAAGTTTCTTTATTAATAAATAAATATACAGATTTAACAAGCAGTTCTCTCTCCTTGCACAGAGAATCTAAGGAATGGTATGTAACCACTGAAGTAATTCTTCTGCTTTCCAATTCCCACCATCTTCTGCAAAGCAAAAAAAGTGCAATATTTGGCCGTCCTTGTCAAGTTTATGACGTTATTTATGATCCAAGCTTCTGTGTTTAGGAATGGGTATATGTTACCCAAGTAAATAGTGTTGAAGTGTGAACAAGCTCTTACATCTAATCCAAATTAGAGTGGAAGAAAAAGTGCTGAGATTCAAAAATTTTTCCAAAATTATGTTCTTACTGCCATGATTAGTGAGCCTGCATCCTAGGGCTGCTGATGCAGGTCAGAGGCTCATCCCTTGTGGCTGAAGGCAATGTCCAACTCATTAGTTATTCAGTTCTTCAAAATGCATCAGGATGAGGGTACTATAGCATTGAAACAATCCAAGTATGAGATTACTTGTAGAGTTTAGGGGCTGTACATTTGTTATGATGACTTTGCTGATCAATCTGAGTGTGCAGCCACTGCTAGTCCAGGATTTACTGGTGTACATAAGCTTTGTCAGACCTACAACCACAAAAAAGCCCATGTCCTTCTTTCTTCGGTCAGATAAGTATTCCAGCTACTCCAGACAGTGCTCATAGGGTGGAAACTGGACACCTTTTTTTCCCATTTTTTCTGTGACTATAAATCAGTTTGGCTCAATTAAACCCAGTTTATATAATTGCATGAGAACAGCCATATCTCTTTGAGCTATAGAGTGGTTACAACCTTATTTAATTGCGTGGTACTTCATTTTTGCTGACTACTGAGCTGGTCTCCTGAAATGTTAGAAGACAGATGAGGCACTGCAGTAACGCAGTTAAGTTCTCTAAGGAAAGTTTTCTTTCTAAGAACAGAGTAGAAGGAGATGGGTGGAGATCTGAGATCCCAGTAAACCTCTGCAGGCAGGGAGGGGGAGTTAATAGCTAGGGGAGTAGTCAGGCTATTTCAGCCCTGAAAAAATTCAGTGGCAAAGGCCATTGCACTGATACAAAAAAAATGCTGTGGATTATTAAGTTTTGCATTCTCGCTTTCCATGCTAAGAATCATTCTAAGTAGAGAGAAAAAATAAATAGAAAAATGGGAATGGAGAATAAAGCCCCTTTCTTGAAAGACATGTAATGAGCAGAGAAAATTGCCTCTTTTCATTACAGCCTTAAGCCTGACCTCATGCTCTGCCTCACAAGCTGTACTTTTCATTATTATCCTCAGAAATATCTTATATTCCATGTACTTATTCTTCCTTTTGAAGAAATTCAGACAATGATGATGATGACGGTGATGAGGAACTCTGTTTTATGGGAGCTAACCTGTGGCCATCCAC
Source organism: Drymodes brunneopygia (assembly GCA_013400955.1). Taxonomy (NCBI): domain Eukaryota; kingdom Metazoa; phylum Chordata; class Aves; order Passeriformes; family Petroicidae; genus Drymodes; species Drymodes brunneopygia. The sequence continues at coordinate 656,320 of VZTZ01051319.1, read as the reverse complement.
TCAAGGCTTCTAAAGAATCCAAAAGGGTTTTTCTCCCAGAATTTATAGTTAATTAACACTTTTCACCCTCAGCTGATGATATTTCAGACCGAGTAAATTGCATCTATCCTTGCTCAAGTGGAACTGTAAGATATATGAACCCCAGATTTCTTTTATTAAAAAAAAAAAAAAAAAAAAAAAAAAAAAAATTTTATGGATGGAAAAAAAANNTTTATGGATGGATAAAGAAAGTAGGAGTCTACCCTACCATAGGTTGCAGATGGCATAAAGAGAAAATGTCAGTCTTGTATTAATCACCAGCAACAATTGTTTCACATTCAGCTTAAATCTTGGCAAGAGCATTGTATCTGATTCTCTCAGTATTTTACTGAAGTGGTAGAAGCTGAGGGGGAAGAGTGCCAAAAGTATTTATACTTCCTTCACAGAGTTAAATGGAATCAGTCCTGAGTACAGCATTAGACTTCACTAAAAGCAGGGCCATTTTGAAAAATGAAACTCACTGATGTAGCTAAAAATTTAGTGACATAACGCCATATCACAGTAAAGAGATGCAGAATGCCTAATTGTCCAGAAATACAGACTGAAATGAGCCTGAATGAGGAGAAAAACATTGAATTTTTAAAAGTTTTTAAATTCCATCATTTTCCTTTAATAAATGGGGGTCAAACAGCACAAACCACAATTCTTCAACAATATGCACCATTTTAGGAGATCAAATCTGAGTTGCTTATCTGCAACTTATCATGCTCTGCATGGTCCAGAGGCTTATTTGTGAGCTGATGTTTCACAGGATGTGGGGGTTTTTTGTTTCTTTGTTTTCCTGTGTATGTGTGGCCCACATTGCTGAGGATGCTGCTGTATATTTGACTGGGTTAAAAGTGTTTCTAAAATAAATACCTAAGATTTTATATGGTGCTATGTTATTGGCTCATCTCATCATCATCGTCATCATCCATAAGTTTTCTTGAATCTTATTTCTTCATTCTTTTCTTCTCAATATCTCCTCAGAACAGACAGTTTCCAAGTTCTTGACATCTCAGCTTGCTTCTTTTGGTGAAATTTAGTCCTAGTATTTTTCTTTTATTTTGGAGATTTTTTTTTCACAATATTCCCTTGTATTGATAATATTCAGTGATTTTTAAAATGTTTCTTCCCTCTTTTTATTTTTCTGTCAGAAAAAGAAGATTCAAAATACAATCTTTTTAGGTAATTAAATAATTTCTTTTCTGTCAATTTTTTAATGAAAAAATATTCATTATTGACAATCAAAAATAAAGGAAGAAAAAAAAAATTAAAATTTAAGTTTTTTTCCCGAAAGTTGAAAGTTGCTGTAATTTCAAGTGTAAAAAGCACAAGTAATTCTGCCAAATTGTACCATTTAGGAATATGAAGAAATGTGACAGAGGTTAAACCATTTTTTTTAATGCTGATCTGGTCCAGTTGGGCATTGCTTGAGTATGAACTCTCAAACCTCTTCTAAGATGGGCAGATCACTTATCCAAAGTTGAATAATTCAAGAATTTCAGGTGCTCCTAAGAAATGCGATTTGAAGAGCTGACATGTTTTCAAACTTGGTTGACACCCTGCATCCTAGACAGAAGTTGGCAAGAAAGAGCTCCTGCTCTTCCAAGTCTCTTTTATGTGGTCTTGAAAAAGTAAAATCACCTTTCTTACTACTGTATCTCTTAGGATCAAATATTTATCATTAGACAATAATTTATCATTATCCATAATTTTAAGGGTGGAAAGAAGGTAGCAATATATCTCATAGGAGATTAACACATCCAAAGGGCCTAGCAAGGTTAATTCTCTGCCTGTGCACCATTGCCTCTGAATGGAAGCTTTGTAATTGAAGGGGGAAGACCTTCTCTAGCAAGTGTTTTCCTTATTGACATGATCATTTATTGTTTATTCATGCTCACTACAGCAGGGAAGACCTATTTTCCTCCAAAGAGGCTATTTATACTGTTTTCTAATTTTCCATTTCAATGGCTTTATGACTTGTCCTTCAGGTTTGCAGAGTTTCCTCTGCTAGAGGAATTTTCCTCCTCTCATAAGCAGAGAGGCACAACTTGAGAAAGAGTACAACATAGATCTTTTTTATCCAATTTCAACAGGTTAAAAAAAAGCTCCAGGAAGTGTGAGTGGGCCTTCCAGACTTCCTGCAGAAGTCCTGCTGGCCAGTCAAGGGATTTAAGCCTCAGTGAAAAAAGGCTTAATGAAACTGGAAGGATTAGGAATGCAAAACCATCTCTACAGAGCAACAGATTCAAAGTTTTTGCAGCATTGTTGCAGGTACAAGATAGGTCTGTGCTTGTTTGGGCTTGGCAAGAGTGAAAGACCCCATGGAGTCAGGCTCAGTGACACTGTGGTTGAGGAATCCAGCTCCCTATCAAACGATGACATAACTTGTTTCATTTTTTCAGCCAAGTGATTCCTGTAATTTCCCATGACAGCGAAGAGATACACATAAGAAAAATTAAAGATTATTTCCTTTCCTTCAGGGACCACTGTGAGCTAGAAGAAAAGCCACCAAAGGAAACTTTGGGTGACTTTTGGAGCACACAACATCTGTGCAGCTCCAAAATAATTAAAATTCTGTTTGTTCAGGGAATTGATTACTGTTTTGTTTTGGTGATTTTTTAGGATTTACTACAAGATGAGGCATTGTTCCATAGAAGGAAAGTGAAGTGCTTTTATTGAAAGCAGTTTGTAAAGGTGAATAATCTGTTTCACAGTACACTGCTAACTTTCTGTATGGAAAGTCAAGGCCAGATCCTTCTGTTATAAACTGTGCTGTCTACAGCTTGGGGCACTAGGGACAAAGTCACAGCCACTACCTTCATCATCACAGCAGCCACCTCTTTGGTCTCTCATGTGCTGCAAAGATTTCTCAAGCCAGTTTTCATTACTCTAGCTGAACAAATTTTTGGGCTGCAGGATCTAGAAATTGCAAAACATAATGTGAATTTCTGCTCTCCATTGTCCTTTCACACATCACACAGAGAACTGATAAGGTCACTCTGGTAGATCTCTACTCCACATGAAGTTTCAACAAGAATTACATTTACTTACTCTTTGCATGCTTTGCTAGCAGATAGGAAGCAGCCCATGAACAATATTTTTATCTCAGAATAATACGTTTTGGAAGGGAATTTGGAACTCAGGGGGGCTTTAGAACAACCTCCTGCTTAAAACAGAGTCAGCTGTGAGGTTTTATCAGCTTAATCAGAGCTTTATCTACTCAGGTCTTGAAAAATCCCAAAGATGGAGGCTGCTTCAATGTTTGACTGTCCTTGTGAAAAAGTTTTCTCTTGTATCTGACTTGAACTTCTCCTGATTCATTTATGATAATCTTTTTTCGTTGTCCCATCCTACTCCTCAACAAAAAGACTTGTTTTCTTCTCAGTTACTTCCTTGTAGGTATTAGAAGGTTAGGTCCCCCTAAGTTTTCCTTCTCCATGCTTGTTATGGGTATCCCAAAATATTGCCGAGTGTTCTCCTTTAAATTGTTTCAAACCAGGACAATACTGAAGATGTGTGTAGGCAATTTTCCTTCTTTAGCCATTGGTGCCACAGTCCAATAATGCCAAGTTTTTGGTTACTGTTGTGTTATTGTGTCTGTTTATTTCATAATTGTATATTATTACAAATAAAATAATTGCCTCTGCCACATGATGTTGAGCACTACTAGAGTGACCCAGAAGTCTGTAGGCACTCATCAGTCTAGCTCAGTTTCCATGTTTAGTCAGGTGAAAGTGACTCAGTCTTATCTTTTTAATATGCAAACTTTGTTGACTGAAGCCTCAGAGGCAATGTTCCTCTGCCTCAGAAACACACTGCAAGTTGCACTGTTTCTTTAAAAATGTGGTGGGAGCTGACACAGAATTACGCACTCACTCATGAGACAAAACATCTGCAAAGGTCTGAAGGCAATTTTACTTGCAGGACTATATTTTTTAAGATTTTGTTATAATTATTTCAGGGGTAGGGTCTTGGCTCTCCGCTCAAGAAATCTGTGTACTAGTTAGGAGATGTGCTTTCAATTCCCTATTCCACTATTGATTTCTTTTTAGACTGCATGGGTATAAACAACAGGGCTTTTATCTAATCTTTCCTTATAGACAAAGAAAGCAAGCAAGCATTTCCTGGGAATGATCAATTCCCTCCTAAACCAGACACTGAGAACTGTTCAGCCCTATAAGCCCCCCTTTTTGTCTAATGTCTCTCACAGTAAAACCTCATTTCCTAGCTTAAGTGCACACACCTACATTTCAGACTTCTCAAGTTAGGTGAGATGAATTCTGAGCCTCAGTTCTTGGCTTTCAACTTGTCACTATGTCTCAGCAGGGATTAATTGAAAGGATTAGAGCCTTAGGGATTTTGAGGTATCCATTCCATGTAGAGCTAGAGACTGTGGTTTAGTTACATACATGCATCCCTTAAAGTATAGATAAAATAGCCGTGTGGGCTGAAAGCAGTACAAAGACTGTGATGGAAGATCTGTAGCTGAGGTCCTTTCAGAAAAAGGCACAACACAACTCCCAACTTCTTCCTCCAGGTAGGAGCAGGGAGAAGGTGACACTGCCTCTCCGTGCAGGTGAATCTGCCTCTCATCAGCAGCACTGTGCTAAAAAGGAGGAACCAAATTAATGAAACTCAGAAATTCACCTCAGCTTCCTCAGTTGCAAATCATGCTTTAAATTTTTATGTGGAATAGTGTGATGGGTATAATGTACGATTCCATTTCAGGTAATTACATTCTCCCTGCTTAAAATTCTCACTGTAGTTTCCACTGGGAAAATGACTTTTCATTTCTCCCTCCTGCACCCTGCTGGGTAGGTACCATTGCTGCCAGAGAGTGGCTGCTGTGTGCCACCCCCGTGCCCTCCACATACATACATATACAAATTGTGGGGATGTTGGAATGAGCCCTGCATATGCAGACTTTTGTCCTGCCTGCGACTGAAATTGGTTGGAATTGCCTGGGTGTAGCTGAGAGCAATATCTGACCTGCAGTTTTCAAACCACAGGGGATGAAAGAGGCTGGGAAAAATCAGTGCTATAGTCCAACTGTGCATCTAGAGAACAACATTTTATCAAGTATCTAGAATCATATAATTCTTCTTCATTCCCCAGTGAAGCAGAGTAATATCATTTGATGGATTGTGAGACTAGGTAATCTGGGGCCAGGTGAGGTGAAGTGACTTGATGGCTACCAGGCAGTGTGAACAATCATGTGAGCACTTGCAAAGTAGTCTGGGCTTCTCGGGAAGTTAACAGCCTCCTACATGGATTACATGGTTCTACCAAAGGTGGTTTAATTGGTCTGTTTTACTGGGCAAACAACCTAGGAGAGCTCATGCAGTCACTGCCTGTTGAAGGAGGTAGCAGCCAGAAACAGACAGGGGATAGCTTGTCTTAAAGCTCCAAATCAAGCTGGCAACACTTTTTAGCTAGGCACTGAGACAATAGGAAGATGTGGCTAAAAGCCAAGTGGATGCCGGCTTTTCCCTCTTCTGCCAAATCCACACACAGGCAAGACTTATTCTGTGATCCTCAAGGCAAGTTCCACAATTCATTTGGGTTTAAAACTGCCCAGTCACCTGTGAGAGTTTGTTTTTTTGGTTGGTTTGGGGTTTGTTATTTTGGGTTTTGTTTTTTTTTGGGGGGAGTGGGGAGGGGGCAGGGCAGATGAACACTCTATTTGGCTTGGAGGTTTTTTGGTTGGCTTTTTTTTGCTTGGTTTGGTTTTAGAGCTGCTATGTTTATATTCCTAGGCAGCTGCCACACTGTGATGTGTGCTAGCAGTCCTGGAGCCTGCTTTCTCTTGGCATGAAATGAGGCAAGACCCAGGTGTTCACCCTGCAGACTGTACTACTTCTTCTACATTCCTACAATTGACCAGTTTCCCCCTTTTTTCCTCTGTCTTTTCTTTCTTTCTTTCTTTCTTTCTTTCTTTCTTTCTTTCTTTCTTTCTTTCTTTCTTTCTTTCTTTCTTTCTTTCTTTCTTTCTTTCTTTCTTTCTTTCTTTCTTTCTTTCTTTCTTTCTTTCTTTCTTTCTTTCTTTCTTTCTTTCTTTCTTTCTTTCTTTCTTTCTTTCTTTCTTTCTTTCTTTCTTTCTTTCTTTCTTTCTTTCTTTCTTTCTTTCTTTCTTTCTTTCTTTCTTTCTTTCTTTCTTTCTTTCTTTCTTTCTTTCTTTCTTTCTTTCTTTCTTTCTTTCTTTCTTTCTTTNCTTATTCTGTGATCCTCAAGGCAAGTTCCACAATTCATTTGGGTTTAAAACTGCCCAGTCACCTGTGAGAGTTTGTTTTTTTGGTTGGTTTGGGGTTTGTTATTTTGGGTTTTGTTTTTTTTTGGGGGGAGTGGGGAGGGGGCAGGGCAGATGAACACTCTATTTGGCTTGGAGATTTTTTGGTTGGCTTTTTTTTGCTTGGTTTGGTTTTAGAGCTGCTATGTTTATATTCCTAGGCAGCTGCCACACTGTGATGTGTGCTAGCAGTCCTGGAGCCTGCTTTCTCTTGGCATGAAATGAGGCAAGACCCAGGTGTTCACCCTGCAGACTGTACTACTTCTTCTACATTCCTACAATTGACCAGTTTCCCCCTTTTTTCCTCTGTCTTTTCTTTCTTNTTCTCTCTCCCTTTCTCTCTCTCTTTCTCTTTCTCTTTCTTTCTCTCTTTCTCTCTTTCTCTCTCTCTTTCTCTCTCTCTTTCTCTCTCTGTCTTTCTCTCTCTCTCTTTCTCCCTCTTTCTTATTTTTTTTATAAATTCCCTTGCAAATGTTTCCTTCTCAAGATATATTTACATTTTATTCATGACTCTGTCAGGATTAATTTCAGTGCTTCACGCTGCCTGTGACTCCTCATGTATAATGAATGAAGCAGCAGCTGGTGCAGCTGACAGCCTGGGCACTCCAAGGGCATATACACACCAGCAGCATTGGCAACTTCCTACCAGGAAGGATTTTAATACCCCTGCTGTCTGAAATGCACTTCTGGCCAGGGCATGCTTCAGGAAAGAATTGTGGCAGCTCTAAGCAGAAGGTACTTTTCAAATTGCTTTCTTGCTGTTTATCTATGTGCATTGATAACAGCAAAGGCTTTGGCTCCATCACTGTCTCAGGGCTGTAAGATGCAGTGTGTGGACTTGATTACCTTGGTGAAATCCTGTGGAATTACTCAGCCATCTCATTACTGTAAGCAACTAATCCTGGATCTGGAGTAGCATACAGACACAGCCTCTGTTTTCCCTTTTAGATCACACAGAACAACTTCTTTATGTCATAACTCTCCAGAGGCCAAGGATGCTTTTGCACTGAATATGCTCTCAGAGAATTAAAATTGGATCCCTGATTCTGCCACTGGGTTCTTGAGTAGCCTTGGCATGTTGCTACCCCTTGACGTTTCATGCTCTTCACATTCAAAATGGGGGTTAATATTTCTGTCTTCTTCCCTGTATTTTGCCTATTTAGATTAGAAGCATCTGTAGAGGAGTGTATTAGATGTTTGGATGGACCCTAACACTGACATTTGTTCTTCCTGGAAGTTTTTAGGTTGAGCCATAAGAGCAATTATTGTAATGAAACAATGTTTTCTGGATTCCTAATTGAATTGCTACTTCAGCCATGTACAGCAGTGACAGTCAAGCAGCAAAAGAAGTTATATCAACAGTTACTGGTTTTTTTCTTTCTTAAATGATGGAAAAATCAACTTTGAGGTAATTTGTAAAAAGGCATTTCAGATTGATGTTTAAAGATACCAAAAGATGAGAATTTCTAGATAATGAAGTTTGATTATGTTTCAATATTTCTAGTTATTATGACTGCTTTAATTTTAACTCTATAAATACTTTTAACATTTCAGCTCCTTTGCAATGTTTGGGTTGTAAAACAACATACAGCATACCAGATTGTCATCTCAGAATTGAGCTTGATTTTCAAACCGTGTCAGGCAAAACCTCAGATGGCAGAACTCTCTTCCATCTTCATATTCTCTTGTGAATACAGCTCACAAGGTAGAGATGCAGAATCCCTCCTCGCATCATGATTAACTATTGCCTGTCTTCTGGCTCATAAAAGTGATACTTCTTAGGGAAAAATAAATCAGTGTTGAGTCTTATAAGATGGTGTCATTAAGATATCTTCCAAAATATTGTGCAAATATTACAGTCTTAGTTAATAATTAAATATCCAACTCCTGAGAAATTGGACAGATTAGCGAGGTGAAAAATTATTCATCTGAGGACTAAGGTTTTGTCCTCTGACTCTTGTTGACTGATTTTAACACTGACAATTTGACAAATAGAAGTTTGCTAATTTTTCACAGGTGGGGAAAATGAGGCCTATGATGTGCAGACAGTTTGTCATAGATTCAGTCACCAGGAAAACCAGGATCATCACTCGGAGGGATTCTTAGCCTGCAGCACTGCATTCAGTCCAACACACGTGGTTGGCATCAGCCACCTGAAATAAATAGTGAGGTGCCACATAGCACAGAGAACACATCTTCAGGGTGGGTTTTGAAGAGAAAATGGTTCTGGCCCTTCACTCTCCCCACTCCTGCAGGAGAATGCAGGACCACTATTCCTTACAGTGTTTGAACATGGGATGTTTTCCAGCTCATTTGTCCAGTACTTTGTTAAAGTAGTTACATCCAGTTACTGTAACTTCCATTGTTTCTCCCTTCTCACAGTTCTTCTGTACTTGCCTCTTTCTTTTCCTTCTGCTAGCTGAAGACAATGCAAGATAAATTTTGCCTTTCAAAAACCAGACATCTCTTCAGCCAAGAGGTTTAGATTCATTCAGATAAGCTGTCACTTATATAATTCTTCTTGACTTGTCTGTTGTATCCTTGCCATTTTGTAACCAAAACAAGTCTAAGAGAATTTATTAAACAGGAGAATTCAGGTGCTGGCAGCTCAGAGGACTCCATTTTCTTCTTTACAAATTCTAATTTCTTTGATCCAGAATGGCTGTGATCAGGACACTAACCAGACCTGATCCCCCACGCACCAAGTTGTTCATCCTTGTGATTATCAACTGCACAGTAATTCCCCTTTTGTGACCCTGAACATCCCAGCAGTGGCCCAGGCTGTACTGTTAATACATTTAACATAGAGACTCTGAAAAGTCCCCCATTCATCTGGGTACTGTATTCTTTATTGGCTGTCATAACGGTATGTGTTGTTGCTATGCATGGTTAAACGCTGAGGGACTGCTCTGCATTTCTGGGGATGTTGCTATTTTCTGTGCTGCGTTTCCTGCTATAGAAACATCTAGGTTCATAATTCCCAAACTTGTGAAAGCCAAGTCTCTACTTCCTCTTAGGCAAATAAAGCTAGTCACACATATCCTGACTCCCACAAGACATTGAAAAAGATTTATTTGTGCATAATCCACTTCTTGGACCTTGACATCCCCCAGCACAAGGTATCTTTGTTTTTCTTGTTTCTGGTATCTGTCAATAACATGCCATTACAGAAAGTCGTGAGACCCCAGTGCAGGGGTAAAAATAGCCCTAGAAGCTGAGAGGACGTAAGTGTAATGCAATTCTTCTGACTTTAAAATTCTAACATGGCAAGGTCATGGTGCTGAGTGCTTCTGAGGACCTTCTTTGTATTGAATGTCTTCCTTATCCTACATTAATTAATTTAGGTACATTTGTACTGTAAAGCCACAGGTTATTTGGTTGTTTGATTCCAGCAGCAAGGAAATAAAATTTTCCATTTTTCTGTCATAAAAAATAATCTAAAATCTTGGGAATATTCATTATGATATTTAGACAAAATGACTTATCAAGAGCACTGTGGATGTCTGGACTCTCCTCCCAGTACCTACCTTAGCTCAGGGAGAAGCATGGCTCAACCCCTGGGGTTGTCTATGCTGTTAAATATTCCTTTGAGCAAGGAGAAGACAAGAAGGCATGCCTGCTGGTCTCAGTTCTGATTCTGCTCCCATTTGCTCAGTTTGCTGTAGTCTTCAATGCAGGGCAGCTTATCCTTTTCTACCTTTGAAACAGCAGCTACAGAAACTTGCTTGCCAGTGCCAAGACAGTGATTGTCCCAAAGCTTAGCTAGAGGGGCTGAGCAAGCCTCTCATGTTGCTGGCAGGGAACCAACCAGGCTTGCCTTGTGCAGTCTCACAGGTTAAAAAGTTCTTTATTACGCTCAAGGTAGCAGTAGGGACATGCACAGTGGTTTTTCCAATCTAAAATCTTGGTTGCAAATCACTTGAAGTGTCCCCTGACACATGGGTCTGTGATATTTTCTCAGTCCAAGTCACCAAAGAATTCACAGACAAAGAGCTTGTTTTTCAGTTAAATGGTGTGGTTTCATGCAGAGAAGAGTCAAAACCAAGCACTGAGAAAAACAAAACTCTTCTTGTCCAAAGCCTGATTAGAAGAACCAGGCAATAGAAATGGTTCTGTAAACTTTACCTGAGCTGTGCCCCATGCTCTACCAAAAAGCCAAGCTGATATTTGCCTTTGTTAGGGATGAATTATATCTTTATTTCAAGACTTTCCTTGCAATAATTTGTAAATGTGAAAAATGCTTAAGGACTGTTAAGCCCCCCAGACAGTTCCAAGTGAGAAATGATTTTCCAGGGACACTTTGGGAGCTACTTGTCTCCCCATCTGAGTGAGTTTGTTGTTCTCCTGCTTCACATAAAGGAAAGAGGAAATGACATGTTCACTGACAAAAGAGCGTATGTTTTAGTGCTACTTCTCAGTCTGGAGAAGAACAGTTCCCCAGGAAACAATCTTTCTCCTGCTGGAAACTGGATGCATTTGTATAGCTATATACTAATACCTATTTTAAAAGTAGCCTTTCTTTTCAGTTTGCTATCAATCTCTAATCCAAAACATTACAGATGGCACAAACTTGGTTCAGCAATGCTGAGATTACTATAGTTCAGGATTTTAAAGAGTGCCAGGAAAGGCTCCTGGGCAGGCAGATCTAGTTGTTCATACTGTTGCATTGCTAGAAAGGGAGCTGCAGAGGATTTGGTTTGTGCACCCTCCCAGATGATCACTCAGGTGTTAGCAGGGACCACAAGATTCTCTCAGTAGGTAGCCAAGATGAATCCACCCTGTTGAAAGGATGAGGGAATTCAACAGTACAGCTGTACTCCAGTTTGTAGCTGTCCTCTTCAGGGCTGAGGAGAGTACTGGCATAATTAATTTATGAGCATGAGAAGCAAAATCTCTCTATCTACACACATAGCTGCTGGTTTTTTCCTTTCTGTTTTTCTCCAGAGTAGACGAGGTTATTGCTGGATACAGGCTTTATTTGCTTTTACATACGAGATTCTGAATTCAGAATAATAAGACAGAAATAGTGCAAGTAGTCCTGATGGCCCAGTGGCAAAAGAGATCAGAGACACAGGAGGAATTTTGTTTCACTTTTCTTAAAATAGAGTCCAAATCCATAGTTACTGAGGATCACCTATGAAACATCTAAACATTGGACCAATACCCTCAAATCACCCATTTTCTGGAGAGTGCTTTTTATCCAGATCTTTAGATTTAGTAACAGTTTATTGAGTAAAAGGAGACTGCAGGCAGTATTTCTGCAGTCAGTATTTAGAGTACACTTGATTGCATTAGTACTTGTATACGGTGTGTTACATAAGCAGAAAATGATTAAGACACATTTGTTGGACTGTAAAAACTGTTGTTCTTGCCAATAATAACAGCCACCATTATGCATGTGAAATGCAATCAGGGCTGTGCTTCAGGGTGTCAGCTGATGGCTTCTGCTGCTGAAGGTGTGCAGGGCAGGGTCAGAGAACAATTCCCTGTCCTTATCTATTGCCATAACTCAAGGGTTGAAGAAAGATGGACATGATGAATGGTTGGTCTTGCAGAGATTGGCACACTTTGCTCAGATCCAGGTTAAGTTTTCCTTGGTGCTTTGTGTGACTAGCACCTACTGAGGACTACCTTCTCTCTTTGTGCCTGCTGTGTCCTAAGGCATCTTTCAGAAAACTGGGCTCTGACAGGCAGCCAGACCTTGTATGTAGAATGCTGCAAAAGTCAGTGAATTAATAACAAAGGATAGCTGTCCATGGGGCAGAATTATGGAAGAAACTGGAGCAAGATGAATGTCAATATAGCCTTCAGTTAGCACTTTCTCTTCCCTGAGCTGTCAGAAAAGTAATTGTGTCTCTGATTAACCATTTTTACCCAGAGCATCTACTGGGAATATCCTAAGCATTTACTCTCTCTTCCTATAAGGATAACACTTATAATAATGTCATGCAGGTCCTCATGCCCACCCTGCCACCCACCTTCTCCTCCAGGACTTATCCAAGCCACCAAGGCAGGTCAGTCAGCATTTTTATTTCCCTGTGGAACATGAAGATAGTCACAGTCCTACTTTATCGTACACCAGCACCAAGAGAGCTTCTGCAGCCTAACTCAAACTTTACACCAGAAAAAGAGTGAGCAGATTCAGGCCAAGCAACTGTCTGTAAGTGATTAGAAGCAAATGGGATTTGGCAAATACTGAGTTGGCAGGAGGCATTAGAGAGCAGCTCTTCATCAGTCGGTTCCCCATGGTGCTCTGAAGGGTCATTGTGTGTACTGGCAGGATTCTCATGTTTTCTTGCTTCCTCCTTCCCAGAAGCATTTTGGGGAGGAAGATTATTCTTTGCCACATAATCAGTTCTCCCCTCCCTCTCCCCACAGCGCACCCTTCCTTCACAGGTTTGTTTATCATGCCGAGCCATGATGCAGGGTTTTGCTGTGCTGTTTCTCCTCTGCCCCCCTTTCTCTCTTTACATAAATTTTTGTTGCAGAAGCAGAGCCTCGAGAGGTTTTTTATCAGTGAAATACTCAGGGTTTCATGAATTGCTTCTGCATTTAATAGGATGCTAGCAAGGAACTGAGTGAATGCTAATGGAGTGCTGGAGGAGGAGGTCCTGCTTCAGGTTTATCTGTACAGATATCTCAGGCACTGACAGGAAGAGTCTATAATTCATTACTGTGATAGAGGCATCTTCCTTTACTGAAAGAAGGAGGGAAGCTATGGAGTCTGGGTTGATTCAGCCTTTTTTAGCCATTTTCTTCAAACTGTAACTGATCTAAGCAAATGTCTCTGGCTTTCTAGGCAAGGGCATTTGTAATATCGGGGGTGTATGGTGCATCTGGAGACTGTCAGATCAGACACATAACCAGGGATTTGAACTGTGCCTAAATTGCTGTATTCCATTCATCTTAGGAGTTAAAAATATTTAGAGGTATAATTTCAGTCAGAAAAAATATTAGCATTGGTGCTTTGGTGAAATTTGAATCACTTGTTTTTGAGCTTTGTGAAATTATTGATGGTTGTGGTTGTTTTTAACATTAACAGAGATAAAGTTTTCTGTGAAGAGTGAGATAAGGGTCAATAAGAGGAGTTATGCATCTGGGGAAACAAACAGAAAAACAAACATTCAGGCTGCAGAATGGGTATTCTTCAGGCTGCTGTAGAAGAGAGGAATGCGACAGCATAAAATTAATTTCAAAAAGCTGAAACAGCTTCAAGAAGGCAACAGGATTTTTCTGCAATAGGGAATGTAGTTCCTTAACAGAGAAAGACAGGCCATTGTAGAACCATGGATATTTCAGTCTGATAGTATGACACACAGGAGTGGCACAGTCCCCATAACAGTCAAAAGATTTCCATGGCTGGGATGCAGCTCTCTGTATTACTTCTCAACTCCCTGAAGCCTGGATTTGCTGGCTGAGGCTGTCCTGGGTCAGGATCTTGCAGGTGGAGTTGTGCATACCAGACCTGAGTGCCAAATACATTTGTTTTACAGCTCCTCTGTGCTGGAAGTGGATAAGTTATCCATGGGTGTAGGTGTGAACATGCACTTTTCTCTGCTAACAAAATTCTAGGGGTTGCCAATCAATCTTTGAGGAGTTTATCTTGTTCGTACATTAAACTGTCTGGTGAATTATCAGAGTCAGGTTTTGCATGCTTCAGCTGCAGATGACAAACACATTGAGTAAATTCCTAATGAACTGATTACTTAGCTTAGCATTTAAACTGCCACATTTAACATCCTTCAACCCTCATAAACATATTGAACTACTAAAGGGATTATGGCCGCCAGGTTTGCTGTGTCATTACTATAAATTAATCTAAGAATTTAATCAAAAATACCACCAGAAGCAAAATAAGAGAATGAGGTGTTGAGATGGTAAGTATTTAATTCAGAGCAAAAAGAATTTTGTACTGAGGCTTCATTTTCAAGAAGGTTTGTTGTAAACAAATATAAGGACACAGGTGTAATATTTCCCCTATGTACATATGCAAAATTATATACTGTGCTTGGAAATTTTTAGCACATTTTCTGATGGCTTTTTTCAAATTTTCAAACATCTTGTTTCAAAGTCAGGAATGAGGGGAAAACTGGTGGGCTCTTTGAAATCAACGGTAAAAATTTCACAGACCCTGGGTATTTCAGACCTTAGTGTTGATTTTACATCTATAGGAAAAAAATCCATTCATCAGTTTCCATCCATTGAAACCTCCACAAACCAGATTTTATCTAAGGCTATAGAGGCAATGTCTTCCATGAATGGCTGTGTTTTCACAGGAATTGAAAATCCACATTTCAGACATTTCACATGATTGTCCCTTTTCACATTCTGAACATCAGGTCTGTGATCAGCTGAAAAGCTGTTGCAAGTGTGCTTCCTGATCTCTCAAAGGTCAGGACTACATCTTCGCCAGCTATTCACACAGCCCAGTAAAGGTATATTTAGGGCATACTTTTCTCTCCATTCTGGAGCCCCGCTCTCTTCTACCTTCCATGATGCATCACTAGATTTTACCAAAGAGAGGGGTAGGAGGTGAAAAGTACAGAAAAGGACCTAACCTTTCGTTCCCACGAGGTGCCATGACTATTTGCCCCTCATCCAATCCACATTGCCATCCTTCATTATTCTCCTTTTACTCTTCAAGGCATGAGTAATGGCAATGAAAATTAATTGTTACAGGCATTTCTTAACTTCTGGGACAATTTGCTTTCAGTTTTTCCCCCTTTAGTTTATATAAATTTATTGTTTCAGGGCACAGATTCATTGTTCTTAGTTGCAGACAGAAGATGTCAGCATTTCTAGAAACTGAATCACCAAATGTCACGCTGAATGACCAGAAAATGTTAAAACAACTGTGAGCACTCACACAAATCTTTGTTAGGAAAGTTGCTGAGCAGCACCTAAGAACTCATTGGCACAGACATGTAATTCACCATCTTGGACTCAAGTGTCCAGAACATTATTTAACTCTAACTAAGCAACCACATCCAGTCCTTTTGAAGCTTATGCTTTTTCACAGAAGGTTACTGGGAAAGATAAGTGACTCTTAATGCAGTTGGCTGCAGAATTAGAAGCTCTTCTGTAAGCTTCATCACCTTTAATCAAATCCCATTGATAAAGCTGTTTTCCTGTTAGCACTTGGTACAATGAAGTGGCATTTTTTTCACATATCGTAGCTCCTTTATTGCCTTTGCTATCCGACCTCCCTTTCCAATGTCCTTGTGTCCATGTTATGAGTTCATCTCTGTGAGCAAAGGGTAGGTTGCTCTGTGAATAATAAAATTCTACATAGCATCCACAGAGTCCACAAGACCTAGTGAACTGAATCTTACCCTAGGCAACAAACTTTCTTTGTGCAAGGTTTTATTTGTGAAAGAGTTAATGTGAATTAAATATTAATTTCTCTGTTTGTGTCCATTAGGACTGATCTGAATCTTAATGAACACTGGAGAGTTAATAGATACTTCATTTATATGTATTGTACCTGTTCCTTTCAATCACTAATATATAAATTGTAGAAAATAAATGGAAATGAATCAAAGTAGAAATACAGGTCTGCAAAAGAATTTGTGTTGCTTGGTAACATGGACTCTGTGCCTGCCAGATATTGATCATGAACCCCGTGCTTTGTGTGGCATTTGAGTCAGAAGATAACTATTATCAGGGGGTTGCATGAAGTTTATCAGGCAGTTGCATGAGCTGGCTAAATGACTGGTTACAGATGTTACTGACTCCTACATCCTCCTCTCTTGAGCCATTCCCTCCAGAAAGCTCCTTTCTGCAGAGTATGATTATTTCTTATTTCTACTGTGTTATACACACCATTAATCTTCCTTCCTTTCCTAGTTATTGCTGTCACCTCCTTTTGTAGCCGGGAGGGACTTAGAACTGACAAACAAGAAAACTCCTGTCCTGTAATCTGCTGACAGCACAGCATATCTGTTTCTAGCACGGCAGCTTCAGGGGTTGTGCTTCCTCAGAGACATCAGCTGAGCAAGAGTAAGACTAAGAAATTCACTCCTAACTCATCAGATAGGAAGAGGTGGAAGAAACAAAATTTTATACACATAGAAGTAGATACTGTCGGCAGTGGAAGTAGTTTCTTGTATGTTGAGTTGCTGAGTGCATTTTTAGCCTTGTCTTATGGATTCAGAGATTTATTTGAAGTTTCCAAAGGGATGTAAAATAGGGGTCTAGAAGTTGTGAGAGCCTGAGATAGGTGGCAGAAGGCAGAGACTTTCATTCAACCTCTAACTGTGCTTTTATTTTCTCCAAATACTCCCAACAGATGTTAATATATCACGAATTAAAAGCAATAATCATCTGGGAGGTGGGACTACTAATATTATTCTTTATAACATAAAAAGTTGGCTTAAAGTAGGTAGTGAGAGATCAAGGTAAGGTGCTCTAAGGCTGGCCAGGACATACAGCTGTTGAAGAAGTAGAAAATTAGACACATCTTGTTTGATACAACTCAGAGAGGTGTACAGGGGTCAACAGTCACAGCAAGACCCATCAAAGGGAAGCTGTCAATGCAGTCTAGAGCAGAAAGAGGCATTTCTGTGTTTTATAAATGGAAAGAGATTTTTTTTTCTCCTCTTGGCATACATTACTTTATTGTCCCATGCCCTTTATAGGTGTGTGCTGATCCAACTTCTTCTGATATGTCTGTCATCTTCCAGGGGTTTATGAGCATCTATGATTACCTAGAGTAGCTGCTGCTAATTTAGGCAATGTACTCCAAGAGGTTCCCCAGGTTTCAGTACAGAAGGCACAAAATCATATTGGTAGCTTTTCTGTGGATTTACGTTTTCTTGAAGAAAGATACAACTTAAGCTTGCTGGCTGCTTCCTTTACATGAAAAAAATGCAACATTGCAGAAACAATAATCCTGTGATTAATTTTAGAAAACAAATCTGTAATTATTTTTAAAATGTTTTTCATCTCCCTTTACTTTTCTCTGTGTGCATCATCTCTCTCCCATCTAAGAGCACAGTGGGTGACAGCTCAGTGATACCTTATAATGTACTAGGGAGTGTCACTGCTGTCTAGGCAAGATGTATTTTTCCATGTGCTTATTCTAAAAACACTCTGTACTGTATATATTTCCTATGCTTAGTACACCTGCTTCTTGTCAAAAGCCAGCAAAAGGTAGAAATATGCTTGCTCTCGACAGAAGTGGGTGTTTGGCTTGGAAGAATGCTAATCAAATGATTAAATTCAGGCCAAGTTTCTCTTCAGTGCTTCAGTACAGTGTTATGGCCCAGCTACAGGGGATTACTAATCAACAGGTTTTGGATGAAAATCAGGTAACTGAAGACTTCTTTTGAATAAAGATTATTAGGCATTATATTGCTAATTATGACCAATGGGATTGTATGCTTAGAAATCCTTTCCATACTAAAGCAAGCCACATCACATTGTTTTGGCATTTCAATGCAGACAGGCAAACTGAGACCTGGAAAACCTCCACAAGATCCTGAAAAGCAAGTTTTGTTTTTAATCTAGACAAGAGCTTAGTTAGGCCATGGTACCTGAATTGACACATCAATGACCCCGGGGTGGTCGCTCTGTATGGAGAAATGCCCTACAAAGACGGTCAGACTAACTCAGGGCTGGGCTGGGAGCAGTGCCACTGGGCTAACACAGAGCTGTATTTGGCCAGCTCTTATAAACCCAGGCACATTAGCACTATGTTAGCCTTATTGTTGGGCCTGACCTTGGCATTCTGCTTGGTTTCCAAATGGCATTGCAGTCCTAAACACAGATGAAGAGCTCAAAAGACCCCTGTAGGTCCACCAGACATCCTTTTTTGAAAAACATTTATTGAAATTTCACCTTAAAAGAACTTTTGCGATCTAAAAAATTGTGATTAAAAATGAAAATGGAATGTTTATCTTCTGCTGGGGTAGAGAGACCAGGCCATTTTTAAGAGTTCTCTACAGAAATATTTGCACTTTCAGGCTTGTCAACAGGACACAGACCACTATAGTTGTAGATCACCACTTCAAATTTTGTTTCATCGAAAGTCTGTGGTACCATGCCATTCTGTGTCAGATGAATTGATGAAATCATACATGTCAAATGAATTGCTGTCCACGCTGACATTAACACCAGAAAGAATGTGTGGTGGCAGAGACAGAGAAGACAGAAAGGAAAATGGGCAGCGATACTGAATTATTCTGCTGTAGATGTCAAAGAGTTATTTGCTTTAAAAGCACTACATCAACCACTACATCAACAAATCAAAGTAGTCACATTCTCAAGCAAGGCATATGGGAAAAAGGCCTGTGATATTTTACTGAATCCATGAAGAGCAGAGTCTGTGGTATCTTACCCTCTGAAGGGCAAACTGGCACTCCTTGCCACTGGTCCATCAAATAAAAACCGTATTTTTTATCTCAGAAAGTTCTTCATTTGCAAATTTTGGGTCTTCTGAGAATATTCTAAAGAAATGTTGATAAATGTCTGCTCCATTCCTCCATGAACATTTTGACCACTAACAGAGACAGAAAATGAATGAGGTGGTTCTTTCATCTGGTCCTTTCATCTAAGCCAGGATACAAAGTCCGACTTTCATATGTCCATTAGCTCCTGAGATACTCAATTTGCCATTTGACATAGCACTGTTAAGATAAAATCATAGGCTATCCAGAAGAGTCAGTTATTAAAATGATCTCTTATCATTATGGTTTTCTGATATAGGTGATGTAAACTATGCTATTGAAGTTATGAAAAAGGTTTATTTTCCATGTTTTTATCTCTAGGGTAAAGTAGTCATTTAAAGTATTAGATAGAAGGTTGGGAAGCTGGGTAGGTTCAGATATGTTACTGGTTTCTAATACAGCCCTAAGCAAAATATTTCTCTGTGCTTTTTCATCTGAAAATGATAATAGTGACAGAACTCTGTGAAATCATTTGGCCATATTAAAATGGAAAGCACTGCTTGATAGCTCAGAGCTTTTTATTATCACCCTGCAGAATGCAGGCCTGGCAAGATCAAAGCATCCTGAAATGTCTCCTTTCCTCATTTGTATGACTTCTTCCATGAATTCAGGAGCATTTCCATCTGAAGAGGCACATCAGATGGAATCAAGTTAGGAAAGATCAACCTTCCATATCTCTCTAGGGTTCTGGATCAAACTGATACATAAGCCCCAGGAAATCATAGCAAGGCTTGTTGACTCTGTTCCCATGGGATACTATCATTATTCAACCAGTGTCACCCTGAGGTCTGCAGGTGAATTTAGCCAATCACAGAATCACACAGAATCGCAGAATTGCTGGGGTTGGAAGGGGCCTCTGGAGATCATCGAGTCCAACTCCACTTACAAGGCAGGGTCACCTAGAGCAGGTTACACAGGAATGTAACTTGCTGGGGGTATATTCTATCCCTTTGTCCAGATCATTGATAAACAAGCAGAATAGGGCTGAACTCAGTACTGATCCCTGTGAAAAGCCACTGACTAAAGGCCTCCAACTGGATTCTGCTCCACTGATCATGACCCTCTGAGCTCTGCCAATTAGCCAGTTCTTGATTCACCTCACTGTCCATTCATCTAACCCACACTTCCTGAGCTTATCTAAGAGGATGTTATGGAACAGTGTTAAAAGTCAAGGTAGACAACATCCACTGCTCTCCCCTCATTAACCCATCCTGCCGTGCCATCACGAGGGCTATCAGATCAGTCAAGCATGATTTCCCCTTGGTGAATTCATGCTGATGACTCCTGATGACCTTTTTGTCTGCAGGCTTGGTGATGACTTCCAAAATTATTTGGTCCATCACCTTTCCAGGGATGGAGGTGAGGCTGACTGGCCAGTAGTTTTCTGGGTCCTCCTTCTTACCCTTTCTGATGATTGGACTAACAATAGCTTTCCTCCAGTCAGGCATCTCTCCCTTTCTCCGTGACTTTTCAAAGATGATGGAGACTGTCATAGCACCAAGATCTATCAGCTGTCTCAGCACCCATAGGTGTAGAAGGCCCATGGATTTTGGCCTTGTGACTGCCCTAGATTTCTAGTTCTTCTTGCTTATTCTCCATGCTGTGTGTGTTTTTGTACAAGCACTTAAAAGCAGTCATCAAGCACCCAAGTTCCCCAGAAGGGGTGTGAGAGGGTTCACCATAGCCATAAACACCATTGATGTGGTTAGCCCTTTGATCCTCCTCTTGAGAGAAAGCCAGGGAGTATCTGTCACTGCCCTTGCCAGCCTGGCTTACTCCCCAGCAGGAAGAAGTGTCATGAACATTGCTACTTCAGTCCCCACCCCTCAAGTTCAAACCAAACCAACCAGACAAAAAGGGAAAGCTGATCTTCACCTCAGTATCTCCCTGGCAGCCTGACTTCCTCTGCCCATGCAGGCAGCACTGCTGCTCCAAGACCCCAGAGCTTGCTTTCTTCTCACTCACTTCAGGGACTGAGGTCTCTCTTTTTCTTTTCTATGACTTGCAGGCATCTCTGCTTCATTCTTTTCATAGCAATTGTTTCTATTTGTAGTGCGATGTTCCTTTTGGGCCAATGAGGCTGTTTAATGAGCAGATAATCTTGTTTCTTCATAAGGAAAAATTACTCAGCATTACAGTTTATCTACAGAGCAAACAGATTGTCAAATAAAATAGCATAGTATGCCCTAAATAATTAAATAACCACAGAGATATTTGTCATTCTGCTGTTCAACAGACTGGTGTCGATTAAGAAAGCAGATATCTTATTCCAAATGATGCTGGCCTATCTTTCAAAGTGAAGTTACAGAAGAAAAGCAATTGTCAAAACGACAGAGCAGAGTTCCATATTTTTTCCCTCTGTGACTTCCTGAGCAAATTTGTTCCATTTATAAGTTACACAATGATTTTTCTAAATGCCAGCACTGCAACCTCAGACTTAGAAAACTGCACCAAGATTCCTCTATTTCTCTTGTGCTATTACCAGAGAAGGTAGCACGATCACCATTTAGCTGACAGGTTTGTTGATGAACAAAACAGAATAGGAATTTGCTCACTTCTCATAACAATAGTGACTCAGATAGCTGAGCACAGTGGTGGTGGAGTTTTTTTATTCGTGGTGATTTGATTTTGGTTTGGTTTGGGGTTTTTTTGGGTTATTTTGTTTGGTTTGGTTCTGGTTTTGGGGGGAGACAGTTGATTTCTTTAGTCATCTCTGTGCCAGCAGCAGTGGAAGATAGGCGTGGTAGAAGGAATGTAGTGCTTCTTCCATAACAGTGGATATTATTGCTCCAACAAAAAAAAAAAGTTGGGATGGTGGAGATATTTATTTGGCTCATTGCACACTAAATAGATAAACTGGACAATGGTGCATGTTTGGAATTTAATGCAAGAAGATGCTGCTCCAAATATTCAGTCAGATATTTAAATATTAATAATGCTTAGAAAGTGTCTGTGTTAACTCGTGGATTTGAAAAGATCCCAAATCTGTATGTCTGTGTGTATTTATATTGTTCCCTGCTCCTGGTAGATTTTCCTTCTCAATCTTTCATGTCTTTCATTTACAGTAACAGCTTTCAGTTCACTCCCTATTTAGATTTGTTGCCTTGAAAGCCATCATAATCAGAAGCACTTGCTGTGTCCCACTGGAAGGAGGGACTGTGAGGCCATGATGTACCCGCATGTGTTTTTTCATTCGTGTCAAGTTGTGAGCTATATGACCTTAAAACTGCACACACACACCCCCCACAGTTGCAGACACTCCAGCTAAAGTAATATTTAGAGCTTTACAAAGTGTATAAGCACTGACTTTCTATCACTCCCAGAACTGTGGACATAACTAAATCAACTGGCTTCACAGGCATAAGAGATACAAAAAAATTGTAGCAATAAAGATTTTATTACTCTAAAGTATTTCTAGAATAACCTTTTCCCCTCTCTCTTAAAAGGGAAGTAAATGGAATACGTGATAGCGTGGCAAGAGTGTTTTATGGACATGCTTGAGTAAGGCAGCCATTTCAAAGACATGCCAAAAAAAGGCCAGCTCCTGCTGCCATTACTCATTTGTACAGTCCTAATGACTTCGAAACAATGATATGCTCGAGCAACTTGAGCAGGATTTAGTACAAAATATTAATTTCAGAATGGTTTATTGGAAATTAGAAAGTTTTATCTATGCTATAAATAATATTTTGGGCTATGAAAAATGAATTGACATTTTAACATCTAATTCACATTGCTAAAATAATGGCACCTTTCAGACTACTTGTTTACTTTTTTTCTCTTGTCTCCTGGGTCTGAAAGTGGACCATTCTGCTTTACTTTGGATTTTCAATCAATATCACTTTCCTGTTTCAGTTCCATTATGGGTGCTTGAAAGTCAGATTAGTTACTATCATCAGCTTCTTTTCCAGACTTTGTTTGCTCTTCATCTTGATATTGAAACATTTTCCAATAAACCCTAGCCATAGGACATCTGTTTTGAACAAACCTCTCCTTTGGGACTTTACCTGTCCTTTGTAACAAGCCTTTTGTTGGTCCCTGGTTCATCTTTCTGATGCCATCACCAGTGGCACAAGTAATAGGGGACAGCGCATTGTCCATCTGCAGCTCCAAGAGTGCTGAGAGCTGATTTGGTTCCCACAGGTTCTAAATGGTCCCTAGGATCCCAGAAACACCAACCCATGGCATACTCCAGCCACGTGTTCTCATCATCAGGCTGCCTTGGAGCTTTTCTTGCTTAGTGCCTAGTTGTGGAGGCTCAGAGACCACAGAGCTGACTTGGAGTTTTCCAAAGAACATCTCTGCCATGCTCTTGGCTCCTTGAGAATAATGGCACAGCTAAAGTACCGTGGTGGAAAAGAGGTTTCAGGCAGCTGAGGAAAAGTGTCATTGAACTGCTTCTCTGTGCTTCATTCTCCCAGTGAGAAACTGAATTGTGACTAGGTCTCAGAACAGCTATGGTAATGAAAGCACTGATAGTAATGACAGTAACAGTTAGCACTTAGCAATTCCTGTATCCAAGCATTTCCAACAAATCTAAGGCTGACATTCCTCAGTCAATATGCACAAATGTTTAAATGAAGAATCCCATAATTGGTTTTCCTGTCTCATCCTTCTTAACCCATCGAACTGCTGCACTACCATTTCCTGTTATCAGACACTTGCCAGTCATAAGCAATCAGTCAGGTACTTCACAATTAGCAGGGAGAAAATATGCAATTTCTTTGTGTTGGTACCAGATGTTTAAAGCCAAGAACAGGATAAGCCAGAAAAATGCTCCACCCTCAAAGTGCTGCAAGTCAGTCTCCTGTAGCATAGCTTGTTGTCTTGGCTATGGCTTGTAATTTTCTATATTAACACAAGAAGAGTGAGAGTTACTCAAAGACAGCTACTACTGTCTTTGTCTGTCTTTGCATGGAAGTTGGATTATTCCGTGCACTCAGTTTGCTTACAAGGATTTAGTGCTGAGATCCTTCAGAAAAAGCTTGTTAGAAAAGCAAGAAAATAATGTCAGAGGGATTTTCTTTCACTAGGAAAAAAAAATCACTAATATAAGGAAGGAAAGAGTTAGTCCCAGGAGCATCAGCACGGGCAACTAACCCTCTCCAAAGTAATTGTTGGATAGAGTATTTGTTGTACTTAATCAGGCTGGCACTGGGGGTTTCCTTTTGAGCAATTTTCCATCTGCACAGGTGGGTAACTGAGATTAGAGTAAGTGTCTGGTCTGTGTAATTGCATCTGTACTACTTATCAGCAGTACTGAGAGCTCTCAATTGCAACTGGAGGTCTGCTGCCTGTGCTCTGGTTCACATGCAGAGAGAGAGAAAACGCTCCAGAGCTTTCAGTCTACTTACCCAGGGAAAAGAGGAGAGGAGAGAGTACAGTCCAGAGCAGTGGTGAGCACAAGGGGTAGATGAACAGCAAAGAAGAGAGGAGGATCAGACCTCATAACAATTGTGATGACCTCACATTAGAGCATGACACATTTTGTGGCTTGGTGGTATCCATCACTGTGTCATATTTTCCACAATGGAATTCCAAACCATCAGGAACTTGGGGGTCTGTGTCAGTTTACCCAGATGACATAATGGGGAGAGCTGCTGTGAAAAAGCAGCATATTAATTTATCCTCTTTGGTCTTTCTAGGATAAAATACAGTCCATGTCCAGGCATCTGGAACTGCTACAGCTTAAGTTAAAAAAACCTGAAAGCAAATTGAATCTCAATCAAATGCTATCCATGCCTGTTTTCAATAATCTCCATAGTGATAAAAAATTTATTTTTTAAAAAATTAACGGGAATGTGGAAAGGGTGAATGAGATTAAAATATTTGCAGTCTGTTGCAGAAACTACATGCTGGACAGCAGTATTTAACATCTTGTGCTATAATTTGCATGTTAAATTAAACATTTTTGTTTTACTGTTTTTCTTAGAGTTGAGATGCATTATTTCTGTCCCTCCAGATACAGAACATTTTGCATTGATATTTAACTTTTTAAATTTCCCCTGACTTATTTGGTAAACTTTTTTTTAAATTAATCTAACATACTTATAGAGAAAAGAGAAGAAAACTTGTCATGTGGGTGTTGACAGGTTGGTTGTTGCTCATTTAAAGAAATGCAATCAATAGTGCAAAAATGTCTCTCAGAGCTTGGGTGAGGAAGGATCACTGCTTGAGAGGAAATCTGAAAGTGAAAGCAGTTCACCTCCAAGGGAGTGTGTCCTGTAGTGTGTCCCAAAGCATACACCAAACTCTAAACATATTAAGGGATGCTGCATTAATAAGGATTAAATAAGGATGGAGAAAGTCTTTGTGCTCTCTTCACTTTGCAGAGTGTTGCAAAACTTTTAGCATCTCCACATCACAAACCTGGTTCTTATCTAAATTCCCTTGGAAGGACAATGACAGGGATTGTTGCTAAGTGGCCTGGGTGAGATGCTATTTAGTATCCTCTGGAGTCAAAGCTGAACTTTTAGAGGGGACCAGAGGGCTTCAAGGAATTCTTTGAGAAATTAATTTAATATATCAGCCATCAACTGTTAAGGTGAATGCACGCTGTTACACAGCTACATCACACCTGTGTTGAGGAAATAAACAGGCAGAGAACAGATAGATGAGTCCTTTGCATCTCTATAGAATACAGAATTTAAAATCCATGCCCAGGGATGCTTGAAAATAGGGAGATATTCTGGTTACCTCTCTGGAACAGCCAGAATATAGCATGCTGCTGTACTGCACATCTGCTGGCAACAAAGCAAAGCAATGTAAGCCCTGTTTGCGGAAGCACCTTCACAGGTGTTTCCAGCATAAAGATCCAAATCTGTTTGGATTAGTAGCCTGGGGAGTCAAGTAGTGCTGTGGGAATGCCATATCTGAAGAACAAGACAGGAGGAAGAGGTCAGAGGAAGAGGAAAACTGGGGAATATTAACAGCTTCAGAAAGGGCTCCCACCTGAAGTCCCACTCTTTCTGGAATGGGATGTTGTTAATCCAACTCACTGGAGTGTAACAATATTCATAGTACTAAAAAAATCATGCTGCCAAGGACTATTGAGCATTTCTTCAGTAAGAAAAGGCATTTTCACATAAGGTAATAAAACATATTCATTGTACTCAAAAATTATTATATTGACAATGAAGGTAATCATATTCACTTTTTCTGAAATAGAGGACTTCCAATGTTGTGTGTGCATGGTTTTGGTAAATGCTGCTGGTTTGGTGGTTCAGCAAGAGACCTGTCTGTGAGTATCTTGGAAAAGCATAGGTTTTCATCTTTTCTCGGGATAATATGCAGTTAACAAGATAGCACAAAAAGGGAGACATTTGCGAGAAATTTCATATATGGCATTGTGGAGGGGATGGACTATATGGACATCAGGTGTGAACCAGTGTAGCTGGTCAAAGTAAGAAGAAGCAGCTTCTCCCCCAAGAGCACCTCTTAGTTGTTACACTCAAATTAAATTTTAAAAACTCTTTTTTCTATTCAGCACAAAATATGTTTATTACTTCCCTGTTTCTCAATTATCTCCCATTATCTCTGTGCACTGCAGTAGGGTGTATCTGAATCCAGTGCACCAGACTATGCTCTTGGGCATTTTGAAATCCCATGAAAATGCTTTTCACTGGAGATGCTGAGTTTATTTTTAAAGAGCTTACTGTGAAAATGCAATGCAAATGATTCATATAGTTGGTGGTAAATGCTGACAGTAAAATATTTGTTTGTGTAAAGCCAGGAACTTTCCACTAAGGGAAAGCTACTCTGACGTGGACACTTTTCTTCTGTCTCCCTCGGCACACTATCAGGGGTTGGCATTTTTCTTGACAGGTTTCAATGCTTTTGGCAAACACCGATCAGCTAAAAATTATGTTGTCACTTAGAGGTTGGTACGACAGAAAATCATTGTTCTTTTATTTTTAGGGAAAACCAATGCAAGGGGAATTAAATTATTTCCCTAAGGTCAAGAGAAAAGGCAGGAGCGAATGAAAGAATCCCAATTAGAATTTAATTCTGAAATAGCTCCTAGTGTTTCGAAATGCGTTTTCTGGATACTCAAACCCAAATGATACAGGAGGTCAGGAAAACTGTAGAGAGGGATTTTCTTGCAGAAGGCCAGTCTGGGTTTCTCCTTTTCTTCCCTCATATGTGAATAGTGATACTTGAAATGTCAGAAAGCTAACTGCCAACCTTTTCCCAGTGTTTCCACCAGGGATTTCAGCTGTGATGAACCAGCTGAAGCATTCTGTTGATGAGAAATTTTGTCAAAACACCTCCCAGGGGCTTTGGGCCAGTCTGTTGCTGTAGTCAGTGCTGTAGTCATATGAGGCACAGTCCCCACGCTTGAGTGAATGAAAGAGCTCCCTTGGAGAGTTTGAAAAAGCATCTTCTCCACCTCCTATTAGAAACATGTTAAGGATTGACAACATCCATACAGATCAAATCCAAGGTCAGTAACTGCAAGTGGGTGGTTCCTGTGGGCTGTCTTAAAGAACAGTAAAGCAGTTTTTTACCCAGATGGCATGCTGAGCAAACTGCCTCTCAGAGCTGTAAGGCTGGTGAGTTTGGAATTTCATGTCATATAGAAGTTCATGGCTCTGGACAGGAAACAGCATCATGAATGAGCAGACAAGTGATGCTGGTGTGCCTTCAGGGAGGAGTAACAGCACTGCAGGTCAGATTTGCAGCATTTATGATGAGACATTAAAGAAATATAATTGAGCTGTGAAGTTAGAAATCATCAGCTCTTTTGTTTCTTGAAGAGACTTTTAGTGCTGCTGGAAGTAGCAGATTGCCAGTCCTAAGCTTGGAGTCAAAGGGCAGGTACTTTATGAACAGCAGAAATATGTTCTTGCTTTTTCTGAAAACTTCTAGGGAAATGAGGCTGCTTACTTACAGTCTTTTCCAGTTTTTTTGGAAACTATTGAGACTGCCTCCAGGGTATTCCATTTTAGCCCTGATTTTCGTATATGCATTGAGTGCATTAGTTGAATCCAGACCTGCTCCAACTGGCGTTTATGGACAACTCTTTATTGGTAGAAAGGAGATTTGTCTGGAGGTCTATGAACGATGATAAGAATCCTTTTATTCATGGCCTGCAAAAACATCCATGTGAGAGCACCATCACCAGCTGTGATTGCTGTCTCCTGGAGCACCCACAGCCCAAACATCTCCTGACCTCCTATCAGGCCCAGCAGAATGATTCCTACTTTCAATTGTGAATCATCCCATCATATGCCTCCTAATTTCACTCAAATGATTGCAACTCATAAGATGTCTACACAACACTAAGTGCCATGAACAGACTACAAACCAATAACCATCAAGCCCAGAAATGTTATCTTTTTCAAAACAAATAACAAATTAATAAAAGATGTGGGTATGTATGATTTTATTAGACACTGATTTTCAAAATTTTGTGAGTATGGGCACAACATGTGCTTTGTGGGATCCCTTGTTTTCAAAATCTAATTCAGCAGCTGGGCAGTGCAAGTTGAAAAATGTTTTACCAGCAAGTAATTTTCTCCACATTTTTTGTATCAGAGACAATTCTGACTATTCTGTGGAAACCTATTTTTCCTTTATACATGTAACACACATCTTTCCTTTTTCTGAGAATATTGCCAGAATTCATAATTTCATTTTAGAGTTTTCATGAAATTTCTTACTTAGCTTATTCCCTCCCTTACTCTGTTTGATCTCTTATTGCAAGTTGACTTACACTTTCTCTTCAGGTCCACATAGACAGCTGTCATATTCCCTTTTCATTGGTGGGTTTACAACAGACATTGTCATTTTAGGGTTTTTGTTTTGCTTGAAGGTAAGGACCACTTGTAAGGTACTTATGGGATAACTCTAAGAAATACAAATTGGAACATGTTTCCCAGATGGGTGATAGACGCCCCATCCCTCCAAATATTCAAGGTCAGGTTGAATGGGTCTTTGAGTGACGTGGTCTAGGGGAAGATGTCCCTGTTTATTGAGGGAGTGTTGGAATAGAGTGTCGTTTTGATTTTTCTAGAGTGCTGTGTTTATAGTTGGTAGTAAAGGTTCTCATAGATTTTGTGTAAACAATCCATGTTTTTATAACTGGCCAAGGACTGTTTTGTACTTTGGATGTTGTTTTCCATTCTTCTTTCTGGGGTGGAGAATGTAATGGACTGTGTTTCTCACCTATGGAATTTCAGAGGTGGTAACCTCTTTGTCCAATCCATAACTGTCTGTAAAAAGGTATAAATATAAGAATAAAGAGAGGCTGGGTCTGTTTTTGCTCTCTGCCTGGCCTTGGTGGCTGACCTCCTGAGCTGCCTAATTGTTTTCTGTCTGATAGAGCAACAATAGAGGACCTTTTATGTCCCTTCCAGCCCAAACCATTCCATGATTCTATATTTCTAAGTCTTAACATGGCTTATAGACTGTAAAATTATATATGAATGTGTGCGGAGAGTAGCAGGATTTTACTTCCTAATACTTGTAATACATTTCCTCAGCCTAGAAATTACATTTTCTCAGCCTCTAAATTATATCATATTTTGGTGCTGTACAGATGAAGAGTATGTGGAAGGAACCCATCCCAAACACAATGCACAGAGTTAATTGTAGGCACCAAATACTGTAGGACACAGTGGGTTGCAGCAGTAACACAGCTTTGTCTGGGGAGACAGGAAGGGAGGGTAAAAGAGAAGAGCCAGCATTACAGTACCAGCAATGTTACACATCAGGTGTGGTGTGTTTGTAGAAACACAGAGGGGATTTCAGTCTCTAGTTCTGCAACTTCCAGCAGTGACATATTTGCTGAGACGACGGGCAAAAGCTGTAACACAACAGCCTTGTTTTAAGAGGATATTTTATTGGTTGTTTCGGTTTTCTACCAGGCAACTGTCACATCACATGCCAATACACCAAATTCATTGGGGAAATTTTACCCTGTAAACACTGCAGCACTTGCTCTTTTCCTTTACACTTAGAAAAAAGAGTTGCACTTAGCTTAGTTTCAGAGAAAAGCAACATATCAATTTCCACCTTGATGAATAGCCCTCTTTTTCCACCTGACTGCAGCAGGCACAGCTCCAATGGGATGGCAGGAAACAAAGAAGAGTGGAAAAGTGAACATATATATTTTCCTCTTTGCTTTTTCCCTAAGTACTTAAAAGCAGGATCTAATGCCAAGTTCTAAAATAAAGGTCTCGTAGAAAGAGCACTGGCTGTCAGCCACTCTGAAATAAATCCACCTGTTCAGTCATCACTTCAAGAAAGTGTTGACAGCACTACAGTGAATTTAAATAGCAAATGATGGTTGTGTTCACCTGACAAACCTAATTTTTAGGACTGTGCCTAAGGAGCTCCTAGAGATCTTAAACTTGCTAAGGAGCAACATATCGAGCTCTACCTAAGGGCTGTTAATGCTGAAATTGAGGTCTGGGAGGCAATGCTTGTGCGGGAGACAATCTGTCATTTGTTATCAGGCAGGGTGACAGATGTGAATGCAAAATAAGAATAGGGAGATCTGGTTTTTCAGGGCTTTTCAGCTAACAGAAAGCACTGATTCTGGTTCCCAAAAATTCTGCTTGGGGCTTAAAAAGTTTTTGCTTACGGTTATGGTGGAAATCAACTTTGCACTTGTCAATATTTGTGTGTGCAGTATAAGGCTATGTTTCTACAATGCTGTTGGGAGAAGAGCACAGTCTTCTTGTGAAATGTAGTGTCAGGAGGGAAAAAAGGAAATCTTTTTCACTCTTGGTTGAGTGTTGTCATTACAGCTCTCCTTGCCTATTTTATCATGTGAGAAACACTTAATGAATGTATTTAATCCTTCATATATCTAGACTTCAACCACAGAAGTCAGGGAATTTACCTGCAGTCTCTGCTCCTGTACGTGCAACCTTAAAACTGTGCAGTGTGACTGAAAGTGAAAAATACCCAAAATGATCACGTAATGTATTTAGTCAAAAATTCACAAAGTTTTTAGGAAGTATTAGATAGTCAAGCTTTCACAGCAAAATGGTCACTACAGAAAACCTAACGTGCTTCTTGCCAGTAATGTCCCTGCAACTAAATCCCTTCACAGGCATATTACTTCCTGCAGATCAGTGGAATAGGTAATTTGAGACCTCCAGAGCTACTCGAATGGATCTGGCTGAAAGATTAAAACCTTGCTCCTGGAGCAAATTCTGTGCCTCATCCCATACTGACCAAAGTAATAATGCACTATTTTAATGGGTAAAGATCTTACTTCAGGACATACTGGCTGACATTTACTCATCCTCTTGGGAAGAGTAGAGTCATTTAGGAAGGATTTGGCATTTTTTCCACTTGTTTTATCTCCCAATATGGGATAGAGGATTACTTTGCACCAGAAGTGGACAGTACTGTTGACTAACATTATAGAGAAGCCACAGTTCTTTTCCCTAGTAACTGCAGGAGGCTTAAATGTAAAGGTCAGAACTTACCTTTTATGTTGAATCTCTTGCTTTTTAGTGGACTGTTGAAGGATTCACTGTCCAGCCTATCTGTTAATACTTAGGTCAAACACACACATCTCCTGCTTCTTTTCTCAAGGTCAGGCAGTTATATTCAGGGAGCTACACAAGAAAGTTCTACAAAGCCCATTTTTATATTGGAAGATTGTCCTGCAGCTGCTCTCTCTGTTCACTAAGGCCCCTGAAGCAGAAAGCCACTTCAAGTAAAGCTGTGGGGAACAGAATAAACCCATCAAAATAAAATTAATTTCTACCTCTCCAATTAAAACTGGCACATGGACCTGCAACTTTTTAAGATGGAAGATGAGGCAGTTAAAAGGCAAATACTAGTGTTGCTCCTGTAAGAATAAAATCAAAAATGTATGTTGGAGAAATGCCGGTTTACCTTTTACTTTACTAGAATAAAACAGTCAGGTCTGCATTCTTGCCTAACTTCTGGGAGCTGAGAGCATGGCAGTCACTTGAGCCTATGTCTGTTGTCACAGGATGGAGATAAATACCTTTCAGATGATAATTCAGTTTTGAGGTATGGGAAAAGTCCATCTCCTTCCACTGACCACTGAGAGTGGCCTTGGAGTTACTGTACACTGAGCCTGACTT
The DNA here is from genome assembly GCA_013400955.1 of Drymodes brunneopygia. Classification (NCBI taxonomy): domain Eukaryota; kingdom Metazoa; phylum Chordata; class Aves; order Passeriformes; family Petroicidae; genus Drymodes; species Drymodes brunneopygia. The sequence goes on along the minus strand of VZTZ01051319.1, from coordinate 624,491 downwards.
CCTAAGAATAGCCCCAAGAGTTAGATGGAGTTGCACAGATTAAAGCCAACTGGCATTTCACCTAGTGATCAGGTTGAAACAAATTGTTTTATTTCTAGAGGGGCAATTTCTTTAAGTTAATGAATGGGGTGAAAGATCACTGAATGTTTTAGTTCTGAACATGAGTTCTGATCTTCTGTCTGCATTAGAGGTGCTCCCCATTATTTGCACTTGAAAAATAGGATGGGTGGGAGGTAATACAGAAACTAAACACACAGAAGTTGGATTTGGACTAAAATGTAATGAAAACCATTGTGAACTTTCAAACAACTACTGAAAATGGATAAATCATTATTTTTATTAAATGTATCATTTCTTTTTTTACCTCAGGCAGTTATTTACTACTTAAAACAGCAGGAACAGGGCTGACAAATCTTTAAAAAAGTGAGAACTCATGAAATAAATAACAATAAAGGCCTGGTGTTCAACAATCTGAAACCAAAACATAAATATTAATTTTTGAGGAGTCACAATACATCAGCCAGTCAGGATAAATATCAGTGGCATATAGAATTGTAGAAATGTTAAGGTTGGAAAAGATCTCTTAGACCATTAAGCCCAACTGTTAAGCCAGCATTTGAGTCTAACACTAAACCATGTCCCTAAGTGGCCCCTGTACGTCTCTTTTAAATACCTACAGGGATGATGACAACCACTTTCTTGGGCAGCCTATTCTAAAGCTTAAACAATTTCCCAATGAGGAAATTTTCCCTAATATCCAATTTAAACTCCCCTGGCACAACATGAGGCCATTTCCTCTTATCCTGTCACTTGTAACCTGGGAGAAGAGACCAATTCCCACCTGGCTACAGCCTCCTTTCAGGCAGGAGCAATAAGATCACCCCCCTCTGAGTCTCCTTTTCCCCAGACTAAGCAACCCCAGCTCCCTCAGCCTCTCCTCATAGGCCTTGTGCTCCAGACCCTTCACCAGCTCCATTGTGCTTCTCTGGACAAGCTCCAGCACCTCAATGTTCTCCTTGCAGTGAGGGATCCAAAACTGAGAACAGCACTCACAGTGTGGCCTCACCAGTGCTGAGCACAGGGGAATGAACACTGGTCCAGCTGGCCACACTGTTTCTGTGACAGGCCAGGATGACATTGGCCTTTTTGGCCACTTGGGCACATACTGGCTCACATTCAGTTGTGTTGAGCAGCACCTCCAAGTCTTCCTCTGCTGGTCAGCTTTCCCAAGCCTGCAGAATCATATGGGGTTGCTGTGACCTCAAGAGAGGACCCGGCACTCGGCCTTGTTGAACCTCATACAATTGGCCTTGGCCCATTGATCCAGCCAGCTTGGTTTCCTCTTCAAAACTTCCTACCCTCCATCAACAGTGTCACCGAACTTGGTGCTGTCTACAAACTGACTGAGGGGGCACTTGATCCCCTCATGCAGATCATTGATATAAATATTAAAAAGGACTGGCCCAAATACTGAACGCAGGGGATGAAATGAAACATAGCTGGAGGTCCATCACATGAGGAAAGAAGAGATGGGAAGATGGGAAACTGAGGAGGCGAGGTGTTTTAGACAGGTATCTGATACGCTGGAGTTTAGAGCTGCAGAGAGGTGGCAGATAGGGTGAGACACTGCTGTGGGACTGCTATCTGTCCTTCTGTCAGACAGCAATAATGTGGAGCAATGCTTGTCCTGGCCTACTGATAAGCACTGATAGCACCCAGTTTGTCTGGGGTGAGGACAGTGAGTTTTTCTGCCTCCTTGTCCCCACCATCACTACTAGAAACGTGTCCCTGTCCATGTCAGAGGCAGCTGCCAGGCCCTGAAATAATTCAGCAAAGCTCTTGCAGTGACTGCAGGCTCAAGAGGACTCAGCTACATCTCACACCTCTGTATTTACCTTGTCCTCCTTTCTTTTAACAGCAATAAAGTCATATCCGAGATTATGTACTTTTATGCTTGGTGGCTTAGGGATGTGAAAGCCCGTATCAAATAGAATTGATCAAAGTAACTGTGGAAACCACACCTGGCAGCAGTTTGTCTCTTGGGTGCACTTTGTCATCAAGTGCTTACAGAGACTTAGCTGGCCCCACCTAAGAGAGAGGCTTTGCAGGGTTTTCTGCTGTGCAGTGATAGAGGCAGCAGTAAATAGCATTAATGGTGAGTGACAGTCATGCCCTATTTTCTCCACATCACTCAGCTCTAAGTCGGCTGCCTTCATTAGGTGAAAGTTTCCTTGTACTTTGCATAAGGCTCAATTTCAGACTGAATTTTGAGGTGCAGTCAGTAGGCAGGGATTTATACCTGTTGAGGGAATGGACTGGTAAATTGAGGTTATGCACATACACAGAAAAGAGCAGAAGTAATGGAATAAACCCCTGTGAAATCTGGCACAGACAGGATTCATAAAATTAGGCATAATCCATAGAACAACTGCAAGGGAAAGGGTCTAGTTCAGCAAATAAGCTATTTCATTAAAAATGTAAATGCCACTAGAGCTATAGAGGAGTGCCAACATTCCAGCTTACTCAGAAGATGACAGGAAGGAATGATTGACAATTTTTTTTCTGCAGTTTAAATTCTGCTTTTTTTTTCAATATCCAAAATATAAAGCTATGGGCTGGATAAAGTGTTTACTAAATCTACAAATGAGCAAATTAAACATATGCATAATCTACATCAGAGTGTTAAATGAGGAACAATTTAATTAAAACAGTGGTAGTAATATTATTTGCAGAAAATCTGAAAAAGAACATGCTTCTATGATCTTAAACACACAGATTGTTATGATAGATGAATACTGGAAAAGACATAACATGACAGTGTTGGGAGTAGAGCTGACAGTATTAAATCAGTATTTGATTTTGGACCTATGAGATATACAAAAGAAAATTTAATTAACTGATGTGATTCTTCTATGTGTATACATAACTGTGGGTGCAACTCCTTGTGCAAATAGCTTACAAATGCTTTGAGATATTCCATGATTAGTGCCACTAAATAATGTGAGCTGGGATAGTTATTATTCATTATTTTATTACCATTGTAGTAAAGATCTAGAAATAGACACATTAGATGCAAATGAGCACTGCTCTGTTGACTTTTAATTTGGTCAGGCTGATGTGCATCACTGAGGAGTAGTTCAGTATTTGGACAGGGGCAGATTCCTATGCATAGAGAAAATGTGTTTTTCTCTTACCTGAGATAAGTTAGTGTATCACCTTTTCACTCACCAATACAGTGAAACAGACACCTGTAAAATGCCATCAATTAAGTTAATATAATTTCAAAACTTATCAAGTGATAAACATGAGTTCAGAGTAATCCTGGTGGCTTATTAATAGATTTCATCATATCAAATTTTCTTGCCTGATGAGTTGGTGCTCTGCAAAGGTAAGATAATGGAAGCATGAGATTTTTTACAAGAAAAATGAAGTTTTGATTTTCCTTATGAATTGTGTGGCTTGTGCTGTGGTTTTGAGACCATTGATCTCAAAGATCAATGAGAGAGAGAGAGCTGTCTCTCCTCATGTGGGAAGCCTTGCAGGGAGAGGGACACCACACGAGGAAGGTGCTGTGAGGATGGCAGCAGTGAACCCCTGTACACTCCTGGTCTTAGCCAGAGCCCCCAAAAGGCTGCAGGGCACCTCCTGCAGCAGTGTGGCTGTTTCTTTAGTGAGCCCACGACACCTTCTGCAAGGGTAGCTCTCAAAGCTTCTCTGTTCTATGAGTTCAAGCTCATCTGCTTGTTTTTTGCTCTGCTGAGATTCTCTGTAGTTTCCATAATGCAGGATGTCCCCCCAGCTCCAAACTATGGGGCACTGGGGGGCTGGCTGTTGAGCCCCCATGGAGAGAGCCACATGTCAGCAAGGGGGCTCAAAATTATTATTCCTGCATACGCAGTATCTGCACAGCCTGGGGATCCAGTTCTGGCTGAAAAGAGCTGTAAATGTGAGGTATTATTAGCACATGGCTTTGTAGTAAGCCACCCTCAGGCCACATTAAGGTTTTTGATGTTTCTCTGTTGCACTCTAAAGGGATTTTAACATGATTTCAGAAAAGGAAAGAAGAAAAATAAAGAACTTCCAATCTCTTTCTAAATTTCAAATAAAAATGAAAGAAAAAACTTGTATTTTGATTTTCATTTCTGTTTGGAGCTGAAGATTTGTTGAGATGCAGGCTGGGCAACTTGATTATGCTCTTTTAAAAGTGACCTTGGTCTTTTGAAAATGTAAATGAAAATAAAAGATCTGGTGACCTTTTTATTGAGGTCTTCAGAGAGCTGAGAGGAGCCTTCCCTGTCTTCCTGTGTTGCAGGAATACCTCCTACCAGGGAACACAAAATCAGGCTGAGTTAAAAATGCCCCAAGGGCCATATTGATGAGGGGGAGCTCACTCTCCACGGCCTTTTTAACATTCAGCCACGGCGTAACTTGTTTGTTTCCTCCGTGTTGGAAATGTCAACAAATGTCACCCAAGTTCTTTGCTTTCCTATCTTTTGACATATTATTTGATATGTGTGTGAGAGTGTAGAGTATATTAATAAAGCAGCTTTACTCTCCAGTGTATTAATAGAGTGAGTGGAAGGCTGTACTGAAGAAAGGTTTCTTCTATTAGTTTTGCCATTAGGAAAAAAATAATGCTCTTCAAAAGACTTACTGAAGAGAGAGATCAAAAGAAGACCTGTTAGCTTAAAGTGGTCTATCCTTCTTCTAGCATGGGGTCATGTTCATTACTCTAGGGTTTTCCTTGAGACAAATTTTGAGTGCTTTGTCCAGATCATTTAAATATACATTTTAGCAATATGACTCCCACTGATTTCCTGGGAGACTTTTCACAGAAAAGACTTCTGGGTTCAAAATTTCAGAAGTCCTTAACAGTCCTTCATAACTTTATAAAAATTTCATAGATTACTTAGTTACCCACAAGTGAAATTCCCAAAGGGTTTCCATGATACCGAAAGCCTGTAGGTGCTATTTTCTTTTGAAAATATATCTGCAGTTACTAAACCACTAAGATTCTTTGAAATTTTAGCCTTTGCCTTTAATGAAACTGCTGATATTTGGGTTGAATTAGCCTTTGAAAACAGTAATTTATTATACATTATAGCACTAGGTACATAATATAATTAGACTAGGTAGAATATGACATTTAACTTTTATAAGACACTTTTTGTACAAGTATAATTATTTAATTAGGGTAGTGCTGAGAGGTCCCCACAGCAATTTGGTATATAATTTGCTTATACTATGTGAATGCATAGAAAGAAACAATTTTGTCCCAAACTGCTTTCAAAAGTGCTGACAGGACAGAAAAACAATGAGGAGTGAAAGTCTTTAATTTCATTTTAAGGACAGAGGACTCACATGGAAAAATATCAAGAGAGTATCCAAAGGACAAATACCAGTTTTCTGTGACAAAGCAGTGAATTTAATTGCCTGTGCATGACAAGAGCATCTTTCCTTTTTATCTTCAGCTGTTTCATACACACTAGATTCTGATGATTTATATACTTCTGCAATTTGTTAAACAATTCTTTTTCATCTTTAACAGTCAGATGTTTCAACTATTTGTAGATAGTTAGTCATTGCTATATATATTTCATTTTTTGTTTTGTTTTTTATTCCAATCTGTCCTCCTAAAAAAAAAGATAAAATAGTTCTATTAAAGCATCCATGGATCCATCTGTGAAATTAATACCCTGTAAAGCATTTAAAGACAATGCATCAATCATATGCTGCCTCCTTAGGGAAATGTGCTCTGACTGCAGTTTTCAGCAGCCAGGGTGGAACAAGATGGCAAGGTTGAAGCTCTGGGCATGCAGTTGTGCCATTGTCAGTAATCTCCAGTCTCCTGCCTTTCTTTCCATTTCCAGCCACGGAAATTTTCATGAAAACCTCACAAAAGGAAGGCTATGAAGCAAGGCCAAATACATACCTCATCACACCAGGATTCCTAATATCAGGTATCAGGAATATCCTGAAATGGGATTCCTAAAGTTGCATAATCTTAAACAATTACTATTATAAGAAGGAAAAATAACAAGTCTTGTATAATTCTTCCATGTTTTATCAATTTATGACCAATTTAACCACCCTCTTCAAGCCCCATAGTTAAATTTCACCTTCCTTTTTCACTACAGGAATGAAAAATTCTTTCAAATTATGGATGACCAAGAGAATCAGATGGAGAAGCTGATCTTACCTTAATTCTGATGACCAAGTTTTTCCAAATTGGTGGAACCAATTATTTTTTACTAATTATTTTAAATGTGGAATGATAAACAAGGGTTAAATGCTGAAGGCTTTAACTCACTCCAGCACATCTGCAATTGAGGTATAATTAGGGTCAAGAAGTCCCCAGTCCTTGGCATTTTTTTCTCCCATGTTTGCTTCATCCAACCTCTTATTTAGATCATTTCTGTACAAAGAGGTTGGACAGCAGCCTGTAAAATCAGGCCTGTCATTAAAGAAGATTCTCCTCATGCCAGCAATTTCTTGCAGAAATCATAACTTCCTATGAAGAACCAGTTCAAGCATAGTGGTTTGGAAATGCTGGGAAATAGGGAATTAGGCACCTGAAAGGATAAGGGACCTGTTGCATTTTCTCCCAGCTCTTGGTGCTTTGATTAATCATTTGCTTGCATTTTGATAAGCAGCTGCACTGTGTGAGTGTATTCCAACCTTGGGATGTTCACATTATTTCAGGACATTGCATCATATGCAAAGCTGTTTCCCAGCTGCTTCCTGACTCATGCTGGTAGAGGAGTAACTCACACTTTTACTGGATTTTAAGGGTGGTAAAATCCTAGAAACTGAAGGCTTCTCATCAATAGACACTTTATCAAGAGAAATAAGATTTCTTTCATGCTTCAACAATAAAGTGGTGGTTGTCAGGTTATGAACAGTTTGACAGAGGGATTATTTGGCTCTGTTTGACACAGATGCAAACTTTCTGTATTTGAGATGAAACATGCTGTAAATATTTTGGGCTTGTATGTCACTGCAGCAATGATATACCCAGTTCCACAGGTAGCAATAAAACTTGCTTTGTTATCAGGCCCTCCTGTACTGGGGAGCAGTAAAGCAATTCACAGGTGTTCCTACAAGCTCCATCACTGATTTAGGGTGTGCCTTTCTCTTTGCAGGTTCTCCCTGTGGCTATACTCTGTCATCTTTCATAGCAGTCTCACCATATTCCTCAGCATGAACTGTGATCAAACAGAAGATATGATGCTTGAGGGAAATATTTCCATATTATGTTAGATTCAACATGTTTTCTGACCTTGTTTGTGTCATTTCTGTGTTCTGAGGCTCTTTACTTTATGACAAACATGCATCTGTATCTCTGGGGATGGAACTTTTCTGTAAAGGTTTGAATCCCTTAGATTGTATTCATAGCCATATTATATAAAACACTTTTCTGGAAAGACATTAAAATGCATAATTCCAGTCGATCTCCAGTCTTCACCTTTCACCAGAGAAAATTTGCATGTTCAAGTTCATTGCTGCAATGAACCACATGCACTGAACCATCAAGCCAGGAAAGACAGAAAGTCAGGACAAGCTGGAGAGATGGAACTGGCTACCCTCCCTTTGTTTATGTGTCATACCAAATCCTGTTTTATCTGTATTCTCAGTTTCTTTCCTTAGAGTGATGAGCACAAGTCTGCTTTCCTTCACCCACCCCCTCCACCCACTCTTTGCACCCACTCCTGTGATAGTCATAGGAAAAAGTGATGACTTCAGCTGCATCCACTATTTACCTAAATTTGGGGAGAAAAGAAACCAAAAGTAAAAAAAATGTGATTTCGGTTGATTTAAGGGGGTAATAATGAAAGGGGGAGTCTAGGACCTTTGCTTCCCTGAGCAACATTCTGTTGCAATCATTTTCAGTCATTTTAACAAAGAATTGATTTCTAGCAATGAGTTTACCATAATTTATCAACCAGTGCAATTTGACCCTGCTTATGTATGGAATATTGATCCATGAATGTTGGTGGTTCTCAGCAATGCCTGGTACCTGAGCCAGGACTACAAAGTGTGATGGATGAGGGAAATCATTAGCCTGTGTACTGGAGTGAGGTATTTGCTATAATAAGAGCTGGTCTGACAGAATCATCTTCACTAGAAATTAATTTCCTCATGAATAGAGTTCATTATTGTAGAACTCACTGGTTACTTGTCTCCATTATGTTCAAAGTTCCAAGAGAGATGATGATGTACAGTACAAGGGCAGAAGCTGTTTTGCCTCTGCACTGACATCAAGAATGCCCTTTAGATAAGTAACATAAAAATACACGAAATATTTACACTGCAGAATAGTTGAGTTTGAAATACACCTTGGGAGATCATGATCACCTGCCTGCTCAAAGCAGGGTCAGCTAGGACAGGTTGGCCAGGACCGTGTTCAGGCAGGATTTGAACATATCCTAGGATGGGGGCTTGTGGCGGTGGTGCAAATTCCCAAAACCCCTTCCCCTGTTATCCCCAGAACCCCGTCACCCCCTCGAAAGATTTGTGCAGCCCACCGGCATTGAAGACACCCCTGAGGTGGAGCCACGGATGGTTTTAGCCCAAAAAGGGGCTGAGACATGAGGGGGTTGGCCTTCCCTTCCCAGTTGTTGCACCACCTGCCAGTCTCCTGTCAGTCATCTCCCAGTTCTAGAGTCTTCTGTCTTCCTCGACGCCCCATTCTATCCCGGTTGTCAGTCACCCTCACTCCTCCCCTTTCGCTCCCCAGTTGGCCCTTTCCCCTTGGCAGCGACAGGGGCTCCTTGACTTCTCTGGGAAACTCATTCTGATATTTAACTTCCTTCATAGTAAAAAAAAGGTATTTTCTTCTGTTGAAGTGAAATTGGCTGTATTTCAGTTTTGTCAATTTCCTCTTGCTCTGTCACTGAATACAACTGAGAAGACTCTGGCTCCATCTTCTTTATTCCCCCTCATCAAGTACGTGTACATATTGGTAAGATTCCCCCTGAGCCTTCTTAAAGCTCAACAGTCCCAGCTGTCTCAATGACAGAGGGGCTCCAGCCCTTCAACCACCTTCATGGCACTTCTCTGCACTCACTCCGGTATGGCCCTGTGTCTTTTGTCCTGGGAGGGCCAAGACTGGACCCATCAGCCTGGAATTGTCTCACCAGTGCTGAGTACAGGGGAAGGAAAGCCTCTCTCAGCTTGCTGGTAACACTTTGGCTGAAGGCTGTTGTTGTTCTTTGCCACAAAGGCCCAGTCCCACCATGAGGTCCCAAATGTGCAGGGCTGCATTCTCCCTCAGGAGCTTGGTCCAAATGGAGGTCTCTGATGTGCTAGGGATAGTTCCTCCAAGGGGTTCTGGACACTGTTCCCTGCCATGTGTCAGCACCACTGGAGAGCCCCCAGGGAAGTTTCTGGTCTCGCTCTGAGCACCAATTGCTGTGTCTGCTGCCTGCTGCTGCTCTGTGCTTGAGGCACACACCAGCACAAACGTGGCTTGCAGCTGAATTAACTACGTGGATGCTGACAGCTATTTAGCACTTCCTATTGTGCTGTCTTTTTCCTATGTCCCAATATGTTATTAAATCCTTAAATATAACCTTACGTTTTGACTTTCAGTACTGTGTACTGGGCAACATAATTTGCCTCTTCAGTTACTGGGGAAAATAAAGCATAGAGTGGGATTGCTTCTGAACAGAGATTACAGACTAAATTACCAGGAAGGAGATCAAACATCCTAACCCTTATCTCAGTGTCTGCATTACATTTTACTTTTATTTGTTGTGGATTAGTAACTCTTTGCTGTTACCAAGGAAATGAGAGACTCCTGGGCATCTGGCACACCCACAGTGCACCCTTACCATTGATGAATAGGAAAGGAAGCATGAGTATACTAAAGTGCATGTCAGAGATCCAAGGAAACACAAGCTATTGAAATAAGATAAACAATGTTATCTGAATGAAATCAAGAAATACTTTCAGAGGAGGTTAAACTGTTTTGTTTGTTTGGAACTCTCCAGCAAAATCGAAGAGTTGATGCTTTTTTGGGCAAAGAAGTGTCAAACACTCACTGCTCTGGAAATAACACCCTGCAGAGGGCCTGCCACAGATGTTGTAATCATCATCCTTATTTTTATTGTCAGGAGGTACCACTTAGAACCTCTGTATAGGAAGAACTGAGATGTCCTTGTAGAACAGCTCCCAGTACATTGGACAGGGGTATTTTGCCATTTTTGGTGGCTTTTTCAAGGAGTTTGTGACTCAGAGGTCCATGTCTTGAAATCCTTACTCACATTTCACTTGGGCAAACCTCCCACAGGTTATAAAAATGGAGACTTTGGAATCTAGTTCAGAAAAAGGAGGGAACAGATCAGTCTCCAGAATTCAGAATGTCTTCCATGAGTCAACAGGCATAAAGCAGCATGAGTGGGAAAATGCCAAGCAGAAAGTAATTCCTGCAGGATGGACACTTCCTTCCGATTGTGAGCAGTTGTTACAAGGATGTGCACGTGTTTGCAGACCTTGCTGCGAGCAAACTCAGAAGTGGGAAAATGAGTTGAGTGTGTGTTGGGCAGATAAATTTCATCAAGGAAACCAGTTTGGGTGTTACGAAATATTTCTGAGACTGAAAGGTGCTACTCTGTGAGTTGCTTGGTTGAGGTAAGAGATGTGTGTTCCTTAGGTAATTTAAACATATGCTGGAAAATCACTTGAATTGTGATAATCCAAGTCTTAATTTTTATTTGTTCCTGAGTTCTTATTATCTGATTATTTTAATCTCTTCTTTTATATGAACATCCATCTCCTGAGAAGAATTTCTGCATTTTCTCACACCTAGTGATTATATGTATACAAGTAGCATAAGGGAGAAGATTGAGTTTTTATTCTATATTTAAACTGAAAAATTCATTCAAAACAAAAATTTTCCACCAACATGAAAGGCAACATCTCATAATAATCATGGTGAAGAACAAGAGACTGTCAAGATTGATCACTCTGAATTTCAGCACCTCTCACTTTAAAGGCCAGCACCTCACTCCAGGAGGCCAGCACCTTTTCTCTCACAATAACAGATATATCATCCCAGTCTGAGTTTCCTGCTTTGGGGAAGGAGCACTGTGGGCCTGAAGCAGCTCTGGTTTTATCCAGAGGCTCCGTTTCCTTGGCACTTCTCAGTCAGATCAAGCATAACATTTGTGCTGATCTTGTTCAGGCTGGTAGCTTTTGGCAGCAAGCGAAGGTAACCTGTTCGTGCTGGTCTACTTAGATGTGGCATCATCCTTGGGTACAAGTGGACAAAGTGGATTTAGGCATCTCTAGATCCTGTCAAGGACAGAGCTGTGTTTAATTAGCTCAGTCTAATGCAGAGAGACCTTTGCCACTCCTTGTGCTTGCTGGACACACTCAGCTCAGTGGCTCAGTGTTGTCACTGTGCTCTGCACGCTTCTCTAGGGTCTCCACTGACTGCAGACCCTGTGGAAGCAATGAACAGTAGCAGTCACAATTTTTAACACGTCTCCTGGCTGAAATATTGCAGTTTTTCCTCCCTGGAAGGGAAAATATATTTCAGTTTTCCATAACATTTTTTGCTACAGATAGGAAGATTTTACTGCTCTGCTGAAGAAAGCAGATGTTGGTTTGCTAACACAGGGGAGATTTTCATGTATGTCAGACTGGTATTTTATAGACAGAGCTAGCTTCCAACCACTCTGGGTGCCATCAAGACAGTGTGTTTTGCCTTGTAATTGTTCTACAAGACTCCTGTTCTTTCTGGAAAACACTGACTTCACTTTCCACCTCAAAGTTTGAACCATCTTTCTGGTTATTTCCTGGACAGTGGATGATAGGTGGAGAATTTAAGAAGGGAAAGTCCAATAATGTTGGATGTTGTTTCCATAATATCCCAACAGAAAATAAATATGCAGACCTTTGGGATGTGATGCAATTTACTGAAAAATGCAATCTATTCTTAGAGTATTCTTATGAATAGTGAAAAAAGTGCATCTGCTGTAGTATGAGAATGCCTCTAATTATTTCTCCTTGATTTTGTGTTAATGCATCTAGACCTAAGGGCAGGGAAGAGTGTGTTGTATCTACTACAAATAAATCAGTGCAATTAACTGCTGATATATGCAAACTGACCTTAAGTGCTAATACATGCCTGCTTCTAATATCAGGAATCTAGCTTAGAACAGGCAGTAAAGGAATCTGGCCTTGAATCAATGAAGGAAATGTCTTGAACAAATTGGGACCACAGAGGTCAGTCTTCTGAAAAACATAATTAAATTGGGACTGAACTGGAAGCCTCACACATCAAAGAACAGCAGTGATCAAATGATTAGGGAATTAAGGGGGGCTGGGATAAGGCAGAAAGAGAGAAAGAAACAGCAAAGAGTGTGCAAGACAGCAGATTTAGAGAGGGTGTTCGAGAAGCAGAAAGGGGTTAGCAGCACAAAAAAAAGGAAAACTAGTCAAAAACAGATTAAGTAAAAAAGCCCAAAATGTGTGAAACAAATACCAGGATATGTTGGTACACACTAGAAAGCAAACAGTATGTACGGAAATGAGAAACAATAAAGCATGCAGAAAGGCAGTATTAGGAATGCAACAAGAAAATCCTTGGGTAATGGAGCCTGTTGTTGGCAATATAAATTTAAATGCAGCATATAGCAGCTGGCTGCTGTTATCTGATAAGACTGTCATTCTGAGCATAGTTGGTGAGCAGAAACTGCAAAGTGAAGCAGAATATATATTTGAAATATTGGGGTCTTATATATTTTATTTTATCGCATGTTTTCCCTTCATTTTAATTTTAAGAGACTTGTTCTTTTTTTGCTGACTTAGTGCCAGTGAAAGGTGCTGCACGGAGAGCCTTGGGGATTGAAGACTTTTGTTTCCTCATAAATAAACATAGCAAATGTAGTAGAAAACCAGCTTTCCTCATCTTGCTTTCCACTCACCTTCCTCCAGACTTACCTGAAAGACTTTCCATCTTTCCTGGAACAAGGTCTCTGCAGATCAGACAGAGTTTGATGAGCACCTCAACATGAGCTGACATTGTGCATTTGCAGCACAGAAAGCCAACCCTATTCTGGGCTGCATCCAAAGCAGTGTGGTCAGCAGGGCCAGGAAAGGGGTTTCACCCCTTTACTCTGTTCTTGTGAGACAACACCTGGAGTACTGCATGCCGTTCTGTGCCCCCAGCACAGAAGGATGTAGAACTGTTGGAGCAAGTCCAGAGGAGGGCCATGGAGTTGTTAAGAGCACTGGAGCATCCCCCCTACAAAGACAGGCTGAGAGAGTTGAGTCTGTTCCACCTGGAGAGGAAAGGGTTGTACTGAGATCTCACAGGAACCTTCCAGTGTCTGAAGAAGACTGACAGGAAAGCCAGAGAGGGACTCTTCCTCAGGAACTGTAGTGACTGGACAAGGGGGAATGGCTTCAAGCTGAAAGACAGTAGGTTTAGATTGGATGTAAGGAAAAATTTCTTTATTGTGAGGGTGGAACAGGTTATCTAGAGAAGCTGTGGATGCCCCAGCCCTGGAGGGGTTCAACACCAGGTTGATTGGTGTTTTGAGCAGGCTGGTCTAGTGAAAGGTGTCCCTGCAGGGAGGCCAGAACTAGATGAAGTTTAAGGTCCCTTCCAGATGAAACCATTCTATGATTCAATCAAACAGCACACTCATGGAATCATAAAACTCTTTAGACTGGAAAAGGCCTTGAAGATCACTGAGTCCAACCACTAAACCATGTCTCTAAGTGACACATCTACATGTCTTTTAAATACCTTCAAGAATGGTGACTTAACCACTTCCCCGGGTAACATGTTCCAGTGTTTGATAAAACTTTTGGTGAAGAGATTTTTCTTATATTCAATCTAAACCTGTTCTGCTACAACTTAAGACCATTTCCTCTTGTTCTACTGCTTGATACTTGAGAGATGAGACCAACTCCCACCTGCCTACAACCTCTCTTTAGGTAGTTGTAGAGAACAGAAAGGTTCTCCCTGAGCCTCCTTTTTACCAGGAGAAACAACCCCAGCTCTCTCAGCCACTCATAACACTTGTTCTCCAGACCCTCCACCAGCTCTGCTGCCCTTTGGAAAGGGCAAAAGCCTTCAGTCTCATTAGCATGACTGAAATATCATATACTTGTACTGTTGTTATTTATAAAGTAATAGACTAGGGATACTTTTTATTTGCTTTCCTGGTGCTTTTTCCTGATGTACTCATTTGTACTAGTCAAGGTTTCTTTGCGGTCAGGACATTTTGAAATCTGCTCCATTATATATGAGCTTCCTACTGGTGACAGGTGAGCCTCTGAGCTGTGGTAAAGCCATTGGAGAAGATTGTGAGATGTCAGGAAAGGAGGTGAAGTGTCTTTCAGGGGCTTCTGTTCTGCAGGCACGCAGGGCAGCAAATGGGGCACTGGGGACCAAAGTCACTTCAATCACACACAGACACAGCCTCTGCCTTCTGTTGGCTGTCAATCTTGGGATGCTGAAGTACCAATGCCTGAGCTAGGGAAAAGGCTGTACAAGATGTGTTATATCTGCAACCTCCCCTCCTGTGCCCTGACAACAGACTTCCCCACAAACTCTTCTTACATGCACACACAGCGTCCAGATACCTCGCAAACAACTGATTAGCAGAAGTCAATACTTACAATTATCTTACAGAGGAGAAAGAGAAGTTAATTGAAACTCATCCAAGGTTACATACATAGCAAGACATGATGAAGTAATTTGGGAGTTAATGCTAAAGCCAGATTTCTTCCCGAGAAACACAAGCACCGCATCTCTCCATTCAATGTAATTACACAAACACTGTCCATGACACTAGATTTGTGCTAAAAAATTGTTCAGTGATATTACAGCCATATTACATGTGGAAACATCACTGTGCAAAGGGAAGGTATGAGTTGGGTTTCCTGTGAGGAACTTGGTGAATTATCCTGGGCAAAACATTTGAGGCAGATTGTGCCTCTTCTCATTCACATCTCAAAACTAGGTAGAAGTTGTGTCTTTTTTAAAGTGTGTTAAGATTCTGAAAGAACAATTATTGCTACCAAAAGTCCTCCTTTCTCTCCCATCCATTGACAGCGGTTTGCAAATAGGTAACTGTGTAACCAGATGCAACAAAGTCTGCAACTTTGAAAAGCTGCTCTTCTCATGGTAGAGATAATTGGGAGTGTTAAGTCCTCCAGAGAAACAGTAAATTATCCTCCTGTATGTGAATCAAAAAGAGAGAAGTGCTAGAAAAAGGAATTTAATGGACAGATCCAGTGCCATCCAAAGTAAGTGAAAAGCAAGGAAGTACATTAGAAAGTCTACCAGGCTGCTGAGGAAGCCCAGACACTGTGGAGGCCATGTGCTGTGTCATGCAATGGCATAGCAGGGCTCTCACATTTCTTTCTCAGAGCTCTGCTAATTTCTCACTGAACCATGAGCCTACCACAGAGACAAGCCACTGGGGTTGCATTCCCTGTAACAGGGGACCTCTGTCACCAAATGCCCATGCTAACATCCTTAGGAATCCTGGGGCATGCAGCAAAAGTGATTGTTTGTTTTGGTTTTTTTAATGTGGACTTCAAATTTGCCTTGCTTGTGTTTCAAAGGCTCTCCAAATCTTTGCACATCACTTTTTGTGTCCAACTACATTTATGAGAAAAATCAGAAAAATATCTTTAGTTTTGGATGCCTTGGATTTCCTACCAATGCCTCTTTGCATGTGGGTTATACATGAAGGAAAAACTGCACTCTGCACGCCAAATAAAGAATACTTCCTATGGAATATTGGACAGACTTTGTCTCTAGGGCTGAATGAAGGGTCAATTGAAAAAAAAAAAAGTAACAATCCCAGATTAAAGAAGAGAATCCCAATTCTAATTATCCTGCTCTTCCTTTGATGTGGAAGGAAATAAGAATGTATAAAGACTTTTATGAGAATTAAAGTAAGCTAAAGAGTTACCTGAGGATTTTCTGTTATGGCTCAAAGCCAAGGGGAATATGGATTCAGATCATGAGAAGAGGCCTTCAGTTGTATTTGCAGGAAGCAGTAGGGTCTGTTGATGGACATTTATGCTTCAGGCCACAGGCTATATCTCTGAGAGAGTTGCTCCTTAGCACCTTTGCAGCTTCTGTGTGCATTCAAAATGAGTAAGAAACAGAATAACTGGTAACTTCTCGACTGTGCTGATAAAGCAAAATGTAGGATTGCTGTTAAGAACAAGATAAATAAATGAACTGGATGGTTAAAAATAGCAGAGGGGCCCAGCTTAGCTGACTCATGAGCTTGTAGATGAAATCTGATGGAGACTGGCACACAGGTCTAAAATAGAAAGCAAAGATAAATGTTGATGGGCATTAAATGAAGAATCAAAAATGAATGGACCTTCAAATGGTCTGTGGGAGAGAAAAAAACCCACCAGTCCAAGCCATTTATAATTAGTTCTCAAGCCATTTATAATTAGTGGTGTTGAAAATGCTGTTCCTTGTCTCCTGTGTATCTGTCATGGGAAATCACCATCTTGCACAGATGTGGCTGCACTGGAAAGCTCCAGGAAACTGCCCAGACTACCTGCTGCTGATGCAACACACCTAAGTGTGTCTGTTTACCAAACACCTACACTTGGATTTTCTAAATGGCCTCTTTTTCTTCAGTTTGTTTTTGTATGCCTACACGTAACTGCCTGCATATTGAAATTCTATGCATTATCAAAAACCATGCAGGTATCTAAGCACTGCTTTGTGCCAGCAAATAAGGCAGATAAAGCCTGTGCTTTCCAGTCAGTGAAGGTAGAATAATGCAAGTAAAACTGTTTTCCCAGGTAAAATCACACTAGTCAACAAAATCTGGCTGTGATTATTAAGGTTATAATGTGCCATTCACAAGTTCTGGATAGAGCTATGTTTTTTTTCTGTTTTGCCAGAAGTTTTACCCCTGACAAGTGTCAGCCCATGTGACAAAACCTGTTTGTAAGACTGTTCAGGGTTCATGAGACCGCTTTAAGAAAGGCATTAAATGAAGCATTCAAAATATCTGTTTCTAGTGTTTCTGAGATGTAATGTTTTCATTTGGAAATGATGCGTTTCGTGTAGGTATTTTTCCAAAGTACAATATTTAATGAATGAGCAAATCAAGCATGCCTATTGGATTTATGCTACAGGCTTGAAATAATTTAGTTACTACAATCAGCACTCAGCAAATAAAAATCGAGCAGTAAGCTTCAAGACAGATAGAAATGAAACTGACCTTGGCATTGCAGGTAAACATCAGTTTAGAGTAAAAATTTCCATCTTCTGCAGCACAAGAAATTTAGGCTAATTGTCAAGAGAAATTTAAGATCCATGTTTCTTTTGCTCTGTTCTCTGTTCAGTCCCAGCTTCAAGTGGCATGATGCCAGATCAGACAAGGTCTAGAGATTAGTCATAAAGAAGTAGTGGCACCTGTACCCTTTGGATGGAAACTAGAAGAAAGGCTGGCTTCCAAATGATGTGTGTCCCTAACTGACCCAGTCCTGATATTATATCATGACTGTGGAACAAGTTCACTGCTTGTTAGACAATGGAGAACCTGCACAGCTCAGAGCATCTTAACAGCAGTGTGGACTGACTCTTGTCTAAAAAGGTTGAACTCAGGTTAAAGCTTTTTCAGAGGCCAAGATGTTGATAATGTCTATCTTCCATGTGGATACTCTGATTCCAAACCTGAGGTGGACTCAACAATGCATCATTTCCTTTCCAGAAGTCGAACAGAGCTAACCAAGTACCTCTCCTCTACTTTCAGGAAGCTTACTATATTCTGTATTCTTGAAAAGTGAGAGTAGTAAATAATTCTGATGCTTCTGCACTTCAGATTTCATCTGAAGTGGTGAAAATGTCCCAAATGTATTGTGGGGAAGTGCCAGACAGGCAGATGCTCGGAAGTACACAGAATGTGTTCACTAAGTTTTATTTTCTCACAAAATTGATCTCAAATTCCTGACTAATTTTGCACATTTCTTGAAACCAAATGGCTTGTAATGGTGACTTCATTTCAGCAAAGTGCTAGTAACAATGAAGAATGATCTAACAGACCTACAGCTGGTTTTCTCTTCACTTAAGAGGTCTTGTTGCATTTCTTAGGAACTAGGATGGAAGTGCATTCTAGACCTAAGTGCTCTAGGGTCACTAGGGTTATTAGACACACATATTGCCCAGCCACCAGGAACATCTTTGGCAGAGAAGCTACAAATACAAAATGTTTCTCGTGGATCAATACCACTGTGAAAAATGAAAACCCTAATGTACATACATATTTCTCAGAATTTCTTCTTCTGAGAAGAAAGTAACTCTATCCCAGGTGAAACCAGGACAGTGAGCACATACACATTAGTGCTCAAAATGCTCTTTCCATATACACTGCAAGAAAGTGACTCTAGGAAGAAATTTGTACCATGTTTTTCAAGAGCTCACCTAAAAAGCACTTGCTAGTAGTTTAACCATATCTAACAGAAACAGAATTTTTGACCGATTCTGAAATTTGTCTGATAACATTTAGGGTTATCATTTTTTTTTTTTTTTAAGTACTACATGTTAAACCTTCAAAAAAGTGCCCAAAGGGTTTTTTTGGCCCAAGTAACCTGAAATGTGAACAGGTGAATAATTGCAGGGATTAAGTGTGCTGGAAACTTAACATATGGATTTGTTCTTTTAAGATGTATGGAAAGTAAAGCTTTTAATGAAAGAAATTAAATGCTTTAGTAAACTTGGAGAGATGAAAGCTACATTGATAATTTGGGCTTTTGATAGATGCATTACTTCCATCTTGGCAAGGGTAGAGGAATTGGGTAACGTTCCTACTTAAAAAAGAAATAACATGACTGGTGTCAGGAAAATATCAGGAAAATATTACAAAAATTAAAGAAAAGCTTTCCAATAATGCACACATAGAGACACAGGTTTTGCCCATGAAAGACTGAATGAGACCAGTATCTTCCTCTGTGAGAAAGCCCTGCCTAAGAAAATATTTGGTTATTTCCCTGGGATCTGTTGAATGGATTAAATCAGCCTTCACAAAATGAGTCCTCTTGAAAATCAGCTTTTATGGATTATCCTTACATCTGTTCTGGATCCAGTTACAACCAGTTTTTTAAAGACTGCAACCTTAACAGAAAATGTTCTTACATTTAAGACCCCCCTATGAGGCAATTTTATTTGGGCACATGCACTCCTTTAGCCTAGCTCTTCCTAAGTACTGGAAAGCTAAAACTGCTTCCAGGGCTAGAGAACACAGAGAAGGTAGGAGGGACTCCCAGCTGCTTGGAAAGATTAAAACAAGAGAAAAGCATTCAAAAGAAATAAACCACATAAATAAACCTCATGATGGTGTAAGGGTGATAAAATATTTTTAGTTGCAACCTTGCTATGGCTGCAGTACTCAAGAAAAAAAGTTGCACAAAGGGGAATAAATTTCTCACACTTTACCCAGAGTTCCCTTTTTTCTGTTACTGTGGAAACAATGTCAATCAAATTAATATGGGTGGAGATTAGGATGGATAGCCACAAGTACCTGGAGAAATGTGTGCTTGTAAATGTTCCCCCTTTATGATGTGTAAAATGTGAGGTGGCTGGAGAAAGCAAGCCGTTCACATGTTAGATCTATGAATTTTTTTCAATAAAACCAGCTCCTTAAAAGGCCTAGCCAAAATCTCTGTTGCATTGTCTGTATGCACCTGATGAAGATCAGCTTTACCCTCAAAGGGTGCAGGAGCCCAGGCAAGCAAGAAAGACCAAATGCTCAACAAAAGCATTATTGGTTATCCTGAATATGTGCCTGTAAGTTCTTAGGTGCAAACTGACTTTAAACACCTGAAGAGTCTCGCAGGTGCTCAGAAAGCCAGGAGTGGCCCAAAACCTAGCCTGTGTTCCCATGGATGTGCTGCTGAGGACAGACCCAGGTGCAGAGATATTTACTTTCCTTATGGGCATTGCAATTGCTTGGTGAGTGAAGCATAAACTACCTGCATGGATCAGGGACAACACGAAACCTACCTTTCCACACAGATTTTTTGGCAATGCAAGGGATTTAGGAGTAATTCTTGTCCTGACATAGTCCCATCCTGGTTGATGCCTTGTAAATTAAACTGCTTATGAAAATGTGTGTGAGACTTCACTGACCACTGCAATCCTTCCATCCTTGCATCTGGGGGATAGATTTCCTAGTCACATAAATTCACTTAAAACAGAGATAAGAGAAAATAAAGAACAAGGAAAAGAGCAGCTCTCAGGAAAGAAAACTCAATTCTTCCACAGCGCCTGCAAAACTGGAGGGAGATATCTAAGCTCACCTATACAGGCCCTGGAGTGTGGGTCCCAGGGCACTTGGAG
This sequence comes from Drymodes brunneopygia, assembly GCA_013400955.1. NCBI lineage: Eukaryota > Metazoa > Chordata > Aves > Passeriformes > Petroicidae > Drymodes > Drymodes brunneopygia. The sequence goes on along the minus strand of VZTZ01051319.1, from coordinate 604,150 downwards.
ACTGTAGAACTAGAGCCATTACCCATCCTCCTCTCCTTTTATTTTTTCTTTCCCTCTCTTTTCCCAGCCTGTATGCTGCATATTATTTTTCTGACAGCTACCTTGCACTTGGCACTGTGGTAGGCAAAGGTTATTGGAATTTAAATGTAAAGTTCAATGAATATAGAATTAAAAAATGCCTTGGAGACATTGCTGAAATGAGATGCCAAATCCCAGAATTTGTATCTTTATGAGGAAAATTTGAATACAAAACACCAAGGTTTATGGCTCTTGCACATACTAATTCATACCCATCCATGTTCTAAGAGGACTAAAAGGGCTATTTTTCATCTTGGGCTGAGACAGGAACTCCTCCAGATTTACTGACTTGCTATGAGAAATATGCTTTATCAGGCTGATAGATATCTTTAAAATGTAAATCAGAATGGTGAGTTTATCACAAGACTGCCATTAGCAGCTCATAAAACTCTTGCTGTTGTAGGTAACAAGAGATTTTGTGAACAAGGTGAGCGTACTGGTCAGCAAAAACAGACCCTAAACTTGACACTTTATTTTCTGTCTTGTGAGAAAATTACCAGAACTGAAATCAAAACAATTTTTATTATACATCCATCTCCTTGGCAACTAGCAATTACCATGACTTTTTGGGAGGGTCTAGATTTTAAAGGATATTATTATAATTGTGCAGGCTCAAGAATTGCAGTATTACCTGGAATCATTCCTGGGAGTGCTCAAGGCCAGGCTGGATGGGGCTCTGAGCAGCCTGGTCTAGCATAAGGTGTCCCTTGGCAGGTGGGTTAGAACTAGATGATCTTTAAGGTCCCTTCCAACCCAAACCATTCTATTAGTCTATGAATTCTTACATCATCTTTGGCCCAAGTGCTTTGGCCCAAGTCTGTCTGGAGAGAGAAAGGAAAGTCATTTGCCCTGCGGAAACCCCAGATTTCCTCCTTAAGGAGTCCTGTCCATTTCTGTTGTCTCCAACACCCTATAGGAAGTCCTTTGGGTTTGTACCCTTTTTGTTGTGTTGTGAACTGGTCACTTCAGGATTACATTGTAGGGAAACCCAGGGCTCAGCAGCTTGAAATAACAATGCTAGCAAACGATCACAGAGGCTGGAAATTTCCTCTGTAAACAAACAATATTTATGCTAGTACTTTCAAGTGCAAGCAATAGCTGGAATGACGGTGGCTGCTGCCAATTTGCCCTCTTGCTGGCAAAAGCACATGCTGCACTCTCTGTGACTCCTGTGCACACGTGCAAGAGCACACAGGCAGATGCTGTGCTTTCGAGCCACCCACAGATGGTTTCCCCATCAGGGTTTGCTTTGCCATTTAGGCCTCCTGCTTCATATCCTCCTCTCGGTGCTTCAGTCCCTGTTTTATGTAATTAACTTCTGTTCCTCCCCCCATTTTTCCTTTTTTTTTCCCCTGAATGCTCTTTACTCTGATGCTTAGAGTCAACCATCTCCCCAAAGCACTGTAATATTTACCAGCATCCGGGAAAAATGTGGTTAGAGAATTGAGACACTTAAAGGAGACACTGCTGTCGTAAGTGTGCATTCACATTTTTGAATAGATATTCAGAGGGTGGGAATGTAGATGAGGGAGAAGCTATGAAAGGGTTTATTACTAATTAGCTATATCTATTTCTCCCCTTTTTAAACTGCTTTTTGTTTATCATTTCAGCTGGTAGGGTAATACACTAAATTAAAGCTACAGAATACATTTATAATTAAGAATGAAAAAGCCAATTGCCTGTTACTAAACTACCAATTGATAATATTGTAAGGAATATTTATAGCTCTTTGGTATGTATGCCACAGATTTGCATCAATAACACACTTGCTTATCTCCAAACATTTTATTCAGTAGCCCTTTATTTACTATTGAAGGTAAGATTACTCTTCTCAAGCCACCCTTTCTAAAAGTGCCTCGCTTTCATCTTGTTTGCAAAGCTCAGCAAACACAGATGCTTCAGTTGTTTCCTCTCCTATGAAATAGTAATAACAGTATATAATTACTATCATTGCACCATGCAGAAAACTTTGCTGTAAAGAACACACTCTGCATAGTTCAGCACTCACAGCATCTTGCATTTCTACAGCTCCTTCTTTCTGACTCATCTCCCATATCCTAGAGAGGAGATACCGAGCCACCTTCCCCATGTCATGAATCAGGAATTTTTGGGCACATTCCCAAACACAGACCCTTAGTTTTCGTTCCTTTCACAAGAAGGTAGAGCAAGACCTGTTTAAATGTTTTTTGAATTGGTGAAGTGATAATTTTTGTTTTGTGTTTGGTATGTGTTACTGGGGGTTTAATAACTTGAAACAAAAGTGCCAAAAAACTGCTAAATGTATGAGCACCTGCATGATTGAGAAGGAATATGGCATATACCAAACATTGATGCAAGTTTATATAGTGGACCTAGGTTAAAGAGAGGCAAAATGGCCACATTCAAAATTAGAATCTGAATTTTGGCTGTAGCTAGTGCCATAGGGGAGGTTCTTGGAGGTTGGAGCACACCATCCTAGCAAAAAAGCCTGGGAGAGCCCTTTCAAAAATATAGCTCTTTGTCTACCTGCCCCTTTCCTCAGAAGGAGAATGAGGGCTAGAAATGAATGATCTACCCATTCTTCAGCCCTGCTGCATAGCAGGGTCTGGGAAAGGGAGAAACAGAAAGGAAGCAAGTTCACCTATGTCCTGCACGTGCGGGAAGAAGGTCAGCAAACCTGTGAAAGTAAATATTCCCAAACCTGAAGCAGGGCTTCAAGTTCTCCCATCCACAGTTGTCTCTCCAAGTTTGCCTGTTAATGTGTTTTGTTTACTCTTCAAAGACACACCCTTGCAGTTTAAGCTGGAAAAGCGTGTGAGAGATTGGAAAAAAGGGCCATAATGGTGCAAAGAGGAATTGGCAGGATGCAAGGGAAGGCCATGAAGACAGGCAAGAGCTTCACTGTTGCTACAACAGTAGGAGTTGAGTTGTCACTACAACAGTTGAGAGCATGTGGTTGTCAAAAAGCTTGCCAGGAGCCTAAGGTAGCACAGTCTTCCCCTGGATCCTTTTTTTTTTTTTGGAGCTAGATGCTGCCACCCTTTCCATGGTTTGGCTGAGCACAGGGTGAAAACAGGTGGCAATTACACAAATGATTTCTGCTTCCAATGCTATCTATCATTAATTTTGAGTGAGCAAGTGACTTGCCCCAGAACTGGCCAGATAATTACATGGTCATTATTAACCACATTACTGAAGGGTAAAAATGCAGTTATTTTTATCCATAAAGTCAGCTGCTTCAACCCTACAACTAATTGCACATTATTATGCACGAGAAAGTAATTATAGATACTGATTCCAACTTCTACCCAAAAAGAAGCAGACACTATTTCAAATGAAATATTTCAGGATTTTTAGTAAGCCATGCAATCTGATGGTAGGATTTGTCCAGCAAGAAAGAAAGAAAGAAAGAAAAATTTTGTCATATTTTTATAACACTTATCCTTCCCATCCTGGAGTGCTGATGCCCTTTAGGTGTGACTCCTGAGAGGAAGCATCACAAAGTCTCCCTGGAGGCAGACGTAAGGCAAAACATAAAGAGAAAGGTATTTATATCATAACTGCTGATGTTCCTTGTAACTCTTTTCATTTCTTTCAGGTACTGTTGCGTGATTTACAATGGAAAAATTGCTCTGCGGCTTCCTGGTGTTTGGAATGGCTGTCACAGTCAACGCTTGTCCCAAATATTGTGTCTGTCAGAACCTGTCTGAGTCGCTGGGGACTCTGTGTCCCTCCAAGGGTCTCCTTTTTGTACCGCTGGACATAGATCGAAGGACTGTGGAGCTCCGTCTCGGTGGCAACTTTATTATTAATATCAGCCGACAAGATTTTGCCAACATGTCTGGACTTGTTGACCTTACTTTGTCCAGAAACACCATTAGTTACATACAGCCCTATTCTTTCACCGACTTGGAGAGCCTTAGGTCCTTACATCTGGACAGCAACAGGTTGCCTGAGATTGAAGAGGATACTTTAAGAGGTTTAATTAACCTTCAGCATTTGATTTTAAACAACAACCAGCTAAGCAGCATTTCTGATGAAGCCTTTGAGGATTTTTTGCTGACATTGGAAGACTTAGACCTTTCCTACAATAACCTCCGAAGCATTCCCTGGGAATCTATAAGAAAGATGATAAACTTGCACCAGCTCAGTTTAGATCACAACCTAATAGATTACATAACAGAGGGGACATTTGCAGATCTTCAGAAATTGGCCAGATTGGATCTGACATCCAACAGACTTCAGAAGCTCCCCCCTGACCCTATATTTGCCAGATCACAAATAATTCCGTTGGTTGTTACCCCGTTCTCTCCACCTCTGTCCCTCAGCTTTGGGGGCAATCCACTGCATTGCAACTGTGAGCTACTGTGGTTAAGGCGGCTCGACAGAGACGATGATATGGAAACTTGTGCTTCTCCTCCGAGTCTGAAGGGAAGGTACTTCTGGTACGTGCGGGAAGAGGAATTTATTTGTGAGCCTCCTCTTATTACACAGCACACTCACAAGCTGCTGGTTTTGGAAGGGCAAACTGCCACGCTGAAGTGCAAAGCCATTGGGGACCCCACCCCCATCATTCACTGGGTGGCCCCTGATGATCGTCTCATCGGAAACTCCTCCAGGACAGCTGTGTACGACAATGGCACCCTGGATATACTCATCACCACCTCCAAGGACTACGGAACTTTCACATGCATCGCAGCCAACGCTGCGGGAGAGTCCACTGCAACCATTGAACTCTCAATTGTTCAGCTTCCCCACCTCAGCAACGGCACAGGCAAAGCAGCTCCACCGAAATCCAGGCTCTCGGACATCACCAGCTCCACCAAGTCCAATCGTGGAGAAACAAAAGGCACGCCAGAAAGGGCTGTCCTGGTGTCAGATGTGACCACTACCTCGGCTTTGGTCAAGTGGACAGTCAGCAAGTCGGCCCCTCGGGTAAAAATGTATCAGCTGCAGTATAACTGCTCAGATGATGAAGTCCTGATCTACAGGTAAATGAAGTTTTATTTTGTCCTCTGGTGATGGCAGGGGGTGGAAATAAGCATAAGAAGTCTTTTACTCTTTGACTTTTTACTGATTTGACTTTGAATTAAGATGGTATTGCCACCAGTAGCATTAGTGTTATCTGATAAATTTACATTCTCTCTGTCGGTTTGCCTGTTGGTCTGTTCATCACTTTTCTGTTCAAGTCACGCATTGTAAATCTCTGTAGTACTCATTTTCCAACAGCTGTTTTCAGTAAAATTTTCAATTTGGGAAAAAATAGTACTGCCATTGGTGGCCTCCTTAGTAGACTTAACAAAGAAAGGAAAATTTGAAGATGAGAAGTCAGAAATTTCCCTTTCCACCTCCTGTAGGTGGGATTGAAACAGACTACTTAGAGAGGAAGCAACGTGGGAGGAAGTTTATGCTGTCTACCCATAACACAGGCTCTAATTACTCTGTGATTCAAGATTTGGGGTTGCTAACAAGACATTTTTCACCTATATGAAAGAGCTCGTTTCTTATTTCACTAACATCTGTTTTACACAACCATAATGGCTGACAACTTTGGAGCATTTAATTTTTTATACCATATTAAATGCAAGAAGAGGTAGATATAATTTCAAAATCAAACCCTAAATGTTCCTTATAATCCTCCAGTTCTGCAACTCCTCTGACTTTTAATGATATAAAGCAGGATTCGCTCTTACAGTGAAGCAGCAATAAATTTTAGGGACTAAAAATGTGTAGGAACAGTACAGGAAAACAGTATTACTGTTTTTTTCCTTATGTATTGGAAGAATGATATATTCATGCTAGTGATGAATCCCTAGAAACCACCTTGTCCTTCCTTTTTATTGCAAAGGTTTCATTGAACTGAATTGTATCTTTGGTTGTATTTGACCTACCAACAGAAGTCAGGATCTCGTGGAAAAGTATAACCAAACATATCAACTCTTATAGTTTTATCCTGAAACAGTGGAGAAAAATTGAATCTGGTAGATATATAATGGGATTTGGGGTTTGACTCTAATTTGAGAATAAACTGTGGCCAAAATATAGTCAGAGCCATTGATTTTCATGGTAGGTTTGGTGTTACTACCTGCTGGCTATTCTGTTATTCTCCTGCTGCCTGCAGGGAGAGCTGAGGCACTCATCAAGTCATGGTACTCAGCCTCCCGATCCCACAACAGGCCTTATTTTCTTCTTTACCAAAGGATGGTTTTCTTTAGCATGAGGAAGTCAAAAGGAGAGGTAAAAAACATTCATGTGACATTTTTCCCTCACCCTTCTCCTGCAATGAAATCTAATTTTAAACCTTCTCCAGAACAGAATCTTTAGTTGACATGGACAAAATTTTGTGCCAGCAATACCTTTATCTGAATCAGTTGTAGAGCAGAAAGAATAAAGTGATTGATTCAGCTACTCCAAATTCACTCACTTATTGCCAAAAGCAGGAATATTGACCAGCAAGTCCAAAAAACATTTTTAGAGGATATTTACTCAAATACTGTATTAATCTGAGGAAATTCAGTTCTGCCCATCTCCATTCCTCAATTTTAAAAATATCTTGAAATAAATCAATTAGAAAGTGAAAATTATTTGTTTTGCTTTTGCTAATATAGAGTGGAACCAGTGTGTTAGCTTTGGGAAATGCAACTATGTGGAGTTAAGAAGAATGAAAGGATAAGATAAAGTTAAGTAATGTTAGAGTATTAGCAGTAATGATAGAATATTAGGAATAAAATGAAAGAAATCATGCTAGTGCCATTTTTTTTTCCCCAAGGCAATGCTTTTGGCAAAATCTCAGCAGTAATTAAGATCTTAAGCCCAGTGTAAGGCTGAAAAACACCCTGAAGGATGTATAAGTCATATGTTCATTGTAAAATGAATTTGGCCCAGTGAACAGGAATATCCCTGCAACCAGAAAGAGCAGGTTGCAGGGGTTGTCATATGTTGGAAGTGGTTGGATGTGTCAATTTTCTAGGGAGGAGGATGGCCATGGGGAAAAAAACCAAACAATGCAAAAGCACTGTCATGCAGCCCAGGAGCTGGATGGGTGAGAATTGGGTGCCACAGGCAGAAATGGAGAATGATGCCATCTTCCAACCTGGTCTGGAAGAACAGGTTGCTGTCAAGATGTTAGGCAACCCCTAAATTTTTATCATGTCCCCACTTCCACCTCTCAGTGAGGTTTTGGCCGTTTCCTGCTTTATTTGGTTGTGACTGAGTTTTTCAGAAGCTTAGTAAGGACAGTGCTATTTCAACAGATCTCCCATCAGGCCTTTTTTGAGGATTCACTGATGATGCATAGCTCTTTTCATTCACAGCTCTCAAAAGCACTTCAGAAAAGAAAACAAATTTTATTTCTCTACATTTTGCACCAGGGAAAAATGAAGCATAGAAAGATGAAGTGATTGTCCAGCGTCTGATAGTTAATCAATGGCACTCATATCAAAACCAGTTCTTAAAATTTCCAGTTGGGGAACCACTCAGTCCCTTAGAGTTAATTAACTAAGGCTGTTTTGCTTTAATTGGTCAGATGCATATCACTGCAATGAGTGTGTGGAGAAACCTAGGGGAAAAGGATTTCTACAGTCCTCTGCTCTTAAAAATGCTGTGTATGTGCTAAATAGGATGTGTTACTGCTTAGCTGCTAAAATGATGGGCACTTAATATACACTAAGACAGTCGGAATTCCAGGACTGAGACACATCAGCTGTGCTCAGCTCTTAGGAATCCTGCTTCACTAGCAAGAAATGTGTGCACAAAAGACAGAAATCTGCTATATTCTCTGCTAAGGATTTTTTATGAACGTTGTAATCATTGAGAAAGAGTGAAAGCAGAAATTCTCCCCTCCCTGCTGATGTCAACATCTCTCCTGATCATTACCCAGGGCACCAGTCCCATTTCCCTTTCCATGACAGCTGTGATCTTCCACTGACAGGATGGTGCAAAAGGGGACTACAGTGGGGTGCAATGGCTCAAAAAAATAACCAAGTTTTGGGAGATACTGGCAAATGTTGTCTGCTGGGCCTCCTGTTTGCACTGAGCTGAAATGGCACCAGAAACTGAAGTTTGGCTTTGTATATACCAGTGCCATTATAATGAGGATTAGCAGGAGGAGCACTGTTTGTCTGCCTTCCCATCTGACCTTCCCTTGTATTTGCTATCTCAGGGCCTTTGATCAAGCTTATAGTAGGATTTTATCTCTTTCAATGCATTCAGAGTGCATGTTTCTGATTCTGATCTAATGAGTAGGCCCTGGATCTGCACTCTGTGGGTTTTAATGCAGCAGTCTTTCCTTCTTTCATCTTTTCTGTAATACCAATGCCAGTGCCAGTAAATATGCATTGTACCCATCACTTTTAGCTGAGACCAGAAGTTTGCAGAACTGAAAATCACTCCTTATTTGAACGAAAAGTATGCAGAAAGACTAACCAATGTCCAATAGAGAAAGGGATGGAAGAAGACCAAGGTCTACAAAGAAATGTCTGTCCTTGGACTCAGGGTTAAAGGAGCGAACACTAGGAAACCTCCTCTGCCATAGGAATCTTACCTACTCCTCTCAGTCGAGACTCCAAAATGTTTTAGATGTGTAAAAGCATCAGACTTATGATCAGTGCAACCTAGGCACTGGTAAGCTTAATTCATTTTGAATAATGAATTGAAATGAAATATAAATATTTAGAAAAGAATATCTTTGAGCCTCAGTTTCCCATCTGTACCCTGGGTGACAGCACCACCTTGCTTCACAGGAATAAACACATTAGGAATTATTTTGAAACCAGGAGCCCACATAAATAAATAGGGAGATTTGCTTTGAAGTCATTGTGTGGTCTGCAGCAACAGGGATAGTCATGAATGATTAAGATGGAGGATTACATAACTATAGCACTTGAATTCAAGTAAGGCATCTAGGGAGAGAGATTGTGATTTTTTCATGCGTAGAGCACCCTACATGATGGGGGACCAAATCTCAGTTTTGGCCAGCAGGCATTGGTGTAATATATACATTCACTACTTTTTCAAAAGCGAATAAATCTGCAAGTGTTTTGTAGAGCTTCCCAGGTTCCAGCCTTCTGGCTGTGTTTTGAATTAAAGCAAAGATGCAGCCATTTAAAAATGTGCATCTGAAGTGCGACGCTGCCATTAGATTTATGAGAGATTTAGGTTTGTTTTATTTTGTGGTATTTCATACTAGAAGTGATGAAAACAGCTGTACAAATTAAGAATTACTGTAGCGCTACAGTTTCCCTAACTTATAAATTCAGCACTGGGAAAAAAAGAAAAGTATTTTATATGTTTCTGAAAGCTTATTTTTTAAATATATATTTTATGTAGCAGGCAGTCTAAGCATTAAGATATGAATAAATGGCTCCACATCTCCAGTTTATTTAAACAATGGTGCCATGGATTTGATTACTTAAACAATATAATAATGATTTATATTTACACAGCTCCTTTTACTGCAAGTGCTTTACAGCGTGGTTGAACAGAGATCCTCACTATCCTGTCACCTCTCAGTTAAATATTGACTGCAGTTTAGCAGTCAGGTGGTTGTTCAGCTCCTTTTCGTGAGCAAAAAATAGCTTCAGCATTTGCACTTATGGATACTTTAACCTGGGGAGGAAGTAATTAACTGAGCTTGAATTTCCCACAGCATGGTGGTATAAATATACCCATGCACTCTTCTAGTCAAGTGCATGTCAATAAGAAAGTGCTTCATGACTGAGGCGCTGCAAACTTCAGGAATATCTAATTCATGTAAGGATGCTCTCTCAAACAGCAGTGCCACTCTGAGCAGCAGAGAGGATGCCATTGCCTAATGCTCCTTGCTCGGAAAGCCTGTTGTGTGGAGATCTTCCAGCTAAAGACTAAAAACGGAGGAAGCCCTGTCCTGTTGCTGGTAGGGCAAATTGTCTCAACAGCCTGTTGCTGTAGCAAATTGTGTTAATGTCATTTTCTCTCTGAGGAAAGTTAGAAATACCAAGTACTGGTTAGCTTTGGAAAAGACACAGGATCCATTTATTCTGAAAGACCAGAGCATCTGTCCTTACCTGTGATTTGGTCGCTGGGTTCAGACAAATGACGGCTTGCAGATAAATGCCTGCCACGCTTCTACCCAGTTTTCTGTTCCACCTGTCTCCAGCCTCACTAGGCACTGACCTGCCTCCATGGCTCACACCCGGAGCAAAATCCCCTACCCAGCCTCAACATATGAGCTGAGCTATTCCAGTTGCATTGTATGCAGGAGACAAACCTTGATTTGGACAGAGCATTTACATATTTAAACATTAAATAAAACAACAACTGAGAGGGAGGACAGCACATGAAGATGTTAATCACCATGTATTAATCTTTTATATTTGACAGGTAGAGATAGTCACTTTATAAAAATAAAAATATGAAGTCACAGTCCCAAAGGGAAGCAAAATTTATATAATCAGTGAAGAGGGAAGTTTGACATGGTCACTTGGTACTTCAGATCATTTGTGAGTGGTTTTCAGCAGGAGTGTATATTGGCTTCTGGAGTACCCTCAGCAAGTGCAAGCTTGCTGAAAGGCATTAGTCATAATGAAGAAGCTGCTTCACAGATGCCTGTATTCTGGGACTGTGGGGTTTTGTTTGTGTCTGCTGAAAACATTTTCATCCTATGTTTTATTTTGATTTTGATTTTGATTTTTGTTTTCTTTCTTTTGCTGGGGGAAGTACAAGGATGGGGTTTTTTTGCTGTTGTTTTTTGCTTGCTTGTTTGGGGTTTTTTTATTTGTGCTTGGCTTTTTTCCCCACCACTCCACCCTCCCTTGCAATATGATGAATTTTTAAAGAACAAAAAAGAAAATGTAGTGAAAATGAGAAAAATTACATGTATTATCAGAAAATGAAGTGGAAAATAGAAATATAAAATATGAAATAAATATATAAAATATTAATATATGCAAGAAAAGTAGAAGTACATCTCAGTCATGTCCCTAAAGTCATCCTAGATTGTTGTGACAAACTATCATCCACTTAGTGCTTGTACAGAAAATACTGAGGAATCCATTGGTCAGAGCAAGTCCAGTTCATGATGAGCAGAGCCTGAGCATGTGGATGCTGCCAGACCATTTTCTTGGTTGATCACTGACACAGAAAGGCAAAATACTAAAGGGTCCCATATCCCTAGGGGAGCTTTGTCCCCTGACATGAGCACGTGAGATGTACGTGAGGGCTCATGAGAGGGTGCTGGCACTGCTGCTGACCACCCTGCAGTGCCCCAGCAGAGCAGGGCAGGGCAGGACAGCACCTGCTGCTGGCTTGGGGGCTTTCCCATTTCCTTCAAAGGTTAACTCCTGCCAAATAACATCTAATGAGGTCTGTGGAGAAGTTGTATGCGACAGCTCTACTCCCAAGCTCAGCCTCAGGAGTTGAATATGAAGGCAAACAGCCCAATCCTCATCTCCCCCACATCTGGGGGTGTTGCACAAGGTGGAAAGGAAATCAGAATCACTTTAGACAGCACTCTCAGGTACAAGATGTGATTCTTAGGGCAGTCCTGTGCTTGGCCACAAGCTGGACTTTCATGATCCTTGTGAGTCTCTTCCAACTCAGAATATTCTGTAATTCTGTGATTCAGCATGAAACAGCAGTGCTCCTGTTTTGTCTCTGCTGCCAATTATTAATTCAGCTCAGTAAGGCGGAGCATTTCCACTAGAGGGGAATTCAGGATGAGCTAGTTCTGGCCCATAACATCTGACACATCCCCTCTCTCAGATGCTCTGAACCTAAGTACCAATATCTGTCCCCAGATTTATTGCAATAAAAAGTTATACATCTGATGCCAAAATGAACTATTGAAATAAGATTTTTATTTAGCTTCAGGTGAGTCAACAATTTGATCTCTAAATGAAAATCTTTAACATATACATAATTTGTATATGTAATGCACATGTAACCACCCAAGAGGCTCTACTTGATCTCTGAGTTTTTGCTTCAGTGTCTGCAGCAAGTTCCCCATACTCCTTTTCTCTCTACTGCTCATCCATTGAATTCTAGTTGGTGTCAGAGATCCACCGTAATATATTCCTCATTTTGGGTCACATCTACTGGTATCTGGGTCCTTTTAGGAGAAATGGAAAAGGTATCGACAACCACAGAGTGTGACAACTACTCCTAGTCTTTCTAAATCTATAGCTGAGAACTTCCTCCCTCCCCTCACTTCACCCTTTGTTTCAACGGGGTCACCACCAATTCAGACTACTAAGAAATCTCCTCCAAGTGTGTTGAACCAACAGTAAAAGTAATGGCTGAAAAATACCTGCTTGAAGGAGAGGATGATTTATTTTTATCCACAGGCGTTTTGCAATAGAGTTACAAATTTAAAAAAAGCTTAAAAGCATATTGTTCTCTAAACACTGTATTACTAAAATTTGCCTTGCCAGTTTGAGATCATTCTGCTTAACTGAGCTCCCACTTGCTCACGTGCAGGTTCCAGGCTGTAGGCAGGTGAAAGAGGATGCCTTGACAGCTCCTACCTCCCCAGCTTTCTGACACCGCACCCCATGCAGCTCCCATCTGAAGTCATGGGAAAGCCTTTTTATCCGTTTCAAAGCTGATGTGGTTTTAGATCCTTCGTAGGAGGGTCTTGGAAAAGGGCACCTGCTCCTCCTGCAGTAGGTTCCTATTACTCCTCATCTTTCTAGTGTTGAACAGTTGAGCTCTGACTGTGAATATTGTTTTGAGGGTTGTGCAAGCAATTATATTTATTTGGTTATGTAGGACTGTTTTATCTATCAAATACATGAGACAGGACAAGGAGGATGGCAGGAAAAGAATAAGTCAAAATTACAAACACAGCCAGAACATAGTGCCTTATTTCACTGGCGTAGCTGCAGACTTACCTGCCTAACTGCTTGCTCTGAATTTCCTATCATACCCTTTCTCTTTCACACCAGGCTTTCTGCTTGTAGGCTCTGGCTATTTTCAGAAGAAAATATACTGGTTTTGTATAATGATGGAACTGGTTAACCCTAACACATAGCAGCAATGATACAGCTTGTTTTCCTAGAGAAATTACTTAAAAATATACACCTGGAAAAGACAAAACACTGGAAAAATAAAAAAAAAATAGAGAGAAGAATACACTGGACTAAATAAATTATATTATAAAGTCTTGATTAGCTTTAGCTCTTACAAGTCTGGTTATTTTTGGATTTGCCTATAAAAGGCAAGTTTTCTGAGCAAAACATTTGCACTCAGAATGAGAAAAAGTTTTTTCAGGTGCTAGAGTACAAGCTGAATGCAACATTTGCTTCTCATTTGAACCTGTTTTGAGGCTTCAGTTGGGATGTTGTTGGTGAGTAGCCTTTGTGTTAATGCTTTGGTTAGGGAAGGATGAAAGAAGAGGATTCATACAAGCTGAGGAACTTAAAATTTGAGGCAGAAATCAGGTTCATACTCCATGTAATTTTTTGAGTGCTGTACTTGTAGGTTTTCAATGAAGGCTTGTACTACAAGGAAGTCATTTATCTTTTCTTTGTTCTCAAAAGGGCACAGGAGAAATGTAGCTCAAATTTTCAGTAGTAAAGAAAGAAAATATGAGGTAGTGGATGTCTTTGGAAACAAGATATGGGTTATTTCATTGTCATATTATCCTTTTGCCCCAAATGTGTCTTGTTTTTCTATCTAATATGAGCACAGTACAGACATGTACCCGGTAATCCATAATAATCTGTAATAGGGCCAAGTGAGATGGTAAACCAGCCCTAGCTAAGGATATCAGGCTAGTTCTTTTATCTGAAGAAACCTTGAAACTATAATGCCATTGAGAATATGTTTAAAATGAAATGTTCTGATTTTCATAGCAGAGAAAAGCAGCCCAGGCAGCAGGATGATCTGCCCTATTGTCACAGCCCTACTGATCTCTCAGAGTCACAGCATGATCATATTAGGTCCTAGAACATTTGACAGGAATCCAATGTAGTGGCTCTGTCCAGAAAGGAAACAGGCTTTGGCCTTGGCAGAGGGCACTGTAGAGTGGCAGCAAAATCACCTGTGTGCCACAGCAGCAGGGCTGGATGCACTTGCGCTGGGCAAGAAAGAGAGATGATAGTCTGGCATCCTTGGGTGGGAAAGAGTTCATTCACCACATGGCTACAGCCATGCTTTAGGGTGGCTGAAAAATCCCCAGAAACAGCAAGGTAAGGCTGTACCCTAAGCCTCTTTTGTTCTGCTGCTCCTGGTTTGCAGATTAGTTTATTTGCAGAGACGAACAGTTTGAGACAGCCAGCACTAGGTGTGAATTCTTGCTGTATTTGCCCATCTGTCCTCCCTCCCGTTCCTCTTGCATCACTTTGAATTTGTCTGAACTTTGCAATATATTTATTATCTCACAATTTACTTCATTTTGACTAGAAAACAAATAAAAGTGCTATTTGCTCAACCCAATACTTTTTTTTAAATTATCCATTTATTTAATCGGCTTAGATGTGGAATTGGCTCTTATGTAGATATCCCAAACCGTGCTCGGAATTTTTGTCAGAGTGGGGATTGCACAGGCAGTAGCTGCCCAACAGACATATGGGCAGCTGACAGCATCAAGACACCCCACCAGCAGCTCTGTCGTCTGGCAGATTGCCTCAGAGAGTCAGGCTTGATGAATCACTCCTTCTGCTGGGCCTGGGAGGGTGGGGCACGCCTCTGCTCCAGAAGGCTGCTGCCGAATGACAAAGAGGCACAGCCTCCACGCTCGGTGAGCTGCAGGCTTGGGACGGCTGGCAGTGTCCAAACGAACTTGAATCTGGCTAATTTGGGTGTGTAGAGGCAGAGTTTCAGCTTGATTACTCTGGATGTGTCACTATCTTGATGGCTGCTCTTCTCTCTGCTGCAGTGTGGAGTTTCACAGCCTGGAAGTGCCATGGGGAGGAATTTGACAGTGCTGCCAAGGCTGGGCAGTGGGAGAGGGGATGAGAAAAGAAATTGGCTTGGAGCTGTCCTGTCTCTCTGTGCCTCTGCCCTTCTAGCCCTGAAAGGGGGCCAAATGTTCTTGTAAGCTGAGCAGGCAATGGAGCCAAGAGGACCCCTGCTTCTCTCCTCCACCCCTTGGTCCTTGCAGGCTCCTCTGGCTGAAGAGAGGGCAGGGACAGCTCTGTCTTTTCTGGGTGGTGTCAGACAAACCCCCTGCACTCTCAGTAGCACTAGAAATGCTGCAATCTCTTTGCTAGAAAAAAAATGATGCAAAATTATGTCTGTCTCTTGTATGATTTGCTTAGGGGGATGAGCCCCGTTGAGGACACAATGAGCCATATATATGGCTAGTAGTTTAAATTTGTGTTTTTTTTTTTTTTTCTCTGGGGACACTAGCAGCTTCTATGAGGTGAAAAACTCTTTGCAAAGGGAAAGGTGAAATGAACACTGGGAGCAAGATTCCCACTTGTGAAGAGTATTAACAAAAGCCTGAGGGACTGCAGCAGTCCCATTTCAGGACACAGTACTGCACCTTTGTACAACACCAGGTTGCTGTGGGGTGAAGACCTTGTGCTATAGAAACTCTGCCTAGTGAAAGCATATGAGGTTTTACTGTTTGTTTTTTGGGGAGGTGTTGTTTTTTTTTTTCTCACTAAAACATAATATTGTTTTTTGGTTCACCTTTCCTCTTTTTTCCCTATTTGGGCTCTTTTGTGGTAAATAATTTAATTGGCTGTAGTTTAATTAGTCAATTATGCCAGAGCTGGAGTATTTTTCAGAGTAAATCCTTTTATTTCATTGTTCTTAAACAGCTTCCATCCTGACCCATCTCCTGAGAGTTTGCTGGTCCCTGTACCTCCCCAGTTAAGGCTGGGTTAACGTGCTTGCCAAGCTTCACGTCCATCAGTTACTGAAACCATGTATGTCTGCACTAAGTTAAAACCTGTTTTCTACCCTCTTTATATGATTTCAGGCCAGAAACTTTCTGTGGTTTTAAGGCAGCAAAGAAAATTCACAGAAACTTACAGAAGTCCTTCATCCTACTTAAAGTCCCTGAGGACATGATCTGCAAATGTTTTCCTGGCTCCTGCCATTTTCTTTTCCTCTGCCTGACCCCAGTTAAGCTTGCTGATGACAGGGAGGCAAATACTCAAAAGTGCTGCAGGCTGTTTTTCAAACCAGATCACATTTACTCGTTCCCAAACAAAAATTATCTTGTGGAAGTTTTGAAGCCAGTACCTCAGTTTAGCCAAAGCAAACCTCAATCTGACATATAATGGGACAGAACCACAATGTAATTGACTGTTCTTGACATGGAACAAGGATCAGATTTAAAAACTGATTAAAAAAAACCTGATCAATGATGATTGGTCTTTGCAGCAAAGTGCAACATCTGTCTAGCACACCCTCCAAACACCTGCCTCTGCAATGGCTATGAAGAAACAAACCATGTATCAACTCAGTTTTATTTTCTAGCCCTGTTTAAAATGGAACAAACACTGGAATATCTCTCCCATGGGAAATTCCAATATTGCAACATCTGTTTCTGTCAAGAATCAGACTGAAAATTCTCCATAACAGTTGTTTTGTTTGCTTATGGAAAAAAAAATAGAAGTATCTCATATGGAAATTAAGAACTGTTGCTATCAATCTCTTTGTGGATGTTACAGCTTTTGGAATGACAGTCCCATCTCCACCATATATCACGCCCCTTGAGGAGTTACTCTCCTCCTGAGTATAAGGCTCCCTAAATTCATCACATTCGCTTTGCTCTCTCCCCTCTCACCATGGAGTTCCTCCTTCCAGCCCATATTGTCCCTGCTTTCAGCTCCTTCTGTGCCAAAGGAATGGTTGGAGTGTGCAGGGAGAGGAGGCAGCTGCTCGTGGGTGAGTGGGAAAGGAGCAGTGGACATGGTGGAGGGGCGGAGTGAGAGCTGGGAGCTGAGCACCCCTCACAGGTGCCAGGGAGAGGAAGAACATTGTGGATCCCCTCAGCTAAAGCTTTCATTTTCATTTTTCTTACAAGAGAAAAGAAAAAAATGAATCTAGCAGAAACCTCTATTTTAATGCTAAAATTACGTTTAATTTGAGATATCCAATCAACTTTGCAGTCAAAGTGTACCTTGGGTTTACTAGAATCCAATGTTAGCTCCCATTGGAGCTTTGAACATGTGGTCCAGGAGACATCCAAGTAATGCAAAATACTTTACACAAGCTCCTTCAGGGAGGGGATTGTTTGGCACAGGTAACAAGGCCATCTGCCAGACACAAACCAAACAGCTCTGCCTCACACAGTCGCAGCTGCAGGAGCAAAAAACCTCCAGCTGATGTTCCTGTCCTGGGAGTAGTCACATTTGTCAGCCTTTCTCTGACAGTAGCAATAGATACCACACTTGTCCTGTCCCAGCTGCACCCTCCCTGCTACAGCTGAAACAAGAAGCCTCTTTTATACATTCTCAGATGTTCAGCCCAATTTTGAGTGTGTGATGTTTCGTGGTTTTGCTGGCAGTGACAGCACAGCTCAGCAGGTGTCACGCATTGCTGTTTATCTGCAGTGCTGTCTCTTACACCTTGTTTTAATGACAGTTCAAAAAGGCAGAGAGCTTCACAACATTTAGATAAAGGCAGAGGAATGAAGATGGAAAATAAAATCTGAAAAGGGTGACATGAACACATAGAAAGGTACATGAAGGTAGAGGGATCAATTTGGGGGGAAAAAAATCTTTATCTTTACTCCCCCTTTCCATTCCCAAATAAAAATTACATGTAACTTTGCTTAATGTATTCCTTCTTTTCAGGAAAAATTCTACAAATCAAGAGCTTAGTAGTGTTAAGTCACAACAGACATCTTGTCAGGACTGGATCCTCTATTCCTACTTATGATTTAATTTATGGCCAGACTGAAATTTCTTTACTTTTATTTTCTATTCAGAATTATCAAGCTTGCAGGTCTGTGAGAATTTTTGCTAATTACTGAACTATGAGATTTGTGAGTGTTGACTTTTCTGTCGCAGATTTTTTTCCTGAAATATTTCTGCTAGATAAATAATTTGAACCTGTGTTTTATGATTTGACTGCCTGTTAATCCTTCTGCTGTTTCTTCTCACCCCTCTATTTTTAGATACCTCTTTTGATAACCATTATTTTACTGAGCAGAGATAGATGAATTTATACCTAGGACACAGTTTCATGAGCCAATATAGGATGCTCCTTATACATGTGTCTATCATAAACCTGATGGTAACTATAGTTGAGATACAAGTGGAACAACCTTCTGTGAGGATGGGTTAACACGCACACACAGTTCCTTAAAAATGCACTATATTCTCTACTCCACCACAGAGGTAAAATGAGGTGCTTTCTTTTACTGTAGAGCAGGCCAGGAATGGAAGCAGAACAGACTTTTCTGTGGGTTTCAGTCCTGTTTTTCATCCTCAGAAGCTATGGAAATTTAACTGCTGTTCAATCAGATCTGGATAAGCACCAAAACTTTGCAGAGACTGACTATTCAATGAAATATTCAAGGTTTTCTTAATTAGGCCATTGTTAGTTCTAAATACCTATACACAGAGCAACTCAGAAATCTGTAGATCTATTTCACCCAAAATGAAAAGTGAAATTATAGAAGGTGTAAAAAAATATGTAGGAAATAATATTCTATTCCATTAATATTTTAAAGGTTTTCACTGAAAAACAAGCTTTCTAAGTTCTGGTTTTGAAAATGGGTAGCTGAACAGGCTAACCTTTTTTCTTGACCTATGAATATTGTTATTAAAAACAAAAGATGCAAACAAAACTACTTCATTTTAATTTTTTTTATAAACAGCAGCTTCTGTGAACTGCAAGAGACTTTTTCTGCTATGAATCCAGAAAAGCTCTGTTAAACTTCACAGCCGAAAATTACAGTGTGTAGCAGAGAGTTAGCATTTTGGCAATCTCACATGCCTTCTGCTTTGTTTACAGAAAAGTTGAGCGTAGTTGTCAGCCTACACAGACAGACTGCTTGGCTGCCCTGGAGAGGTTTCTGTACCCCCAAGTTCCAGTATTTAGTTCAGACAATGTCTGCAGAGGCAGCTCAGGGAAGGCTACCTTTCATCCTCCCACCAGTTCCCAGCCCAGCTGGAGTGGGGTGAGAGCCACTCTCACCTTTCTGGGGGCCACATCTCAGGTGGACCCAAGAGCTGGACTCACCAGGACTGGCCACTCGTCTCACCAGGATAGGGGCAAGACTCTGTCTCTACAAAGTGATTTGGAGCTCTGAGCAGCCAGGAAGGTGGTGCTTTAGTGCCTGAGCCATTTCTAGAAAATCCACTAGCCTAAACATAGTCCAGCTCTCTTTGGTGCATGAATTTTTTTCTACAGAGCTACCAGAAATAAAAGCTTTTGGTGGCTAAAATTGGCAGCTGTATCTCCGAATGACGTGACTGATACACTACTCCCACGGGCAGCCCTTTTGGAAGCTGGTTCGTGATGTTATTATGCTGCTGTTTTTGGGATAAGTCTTGTGCTTCAGAATGCACTTTCAGCACAACTGCAAATGAAATGTCTGCTACAGGCACAGACAGAGTGAACAGTAGACTATTTCCTTTCTGATATGTTCTTTCTGCAAAGTAAATAACAGTGAACAGAGTTTAAAAGTGACAATAATCAGTCTTTAGCTACTTCTCTGGTATCTCCTATCAGTGTTCTGGTTTTCCTACTCTTGTGTTACATGCACATGTTAATCTGAAATTGATACCCTGACTTGTGAAGAAACTCCTAGAGAGCTGGTGATTTGTGTTGGCTTGGAAGGATTTATGAGTTTATCTGTACCTGGTATGTTCCATCATTCTCAGATTCTCAGGCTTTGAGTAGCTGTGACCCTGAGGGGAGTGCAATGCAAGTGTTAATCAGTGATAGCATCAGATATCCTCCATGGGCATCATGTGCCATTGTCAGTAGATCAGAGAACTACTGCTGACCTTAAATGGAGAAAAGCAAAGGATAAAGGTCACCTTTGTTCATCTACACAACAAAAGTTTGGAAAATGGCTTGTCATGAAAGCATTAAAAACCAGCTGCACAAAACCCTTGGGCTGAACGATGCTGGCTTCCCTGACATGTGTCATAGTAGAATCACTTTAGAACTGAGTAGTACTGCAGTAACTAACATGTTAAGCTGAAAAGGTACTGGTTTTACATTCTTCTGTGCTCGTGTGCTCCTGTGACCTCCAGAAAAAGCTGCTAAATGTTTGGGGACTTTCTCTGTCACTGTTAATAGTGATAATGACACACAGAAGTACCTCACAATCACAGGCATGTTTCAGGTGGAAGTGACTGGATACAGAAAAAGCAACCTGTCTTTGGACACTCTAGAACTGGCTTTAAATACCTTTTATGCATGAAATATCATGGTCTTCCTTTCTCCATGGTGTCTTGTATCCCCTTCAATTTCAACCAGTTATCCTAGGTATTTTTCCCTTATTAAACTCTTGATACTTGTCTTCAGGTTTATCATGGCCTTGGACAGGTTGTCTGTGACCACCTGGGCTTTCTCAAGTCTGTCCTTCAATCATTTTATAAAAATGATTTTATAAAAAGCCACTGACTATTTAGCCAGTCATCTTGGCAGGTAATAGACCATCCATCACCCATGAGACTATTTTTTATATTACAGATCTCCACAGCACCTTGCCTCATCTCCACAGGTATAGAAATTCATACCATCCTCTGACTCTACCAAAAGTAAAATTCAGAACTTTAAAAATTCACAACCACTTTAAAGTCTGGTAGGAAAGAACATACCACACCTTAAGCAATACCCACAGGTGCAGAAAGCATATGGCAGAATCAAAGCCTTTCTCTATCCTTGTTTATTCTCTGGGTAAGCAATTAAACTATAATCCACAAAGTGTCTTCTGTCCTGTTCCACTGGAATCTTGTGAATTGATTTTATCTCAGCAAGACACAGCTTGCAAAAAGCACTTGTACTTGAGTAAATTAAGAGGATATTATGACACTTTGCATTGGGCTGCATCTGAGATGGAAAAATATTAAAATGTATGCTTCTTTCTTGCTTCACTGTAGGGATGTTCTTCACTAGCCAGTCCCTTGGATTGTTTCATCCAAGGATATTTTGAGCACTGCAGACACACGTCTCTGCCTTTCAGGCTGCCTTCTGTGCTGTGAGTCATTGTGGAAGAGGTTTGGTCTAGATGTGGTTTTTGGGGTGTATTTCTGTCTGGGATGGTCAGTGGTCCCTGCAGCCATTCATCAGTGTCACCCTCTCTGCTGCTTCTCCGGCTGTTTTAGGTACGGCTGTGTGAAGGCCTCAAGCACTGCAAAGCCAGCAGAGCTGCAGGTGAGAGATTGCAAGAGCAGGTTTCTTTTAGGAAATAATGACACGCTCAGTGCAGTGGCATAGATTAGGCCAGGTTTAGTGAGCACAAGCTTGGCCTTAAAATGGTTGCTGGTCATCAGTGAAGGAATTATTAAGACTGTGCTTGTGGCTGTGTGAGCAGTCTCAGTACCAGACAGTTCCCTAGAGCCCCTGTGCCCATACCTATGACTCTACTCTGATTTAAATGAAGATGAAAATGCTGATGGCTTTGCATTTTTTCTGTATTTTCTTTTATGGTTAGAAATATACTTAAAATTCACCTTTATCTGCATCCTGCATCCATGGCAAAATTGTCTTCCTCTCATCCTTAGAAGTGTGCATTTCTGATGTCAAACTTGCAATTTCTGCTTAGGTAAGGGGATTGTGTTTCATTCTGTTTTCCTGTCTAGGTCTGTTTTTTTCATGACTTTGTAAACTTTTGTGTGGGCAACTACAGCAGCCATTTGTCTACAAAGCTTTAAATGTATTTTGGGCTCAACCATTGGAGGAGCCATCTCCACCTGTATATGATTGTTTGTAGACAAAAATGGAGCCAGGTGTTCCTTCAACTCAGGGTAGCTGTCTCTTGACTTATAGAAAGCATTTCCATTAGAGACTACTCTAGTTAAATACTTTTGAATATTGGTTAAAGCATTCTGAAGTCCTCAAAGTATTTCCCTGACACTAGTGAATGTTCACAGAAAAATGACCCTTTGCTGTCATCACATGGGTCACTCTGAAGATGTCCGTAGCTTCTTGAGGGAGACAAACTTTGTCATCTGAGAAGATTGCTTTGGGATAAAATATAATTCTAACACTTTCTCTTTCAAACCGAGAGTAGTGTAGAAATTGTAGCTTTGAAAATCTGTCTCCTCATATGATTACAGGTTGCTCTCTTCAGAGACAAAAAGGTGTTCTATAATGTCACACAGAAATTATGAACACAGAAAGGAAGAAAACTTCTGTATGTTTGCTTTTGAATCTTATAAAGCTTGTCCCTGAAAGCAGAGCAAATCCAAGTTTGCTGAGCAATATGTAAAAGGCCAGTTGTACTGGGAGTGGGCTTTCCTCTCTCGAGGAATCATGAGCATGTTGGAAAGCAGTAGACAGGGAAATGCTGAACATGAGCAGTTTGAGAAAGAAAAAGAGAAGCTATCATCTCCTAAATTCTCTGTTGGGGACGATGTGATAAGTGATGCATACAGATACACTCCTACAAGACAACCCTTTTTTTAGGCTCTACCATATGTTCAGGAGCAGCAATCACATTTGTCTTCGTGCTGGAGGGAGGATGGAGTGATTCATTCCATAGGAAGGTAAAAAAAAATCCACATAGCAGTGGCATCAGAAATATGACTATGAAAGTTTTGGGACACTTTAGAGAATAAAGAGGCCATTATCTGCCAACAAACTCAGAGTGCACATGAGGAGAAAAGACCTGAGTGAAATCTGTGGAAGGTTACTGTATATTTACACTTTGGAGTGGGAAATTACACAGGTGTTTATAGAAAGTTTTCTGTTCATTCACCTTTTGTATGGCACTGCAAAATGTTGCCAGCATGGTCATTAACAACCTACTCATTTTCTGAAACATGGTTATGAATTTTAGTCATGACAGAATAAATTCATTTCTACTGCTCAAGTATTGAAACCAATTAAGTATTCCTCAATATTTCATTGAAGTTTAATCACCATGAGTCAGAGTTTTATCTTCATTAGGTGCATAGCCACATGAATTTAGGACCAGACTCATTTTTGACTTGTAGCTTATAGTCAGGTTATTGTGGAAGAGAGAAACACATGCATTGTGATGAATCATTTGGCTCTGTCTGGAGTTTCTGTTGTCTGAGGTAAGTTAATTTTAGTCTGCCTGTGAAGCACATTAGATAGTAAATTCTAAGAGTTATGTAAAACCCAGTAGCTCATGGAAGTTTTCTGCAGTGACACAGTTATCTCCACTTCATCCCTGAATGCAGCTCTTTCCAACCACCAAGTAATGATTTTTGGCACTGTCAGAGTAGGGCAAATATCAATAAAATCAATGTCAAATATCAATAAAAGATTCACTCTGAATGTGGGGTATGGTACAAATACACACCTGCAAAGGCAGAGTGAACATGGCAGGGAAATGACTACACCCTAAATGTCAGGTTTGAAAGCAATCTTGAAGTGAATGGAAAGCCCTTGACACAGGATTTTTGGCATCTCTACTCTCTCCTGAGAGAGGCACAGAGGATGAAACAGAGCTGTGTTATGCTTGAGATGTCTCCAGCAACTGTGGAAACAAAGGCAGCTCCCAAGCAGATTTTCAGGACCAAAGACAGCTCTTATCGGACCATTCCCGGTTTGTTCCTTTTACAAGGTTTATGACGGAAATGTGGGGGTTCCTTTGACAGGCAGTTGGGTACAGGCTATATCCTCCCATCTCATACAGTCAGAGCTGATCTTCAGCTGGTTTGCAGCTTCATTTCTTCTGCGGGTGACCATCCTTCCGTCATTTTGGTGAGACAGAGAAATAAGGAAGGAAATTAAACTTCTAAAAAATTTGAAACCTCTTCTCTACAAAGCTGGCTGACTTCCCCAGCAAGAAAGTAGGAAAGACCATCTCATCAGTCAAGATGCTCATCTTGCCTTTATTCTCTCTTCATGCCAAAGACAGACACTGTGCCTTGCTGGAGTCCTGCCACTGACTGATGGTTTTGACTGTCCTAATTCCATATGTCGTGCGTTCGGCACTCTCTTGGTGTGACCTAGGAAGGGGACTGAAACAACATTTAGAGAGGAGAACTCAGAGCTCAGAAGCTGTGTATCAAGTGGTACAGAGGCAAGTTTAGGACTCCCTCTAACCCAGCCCACTGCAGACAAGCCAAAATCAGCAGTTCTGCTAATGGAGCACAACTTTGCAGGACTTCATAAGGGAGTAAAATTTCCTTATTCTCATGCTCATACACTCTGAGCTGCACTCTGGCACTTCTAAAGTAGCCATTTATTGAAAAAAATAAGGGAAAATGCTTTCCTGAGTGCAACATATTTTGTTCTTTCATCACTGAGATCTAAGAAATCTCCCAGCCCATATTGTGGTTACTGAGGATCATGCTTAAGTTTCCTCTTTAGGTTTATGTTGGGTGTTAGAAAAGTTGAGTCAAATGCTGATATTTGAAAAGTTGAGTCAAATGCTGATTAGTACACTGAAAATCCTCATGACAAATATATGTGTGAGAAAACAGAGTCATATAACTAATATACCCTAGAATGCAGTGCTGGTTCTGCTCTCCAAAGTAGCCTGAAATCTTATATTTCTATGTGGTGATTTTTTTAAAGCATTTATTGTACTTCTTTTCTAGGAATGAGTCTGCGTTTTGACTTCTTAGTCTATTTGAAGGGATCACATTGAGGTTTTGATGCTGCTTGGTTTAATGAATCAATGTTCAGCTCAACTTTTTGTTCCTAAATACCAATGAACATTTGGCAAATTGCTACTACTGCTCATTTTGATGGGATGAGGACAGCATTCCCTTGTCTGATAGTAGAGGTGACTAATGATTCTGTATTCTTCAAGCAGACAAAAGTTGTGCATTTAATACCATTGTGCATTTGATTTGCATTTTATTCCATGCTCTTTTTTAGCCCTCAGGGTAATTTTTGCATGTTCTACTTATTTAAGCTATCTGGAGTTACAGCAGGAAAGCTCAGAGAAGATATTACAGAGTGAAGAAGTTTGAATTTTTCAGTCTTTACCCTTGAAGATCTAGAAAGCAGAGCAATCTGTCAGCCTCTTCCTTCATTACTCTTTGAAAGTTTTTCAAGCAAAGATAAAGAAAAATCTATCCTTTCATTTCCCTTTCAACAGCACAGAGTACTCTTACACATATTATTCCACAGAATTTATAGTTTTTCAGTAAAATTATTCACAAGCTGCTTTTCATTGTCTGTAGTGACCTCATATGGATGCCTATAACAAAAGTAAAAGCTTTTGTTCTCCTGGTGAACAATGAAATATCCATGACTGCAAAAACCTCCAGGAATGATGACTAGCAATTAACCATGATAAAAGAATAATAAACCTAGCAGATCTGGAGGTGGCTGTATCAACAGACTTGATGCTATACCTAGCATTTGTTGTAGATGGGGATTTTGTGTAAACAAATCATCTTGTTGGTGACCTGCTCGGTGTCTGAGTCTATTTGATCTTAGAACCATATTCAGAAAAACTGTGTAATTTAAGCCATAAGTAGGTAAATCTCAGGAGCCAGGTAAAACTTTAATCAAAATGGTGAAGTTTAAACATAAGAAGAAATTCTGCTCTCTTCTTAATGTTAAACCACCAAACCTAAAGAGAACAATTGGGGCTCTCTTAAATAAAAGGGAGATACCAAATTTGAGCAGTCCTATATTTGTAAACTTATTTGATATGCAACTTTGCTAAAGAGTAGGATTTCTTTCGTTTTCTGGTACTTACAAATCTTCTACATACTTTCTGTGAGTGAGAACTAATTTGAGGATAGCCAAATACATATTTGCAAAGTATATAGCTGATACCTGGAAGAGAGAAAAATCCAATAAACAGTGCTCAAGCTTTCCTCTTTCCAATGAGCTCACTAATGGGATGCATAGCCTGGATTCTGGACTGCTGATATTTACTAGGTTGCTAGTAGTCTGCTTTTAGACTCCTCAATGTGGAGAGTTTGTAAAATGCAAATAAATAGTAGACTACTTTTTACGTTTTGTTTGTGTACCAGAAATTTGTGGCGCTTTTCTAAGATCCTTTATCAGAGAAATATATTGTTAACTGATAAAACATATTTCTAGGCAATAAAATCATACTACTATTGGAAGCTATAACTGACTTCTCATTTTCTTTCTCCTGGGTTCATTATAAACTAAAACTTGTTTTCTTGCTGGATGGGGTTTACTTTCCTTTTCAGTAATGGATTTGTCACTCTTCAAGCTGTCACTCTACACTTTCAGTCCAGGCTCATCTTTGAAAGAAGCGGGGTGTCTGGTTGGTGAGCAATGCTTTTGTCTAATTTTGGTATCACGAACAGAAAGGATGTAACTGTGTTCTATCCTTTTTTAGAACATTCCAAAATTCAACATCTCCACATCTTTCTAGCCTATGCAGTCCTTCTAGCCTTCCTTTTTGTTTGCTTTATGTGCAATACCCAGAAAGTGGCAAAATGTCAAACCTCTGCTTTAGGAAATGCCTTCATTACACATCTATGTTACTTTTTTCTTTTTTGTTTTCTGCTTTTTTTCTCCCCTTAGGAGACAATATTTTTGACCATTAGTGATTTTTGCACCCCTTGTTCTCATTCTGCATATGAAAAAATAATTTAATATTACTGCAAAAGTCACCTTGAATCATTCTTGTTTTCTTTATCTTGTGCATGTTTCATCAAAATTTTTGTTTCAAAAAGGTTTTCTTTCTCTTCTAGCTCAGTATCTAGACACTTGATGATTACTTTGCTTATATGTTTTTCAAAAAGTAACCTCAATTTACAAGAAGCAAGCAATTCTTCTGTATCCCTTTTGCATAATAAAATGTATTTCCAAAGTTTGCTGATTGGGTAGAGGGTTTGCCAGAAAGGTTTTCTAAACATAGGTTAGCTATGTCTGTGTCTTTGGTGGGTTGATAGGTATTCCTTCAGCTCATTTTTCAAAAATTGGTAAATGTGGTTCTCCCTTTCTCTCCTCTGGGAATTAAACTATTTTTTTAACCTTCATGATAAGAGAGATGCTTGAGATTCTGATAGATAACCATTCCTTATCTCTTGAGACTATCCACAACAAGTTCAATCACTGAGGTGAGGAAACACTTGAATGATATGTGTTTAAACTTTTTAATAATGCATAAATTTTGTCTTAATCTGATGCTGAAACACTCTTCTGTACAAACTGCTATATCAGTGTATACAGTTTCTATGGTTAGTGATGCCCATTTCATTTCATTTCATTTCATTTCATTTCATTTCATTTCATGATTCTTTTGGTTGGAATATTTAGAATAGTATTGTCAACTGTTAGCTGACTCCACAGTACTCTTACCACTGCACAAAGATTTTTTTGACAGAAGAACTTGAAACAGCATGTTGGAGTTTGCTTTGGCCAGCCAATTACAAAATACAGGCAAACATAACTTCAGGCAGTGCCTGGAGTTTTTGTCATTCTGGCACGACCTTCTGGACATAAAATTATCCTGTGTGGTAGGACACCAAGTTTCTGCAGGATATGTGAGTTTCAACCTAGCATAAGTGCTCTGAGTTGCAAGCATGGACAAAATTGCTAGTAAGTCACTGAGGATCCTTTCATCTCAGCTCACATGAGCTCTTACAGAAAAAGGGGGTGGACATTGCTTAACCACTATAGGATCCCATCATTATAATTTGCACAGATTTCACTGCCTGGAAATAAGTGGAAAACCTCATTTATAACTCTCAAGAAAGGACAGCATATAGCTGAATCTGACAGCTGTGTTCTGCCAGGAAAATAGAGATTCCCTTTTCTAAATTAATTTCATTTGAGTTCCTAAATGTATTCATTACTTCTAATGTTGCTCCTTTCTGGTAACCTCTGCTGGTATGGAAGGATGACCTTGTCTGATGTAACTGTCCAACACTGCAAAAAAGATTTCAGAATGACCTGAGTCAGGGAGAATAGCCATGACCCTTCAGCCAAGTGTATGAGCCATTTGTCTATAAAAACCTGGGAAAAGTGTATCCCAGGTCCCAAATTCTGCTTAATGCCTTGAACACCCTTTTCATGGAAAACTTTTACCTCTCCCCATCTTTAGAAACAGGGTGGTTGCAATGTATTGCTGCCACTGTCAGTTGCTGACTTTACATACAGTTGAGTAATCTGAAATATACTGGCTGGCTCTTTGAAACATTGCTGTGAATTATGAGAGCTTTCTAACTCTACAGGTTGATACAGAGTGAATTCATTAGTGTGGCTCTGCATTGTTTCCATAAATACTTCAGCTTCACATTTACTAACAGAAATATTGTGTGGGCTTTCAATTACTCTGCTAATGAGCTTAAATATGTTTTAGTTGGATTTGAATTAGTGTGAGGACTTTTTTTTTCTGAGGCAGTTAGTATAATGAGGTGAAAGGTGTTCTGTGTTCACTGAATAGCTTGGGTGTGACTGGATTAATCTTTAGCTGACAAGGCTTCCTAGACTGTATCTATTTTCCTTCTGAAGATAAAATAGAAAGCTCAGGGCACTAAGTGTGTGCTGTTGTCAAAGTCTAATTTAGTGTTGTCATACCAATATGAACCAAAATGAGGTTGTCCCAGAGCAGTAGCTTACACCTGGACAGCTGAAATGAGAGCCTTCTTTGATTCAAAGCACCCGAAGACATTTCTGGTGATCTTCATTCATCCCCGTGTCTCACCCATTGTTACTGACTGCAGTTCCCTGTGGTTTGCAAGAATCTGGTTGAGAATTATTACAAGAAGAGAGTTTTCCCTTAGAGCAATGGCAGTGGAGGGGAGCAGAATACCTTGTACCATGGCTCCCCTTTCTCAGCCTTGTGCAGTAATGTCCCCTAGAGGCCTACACTTTCTTTTGTCACCTGATAAATTACTTCAAAGCACCCCCATGGGACGTTATTCAGCAGACTATCAAAAAAAATTATATTCTCTGAGCCAGTAGTTTAAAGTTTGGGATGTTTTGGTTTACTTTCCCTTGTAGCACAAGGCATAATTTCAGTATCAGTATCTCTCTGGTTTGCCATCTTCTGACAGGCATATCAATTGCTTTTGTCTCACCTTCTCTTGCCCACCGCCAATTCCACTTTTCCAAAAGAACAGAAAAGAACATAAGCAAATTAGGAAATAATAATGAAATGGTATGTACTATGTGTTTTATTTGACAAGACAGATTCTCTGAAGGGCAGCTGGATTAATGAGTGATGAGAAGATAAGTTTCAAAAAAGCAAGAAGGGATTTGTGTTTAATAATAAATGTTCCATCTGAAGGCAAAATTATGATTGCATATCATAAAACTCCCCAAAACTAATAAAATAAAAATGCAAGAAATTATTCATGCTGGGTTGATTTAGTGTTTACTGAACAAGTCTGGCTACCTCCTGGTATTGTCTGACATTTCCTTGTGTTGACATGACTGACAGAGGAATTATGCCCTGTTGCTAATACTAACAAACATCTCTTTTCCCAGGACACCAGAAATACAACTGTCATTTTTTTCAAGATGCAGGTCACAATAGGTCTTTTTCTTTCCCAGATTCTAAATTTAAAAATCTTGAATCAGGTGCCAAAAGAGAGATCTCACACAGGAATACTGGAAATATACTTGGTACTTTTTACCTGTTTTTTCTTTTAATTCCTGAGGCCTTAGGATGATCTGAAGACACATATTCAAGGAATTCTTTTGAACTCTGAAGTGTCAGATATTAATCTCCATTGTTATCTTACTTAATTTTAAATAATGTTTTAGATTCTATTTTCAGTCCATCACTACAGAAACTGGGGCTTTCCAGGATAAAAATACAGAAAAAAAATTACACCAGTATATACCATAAAACTTTCAAGCAAATCACAAAAGTTGGCAGCCAGGAAGAATGCTAAGTGTGCAGTCCAAATTTGTCAATTGCATGCTCTTGCTCCCAGGCAATACATCATGTGTGACATTTTCACTTCAATTTAGATCCTTCTAGACTTCCTCTGATCTTTTTCTGCTCTTTTCTCCAGATTTCTTAATCTCTGTCAACCATCCGAGCTCTTTCCACTGTCTTGATTCACTTCACTATCTTTACAATTGTCTTGGCTCTGCTGTAAGATCTTCACATTTTTACATGATCTTTAGTCAATCTTTCTTCATTATTTCCCCACTGATACTTTCCCTGTCCCCTTTCTATACCATCCTACTTCAATCCAACTGAGATTGAAGGTGGACACTCCACCTGAAATGTAGGACTCTATCAGACCCCTCTACAACACTTTAATGGGAAATTACCTGGAATGTTTTTTTCCAGAAAAACATATGAAACTGGACTGAAGGAAAAAAAGCAAATATTTTAAAATAGGGGAAAAACTTATTAATGAAAAAAGGACCATTTTTGGCATGAGATTTTCCTTGAAAAAGGAAAATTGTTCAGATTCTAGTGTTTAGCTTTTCTGGATTGATTTCTAGTTCTGAGAGTAATATTTTGCACTGAGGAAATTTATGTAAGAGGAAATTTAGGAGTGTACAGTGAGACCAATATTGTCACAATAAGGCTTTACTATACAGAAAAGTTAGTGTGCCTACTGATTGGAATATAATTTTACAAAACAATCACTGTTTCATCCTGGCACCCCTCTTTCTTTTCTCCTCCTCATTACAAATTACAGTGCCTAATGACACCACCAGTTGGCAGCTGCTCCCTAATTAGTGTATAGTCTGCAACAGCTACAAAATTCACACCCAAGGAATTCAGCTTTTTTAACCTTTTGTTTTCCCACCTTTTTCAGACACAGCATTTAATAAATCAGCTTGACTCTATTTTGAACTCCTAGCATTCATTTCAGAAGGAGAAATTGCATACAGGTAATATATAAACTCAGATAATAAACCAAAAATTGTGCATAGGTAGTATATAGGTCTGGATAATGTAAGGAAAAAAAGAAAAAGAACAATGAGAAAAGCAACATAGTCTAGCATGTTACTATAAAACTGAGTCTTGAAAGTTGCAAGTACCTTCCCAAAGGAATTGCCTTGACAGGCCCCTGCAAGTTCTGTGATTAAAGCAGTTTTAGGCTAAAACTAGATGCTATCTTACCCCTCTTTTGATGGAGAAAAGGAAGAGAATTGCCTAGCCAATTAAACTAATCTTGGTTTTGTCTAATTTGTCTGTTTTGCATAACCACAGTATTAACCAGTAGTTCAGTCCTGCTAATCCCCAGTGCTGCACAGAAGAAAAGAACCATTTTTATATTGCAGTGTAATCACAATATCTACTAATTTCCTCTGATACACTACAGGCCTCTTTTGAAAGGAGATTGCTGGCATTATCCCCATTTTATAAACGAGGAGCCTTACAGTACAGTAAAATGATTTCTCAGGAACTGAGAGTTACTGATAAAGTGGAGCCTGATATCAGTGTAGCTGATAAAGGAAGAAAAAAACTCAGTTATCCGAAATTCTCAGCACAGTTCACTCTCTGCAAGCTTCAGTACTCACTTACATCTGGGATTATGAAAGAAGTCTGCAGCAAACCTTTCTCCACTGCATTTCTAACTAATTTATTTTCTAATTTTCTTAATATCACTACACATTGAAGTGAATAATTACAAAATTGCTTGCTTTCTGTATGTTGTGTCCACAAGGACATAATAAGGGCTTTTTAGTGGTGGTTCAAAATAAGGTTGACTTAAAATAAGAGTTCTAGCATTCTCCTTCCCTTTTTAAAGAAAGTGTCTCATGGACTCTTTTTGATGCTTTCACAAAATGAGACACAAATCTCCATGGATTGAAGAGAATGCATTGTTTGAAAAAGCCCTGCAAACTTTCATGGTTTCATAGTTCTTCATCACACATTATCTCTCCAAGGAGCATCTGTCTACTGTTGTTCTATTTCAGATACTTATGCCATGCCCCAGTTCTAGCCATAGGTCTCTTTCTCTTCCAGTAACTAAAGCTATTGCTCCAGACAGTGAGAGAAGGGGCTTTTTCTTGGAAGTTAAGAAGGTCAGTTGTAAGACCCCTATCCTCATTTCTTTCCTTATAGAGGCAGGATTTTCAGAGAGGTCAGAACCTTGATAATATATGAATAGTTTCCTTTGGGGCATTTTGACCTTCAGATAGGATTCAGAAGCAAGATTAAGAATCAGATAACAAAATCATGGCAGTAATGAGATTTGTTTGCTCCTCCTACTCCAAAGAGAATAAACCAAACGAGAAAGGCAGAAATTACTGTGTCTTATGTGTCTGGACAGTGGCATTTCCATAAGATTTTCAAATTTTGTCTTGACCTAGCTGGGAGTTAATTTAGTCTCCCCATTGACATATTTGTGCATTTGTTGGCTTTCCCACTCCTCACTGCTCCTGGCCTCCTTGAAGTGGATACATTAAAATATTTCATAACCTATAATCTATCACCAAGACTTTTGTTAGTTGATCTCCTCCTGCAGTTAGTCAACTGTCACTTTTTCTTTTCCTGAAGAAAAGCTAGTATCAAATTTAGATCCCTATTCCTCTTCTCTGATAAGAAGCATCTCTGCGAGATCACCCTGCCCTGAAGAGCAGGTGGACAACATCAAGCTTGTTGCTTCAAGATACCACAGCTGTTGAGTACATTTGCTGTCTGAGGGCTGGCAAGTGAACACCAGGATCTTCTGAGTTCCAAAAGCTAACGACTTGCAAAAGCTCTTTTTGACCTCTAATGCACCAGATCCTTGCTCTCTGAAACCTAACTTGCTGTGTTTAGCTGATGAGTTACCTGTACAAAGCCTTGCAAGATCTCTGCCTAGACCCAGTTTTATTGGCCCCTCTTACTTTTACAGCAGCTCTGACCTATTGAGTCCTGGAGTCAGGGCATGGTGGCCCGTGATTAATGGCATTGCACATACAGAGCAGCTGTGAAAATACACCCCCTCTTAGGCAGCAAAACAAAAACTGAAGTGGCATCTCGCCTGTATTGGGGACAATCAAAGAAAGAGTCATCAATATCCCAGAATGAAAACGTGTCTGCATCGATTTTAGATGTGGGGAGCGTTAAGAGATGTCATCCATCATATCTGACTGGCAGTATGTTTGGGGAGGGTAGACTGAAGCA
This sequence comes from Drymodes brunneopygia, assembly GCA_013400955.1. Classification (NCBI taxonomy): domain Eukaryota; kingdom Metazoa; phylum Chordata; class Aves; order Passeriformes; family Petroicidae; genus Drymodes; species Drymodes brunneopygia. Next base: position 571,029 of record VZTZ01051319.1, on the reverse strand, counting down.
TGGAGCAATGCCAAAATCCTCATAATTTGGCAAGTTCGAGAGAACAAGATTTCCTTCCCTGTAAGATAGAAAACTAAGTCTGAAATTAATTACTTAACTCCCAGTACTCCTGAAATTGTTGCTTATTCCTATGCTAGGCTGTTCCTTAGCAGAATAATTTGAATATTTTAGAAGAAAATTTAATGTTTATTTATGGAAACATCAAAAATTCTTCATTTTAGATGTATATGGAGAGTTGATTGCTTTTTCCTTAGTTGGGATTACAACTGTCATCTTTTATAAACCTATTATTAGTCCCAATATTATCACAGCTGTAGCTTCCAAGATTGATTGAATTTATAAATGACTCAGTTTCTTTTAAAGGCTAAGATGAGGTTTTTATTATAGGCTATTTCAACACAGTTAACCTGTCCAAGCTTTAGGACTAGTTATGGCCTCACTTCTGTACATTTGAAAATGGATTGGCTTTATATTTCTTGCCACTATTCACTAGCTGCCAGTCCTAGAAAGATTCTAGGCAGTTATTTTTCCTGGGAAATTTGTGTGTAATTGTGTTTGAAGAAAGCAAGTTGTAAATGATTTGGGCTAACAGTGTTCACTGAAATTGAGCATTAGTACGTGGGGCTGAACAACTGTATTTCCATTTTATATGTTTGTTTAGTTTTTAAAAAGATCCACATCCTCACGAGAGGCCAGAGTGAAGGGTTGTGTAAGTGGCAAGAAAGCATAAATGCAAAGATGACCAAAGATGTACAAAGCTATAAAGTGTGTAAACCCAGGTGCTTGCTGCTTGCTCAGGGACAGTGGTCTCTCTTGTCTGTGTTTCATTAGTGCAAAGCCAAAGGAACCACTCCAACACATGGTGTTATAGTCCTGTTTTTCCAAGAGTTATGACCCAAGTCCAAGACCCAGATTTTAGAGCTGACTACTCTTTCTGCTAACAGTGCAACTTGTTTGTAACGAGGTTTTGCAGTGAAATAACTTCTGAATGACTTAACACACTGCAGAATGTTTTTAAGCTTTAGGCTGGGAGTGATGGTGAATAGTGGAGTATAGCACTACAGAAGGAGATAGGAAGCAATTGGTGAAACTATTCAAGAGTTCAAAATCATATGTTTGACGATCAATGGTATTCTGTTATTCCATATAATATCCTTGGTGTGTGCATATATACTTCCTTGAACAATTCAACAGAGTGCAGTCTGCTGTGGGCAGTGGTGTTTTGTTCACAGAGCCAAGGGAGAGCAGAACAATTAGAAATAGCTTGAGACCAAATATTTCAACTTTTGGAAACCATTTTCGCAACAGTATCTGGAGTGTTTCATGAAGGCTGCTTTATGACCTCTCTGCTCATTTTGAATAGCTCATCTATATCTGTGTTGAACAGCTCCATTAGGATGATAAATGTGCCTAGAATTTCAAATACAACATTAAGTAAACCTGCCAGATGATGTTTATATTCCAAGTGTCTCTCACTGATATTTCTTTTCCTTACAGAATGTTTTTTTCTATGTTTGTTTTTTAAAAAGGAGCCACATCCCCGCCTGTGGCCAGACTGAAGGGTTGAGTAAGTGGCGTGGATGCATAAATGCAAAGATGATCAGAAAATCATCTTTGCAGTGCCTTGACGATGCTGCTTCTCTGTGCAGGTCTGTTCCCTCCCACTGCACAGAAGGTGCTCTGCAGAGCTGCAGTTTGTGCTAGCTGTGGCGATGATTTGAGGCGAAGGAAGCCTGGCGCTCCCACAAGGAGTCTGCCTTGTTCCTGTGCCCAGGCCTTACCATCCCAAATAGTCACACCAGCTCACTGTGTGTTCTAAGTGCCTGTAGGACTCCCTTGTTGCTGATGCAAAAGACCTGCAGATCTAAATCATAATGGGCTGTTTTAATTTCAGCTTTTTCTCTCTTGCCCAAGCCTGTAATGTGGCAATAGTGAGAAACATGCATGGAATATCTCTTTGGTGTTATTCCTGGCTACCCACCAGGCACCAAATCTGGGATTCTCCACTGTGTTCCAGTAATGTGCTGCAATTTTCACCAGTTTGAAATGGGGGGGTAGACCATGTTCATTCCCATCTGCTAATTTTGAATGCTAGTGATGCTCTAATATTGCATGACTTCAAATGACTGCTTAAGTTTTGTGGCAGCCAAGAATAAAGTCTGTGAATGTCCCAACTTGGAGCACAGCTTGGGTCTAGCTATTTGGTTTTTGAAAATTGATTTATACATGAGTAGGATTTTATATTTTCAAGAAACCTTCTTATTTCCATACCTCTATCTTCCTACCTCTCCTCACACTTCCACAGCCCATGCTGCCAAAGCCAGTGTTTCTTTTTCACACGCACAGGGGAAGATGGTTGTAGGGATAAATTTCTGGCAAAGATGATGATGGTAGCTGCATTTTTAGGAGATATTTCCCACAGTGGAGAGTAGGAGGATGAGGAAAATAAGTGGGAGAGTGGAGAAAAAGAGAGAAATGGTTGCCTGCCTTGCATTCTCAGTCAATGAGAAAACTAAGTGTAGACCCTTGCCTTCACAAGGTAAGTAACCTGCTGATGTTAGACAGTAAATGTTCAGGCACCTGTGAAGTGATGTGACAACTGCCACGTTGAGACTCAGCCAGCACAAGGGTCATTTGCATACTCAGAAAGAACTGCTCTTTGCAAACTTTTATTCTGAGTTATTTGTTCAGGTTTGAATATATTTCAGATTAGGAAAGATGCAAGTGCGGAGAAAAAGAATCCCCAGTTTATTTTGCTCTGTTTTTTCTTATTCCCTTTATTTCACAGTTGAGAGCTGGCCCTCAAAACTTGTGTGATACTGAATGGGACATTGAACCCACAGGAGCTGGGATGCTTGAAAGCTTGTTTGAATTTTATGGCTCTGAATTTTATGGCTCCTCTCTACCAGTGATCAGAACAGTTAACACCACATTGTTCTTATGTCTGTTCTCTCTTTTACCTTTGTGTCAAGAGTAACCAATTATTTTTTTCTTTTTCTTTTTCTTTTTCAAGGATGATACCAGCTACAAACAAGGCCTTTGTTGTAACCAACCTTGTTTCTGGAACAGGCTATGACCTCTGCGTCCTGGCAATGTGGGATGACACGGCCACAACCCTTACTGCCACCAATATTGTGGGATGCGCCCAGTTCTTCACCAAAGAAGACTACCCTCAGTGCCAGTCAATGCACAGCCAGTTCCTGGGGGGGACCATGATTCTGATCATTGGAGGCATCATTGTGGCAACCCTCTTGGTATTCATTGTAATTCTCATGGTCCGCTACAAGGTCTGCAACAATTCCCAGGGGAAGATGTCCAGTGTCAGCAATGTCTACTCGCAGACAAACGGAGCACAGCCAGTTCAGAACGGAGTCTTGCCCCAGGTCAATCCCAAAGTGGTGGTGAGAAATGAACTCATGGAGTTTAACTGCCAGTCTGCACGGAGCAGCATCTCCTCTTCCTCCAGCTCTGCAAATAGCCGTGACTGTGACAACTACAGCCTCCAAAGTGAACAGGGCACGTTGTCCAGTAAATGGAGGCCTCCTTCCCGGTCAAAACACAATATTGACCGGCTAATGGGAGCTTTTGCCTCCCTGGAACTGAAGTGTCAGAAAAAGGAGGAAATGACAGACTCCAGAACTTCCACAGTGGCCCGCCACTCGGACAAAGAGCCACTGCTGGGCCAGACGGAGTCCAAATTCCGCAGCTTCCTCATGTTGCCTCTGGAGGGCAAAACTAAACGCAGCCATTCTTTTGACATGGGGGACTTTGCCACATCTCAGTGTTGTACCTACCCAAAAAAGATAACAAACATTTGGACAAAGAGGAGCCTCTCGGTCAACGGCATGCTTTTGCAGTATGATGACAATGACCTAACAGGGGCAAAAGGGACTTTTGGAAGCTCAGAGTGGGTAATGGAAAGCACGGTGTAAATATCAGTGTCTCCCCCCTCCTCTTCTCCCCTCGTGTTATAAAGCATGGTTTGCTTCAGGGCCATGCTATTGGAAAGAGAGGGGAGGAAGTGTTTTCAGTCATACTGGCCAAAAGATAGGTAAACAAGTAAGTAACAGGGACAGTAAAAGAGAAAGAGGGTCATGAAATGTGAATAGGCACATATGGTACCATTCCTGTCTGGCCCCAACTAAACCATGCGTGAATGTTTCAAGGAATTTGCTAGTTGTATTTAGCATTGTTTTCCAAAAGTTACTCAGACTCTTGGTGAACCTTCACACAAGATTAAACAAGGAAGATGAAAAGGAGTTTAACAGCAGAAATTTAATTTTACAGGGTTTATTTTTACCTTCTTTCTTTCGTATTTTTTTTTATGGCACCTTTCTTTTCTTTTTAACCACAGAAATACACTTCTGTGGATATGACTGATTCTAAGATATATCTGGTTGTCATTGCAAGTGATTTTCTCAAAAGTGCAGGCAGGGCACTCACAGGGGCAGATCAGAGTAAATTGTTCAGTATAATCTCATGGTGTTAACTGTGACATCTGGGCAAACAATATTTGTTGTTGAATGAATTTTTGGTTGAGATTTAATTATTTCTGTTGTGTTTTGATTTGTTACTGCTTTTGAGTTGCTTTTTTCCCACAACAGAATATATATTTCCATGTACATTTTGGTTTTATTTTCAGCATCATCAAATCTCCCAGAGGGAAATGAGGATATGTACAAAGGTCAAATATCTGATGTACTGTATAACTCACCTCTAATACCATCCCTTTTTGTCCTCAGAAAAATTAAATCTAGGAAAAATAATAATAAAAAAAAAATTCTCTTTCTTCCATCTCCTTCATAGCCTGTGCTTGTCAATGCTCAAGGGTGATTGCAGCAGATATTGATATGCGTAGGGATGTTGCTATCAAAGATGGGAAAAATTGTTATCAGAATACCCTAATAAAGGATAAAGAAGGGAAAAACAAAAGCAGCTCCTGGGAACTCTCCACATTACAAGTAGCTTCTGGTAGAGGTCACACTCTTACTCTGTTAAAATGACAGATTGCACCCTACTGTAACAAAAGCTCCTTGTCTGTACAGTCACCATGACATGTCTTGACTGTACCAGGAACATCAGGAAAATGAAGTTTTTGTATACTCCAGGGGATTGGTTATGTTCCAAATTAGCTACAGAAGCTGAGTTAAATTTGGGTATCTCAGAACAGGGGGTGTCCCATGTATCCCCTGCATCACATGTAGCCCTTCCCAGGCCTGGTGCACTCCTACTCCCCTGTCTCTCATCCTCAGGAAGATATGTATAACAGGAGCTCTTCAGGGTTTGTAAACAGATTCTCAAATTGGTCTTTCGTGAGCATTGCTGTGGTTGTAGAAATACACAGGGCCCATCCAGCAGAATTAATTGTCCTTAGCAATTTTACTGCGATTTCTATCATTCTGCTGGCTACTGCAACTGTCCTGTCATTTGTTTATTTATTTGTTTGGTCAGCTGTTGAGAACCATTCTGAAATTCATTGTTGTTACTATGATTTTGTAAAAGAGGTGGAGAAAGTGTGCAAGGCACAGAGAAAATGGCACATGAAAAAGCTCTATGTATATTTTTTTTTTAAAAGGTTCAGAGATATATTGTGACATGGCTGTGTACTTGATCTTGTATTCGTCATGTTTCCTACTTGGAGTTTTAGATAATGACATCCCTGTGATCAGAATATTTTTTTCCTTTATTTTCTTTCTCTTTTTTTTTGCTACAAAATGTACAGTAAAAAAACATCCTTGGGGAAAAAAGAAGTACCTGCTTTTTATTTATTTGTTATTCTGTGGTCTGCTTTGAAACCTAAGAAATAATTATTTTTTTAATTATCTTTAAAATTTAGACATTTGCTTTTTCTTTCCCACAAATTGTCTTTGACTTCAGGATTTTAAGTATAAAGTAGGAATCAAGAAATATATACCTTTTTGGAATGCATGAGAAAAGGTCTTGTAAAAGGCAGTTCACCTCTTTTTCTGTTGTTGCATTAATACAGGGCTATATTACTAAAGTATACTCTAAACCCTGATCCAGAATCTGCAGACAAAAGAGGTATCATTTTTAGACTTAGGACCTGACTCTGTAGGTTTTTGCTCAGATTGTTGCTCACCAACAAGATTATGAGATTCACAAGAGATCCAGTCAAACTTTGTGGGGAACATTTTTCAAGCTGTTTTTCTCACGCTTTCTGTGACGAATGACACCTCCAGTGCCAGAATCTACATAATCCAACTGTCCAGATGGCAGTTCACAGAAACCATTAATGACATGTACATTTATGTTGCACTGAAAACTCTTAAAGACGTTCATGTAGTAAGTTAGTAATTTTCTTTTCCTTGTTCCACTCTGGTGCAGTTGGACTTTTTTATCATGTTACTGCTTCACTCTGAACATGGCATCTGAGTTGTTTTTAATTTAGACATTGAGTTCATCTTCAATATTAGTAGCATATGCAGCCATGAATTTTCAAAGTATATCACATACTGTTTTCTCTCTTAAAGAGGAATACTCTATCACATTCTCGTAAAAAAATTAAAGGAAGTAAGCCAACAGATGCAGTTTTAAAATAATGGATAGTTGCCAAAGAACCAAGGTAATAAATTCCACACTTTAGCAGCTGCATTTGCTACTGTTAATCATAATATTAATTCATTTAGCTTTAATAAATGAGACTCAATCCACATCAGCTGATTTGTAAATACTGAGCAAAATTAAACAGGTGCTGAGCAACTACCTTTGGTGGTCACACTACTTGGGAGGAAGAGGATTCAGGGACTCACAGGTGAGGCAGGGAGCCTCACGTTGAGTCAGCAAGTGGTCACCCCTCAGAGAGGGCTGGGGCCACTTATGGGTTGTGATCACCCTTTAGGTGCCACCAGCCACTGCCCCATTTCCCCTGCCAACAAAGCAGGCCTTTGGAATTAATCCTGTGGCTTCCCCTGTAACCCTCTGTGGTTTGGGTTGCATTCTGAGTCCATGCCCTAGTTGCTGTGGCACAGCTAAGGCCCCAGGGTCCTTCTCACATGATCTGACCAGTCTCTACCTTGCCTCTCTTTTCCTGTGTGTATCTCCCTCAGCACCTCTGGATCTGATTATTCTTCTCTAGTGCTGCTGTGTGGTAGGGGTTCTTTCTTGCCTCCCTTCTGAGCACAACTGCACATCAGTGCTTCCTGAAATGACATGTAGATGCCCACTTACTTGATGCAATAAATATTTTCAGTCATCATTGAGGAGCTGAGCTTGCTCAAATGGCCTAGTCCTCTCCTCTCAGAAGCCTACACTGAGAAGTTTACATGATGTCTCTCAAGTTGATATGGGGTAGCCTGATGTGCAGCTGCACCAGCTATGCTTTAGGGGCAAAGGTCAGGTGGTGCAGATAATAAGGAGAACAACAGAGATCAACAGGAGCCCCCTGAAAAGAGGTCTGAGAAGTGAAGGGTGCTAGAGAATTTAAAGTGAAGCCTGTGGGAATAATTAAAGACATCTGCATATGCATATGTAACTCCTGTAAGTTAATTTTTTGACATGCTTTATAATAGTGGAACCAGGTTTTTTCCTAAAAGTATATGCCACTGACTTGAAAAAAGAAGATATGATTCCACTGTGAAATTCCACACAGTTAGTCCTGCTATAAACCCAACCCAAATCCCCAAAGTATCATCCTATCGTCCTGTAGAATATTAAACAAGATGACAAAATGGAAATTTCTAAAAGTAGCGATTATGTGGATTTCATTTGATGTCTGCAAAGAACCAAATGGTTGAATGAAATGAAAATAAAAGTGTGTGTGTGTGTGTGTGCCTGTGTGTGCCTGTGTGTGCACATATGCATAGCAAAGCAGACCGCACTATGTCCTTACATTTATATCCTCACAGATTTCATGAATTGGAATATTTCTGGTTTCAAATGTTCTTTCTGAGTTTGCCAGCTCCACAGAACAGCAAACTTTCTGCTTTCCTTAGAAGAATGTATATGTCTCCAAACTACACACTGTACTTGGTTATAATTTGGATTGATTCACATGTAAAGAAATGCATAACAAAGCAATGAGAGGAGCCTCTGCCCAGCATGATGTGAGATTGAAAAGGTGGCAGATTTTCCTTCACTAAACTTGTTTATCTCCCAAATCATGGGATTGATCTGGTCTGGCAAGAGAAGAAAATAGTATTCCAAAAGCCCGGTTGGTTCATTTCTCACTCTTCACCCAGCCAAAGGTTGCAAATAGAGGTGACCAAAGATGGTCCTTGGAGGTTTCTGAATGAGCGCAATAAATGCAGCAGCTTTAATACAGCAAAATTTAAACACTTTCTAACTTGGAGGGCAATGAATAATTTCACCTGATAGCTAAGAAAACATTTTAGTCTTTGAACAGCTTGAATGTCACATCTGCTTGCAATGTCTTGCACCCATTAACCCGTGGGTAACCCACAGTGCACCATATGGTGCTCACAGCACACCCTTCTACCCCTTGCAGCCTATTTCTCTAGAACCTTTTCTCACTGACTGTCTCTGTTCACTGTTTGTAACTGGGCAATTCTGGATGCGTAATAACATTCTGGATGTGGAATTATCAAGAGACGTTATTAATATCTTGCATATTTCACCTTTAAATTCCCCTAAACATGAGGATGGGATCCCTCTGAAAACATTAAATTAGGGTTGGTTTTAGGCTGTGTGCCAGATGAAAACCAAATTAAAGAGTGCCTTGAAACTCTTGCTTTCAGTATAGGAATTTTATGTTCTGCAGTATGTTTTCCTTGTCCTAATTAACTACTCCTTAATCCCCAAAGGTACAGCATTCCTTAGGATCAGCTGTCAAAAGGCCCTACTACACGAAACAGTGCCAGATGCTTATTCCTGGTATTACACTTTCAGCAGATGGCAAATGTCAGAGATATAAATACACATCCAGATACAGATATATCAGCAAGTGCAGGCATTTGTATTCATGCATACACGTTCCCATGCACGCATGTACACGTGCTCTTTATCTCTGTGGTTTATGGTGCACGGGTTTCCTAGCTCGGTAATAAAGGAACATTTACATTCTTCATTAAATACTAATGGAAGACAGGGAAATAGAACAGAAACCTCCTCTTCATAAGAAGCAGATAAATTGATAATCTGCATCTCATCCCAGCTGGGAGAGATCAGTGCTTCAAATGAACTTAATTGGTGGTGAAAGGGTTCATTCATTTTCTATGAGCACAGCAAAAGCTCAACTCCTCCATCAGGGCATTTATTCAGCTGATGCTCCCACCACATGCTGCAGGTAAGTCTCCTGTCAGTGAGGACTTGTGTTCTTCAGGGAGGCAAGCAGCCATGGGGAGCTACTGTTCTGCGTTCACTGTCCCTGTTTGGACTCTTAAATGTGCTCTGAGCTTGTACTTTAGTTAGCTACTTTGTTTCTTGGGAAGAGGACAGCATCACGTTATACTCAGTCACATGAGGAGCCCAGACGCAAGGCTAGAGAAACTGGTGGGTAGGAGAAATATTGAAAATCAATGGCCTCTATGAGAAGAAAGTAAATCCTAACTTTTAAATCCATAAATCTTAGTTTGTAAATAGGAGAGAAATATGCTCCATTTTTACCTATATAGTTACAGAGGTGGGCATCAACTTATGGCTAAAGTTTGCCCCTAGTATTTTTCATGCAATGAGAAATTGAATTAACATCTTTGATGATACTTTTCTGGTTCCTTCTGTGGGACTAGTCTATTTTAAAAGTATTAATACACCTATCCTCTTCTCTGCAATGAAAAATGCAGGACTAGTTTGATACTGGGCTGTTAAACACCACTTGTACCATTTATGAGTCAAATCACAAGATGGGTGTCTGAACAGGAAAAAGAGACTGCTGTTTCAGGCAAGCTGTTCCTCTTTGACAATGTTGTTGGTTCACAGGCATGAAATGCAGGATCTGAGAAGGCACAGGCACAACAAAATGCCTACTTTATACCCTGAGTCTAGATGAGACTTAAATCCAAAGAGTGAATGTTTTAATCTTCCTTCCTTTGAACCTGACTCAGAGATGGGAAACTTAAAATAATTAGGCTCATAAATGTGATATGCCATAGAGAGAATAATTGTGCTCATCAGAGGGATGTGATCCAAGTGTTGTGGCAGCAGAGAGTTGTGTGCTGGTCACTGGTGGAGCTGTCATACACACAGGGTTGGTGAGGCAGGATCCCTGCACAGGTCACAGCTGAGACAGGAGGCATGGAGATGTAGGACATGTTAGACCCGGCTAGTCCACGTCTAATAAACCATTCTATCCTAGTATCCTGTGGCAGGACACTAGTTATTTCAGAGAAAGTAACTTTAGGAAAATTTCAGAGATGTCTGTCCCAAAGCCTGATGGGCTGCACATCCTTATTCCATTCTCCATAAAGAAGCAAAGAATTTCTTCGAGGAATTTTTTCCAAAATTCACACCCTGAAAAATAAAGCACAGCAGAATTAAAACTAGGACTGATAAAAAAAGAAGTGCTCTGAATGCTTCCTCTTCTTTTAGAGTTCTGCCTTTGAGTCTGTCAAGCCTGACTTTAAAACAAGATAATTGTTGTCATCTGAGGCTGGGTTGCCAGAGGCACTTGGAAATGGACAGGTGAGTATTTGCAGAGATGATGAGAATATTCCTCATTTGCAAGAAGGACAGAGTGCACCTTCTGTATGACTCACTGTCAATAAATGCAGACCAAAGTGCATGGCAACAGCACCAACATTAAAACTCTTATTAATGTTATAAAATATGAAACTTTGGGCCAAAATGCAAAAACCAAAAACCAACCAAACAAACAAAAATGCCATCACCTCAAATAGTGACTTTCTTACATAGTTTTGAGAAAAAAAGACCAGATATTCATTCTTGCTTTCAAATACACCTCTGGATGTGCATATAATGAAAACCTCTGTAGGAAAAAATATTCTTCTTCTAGGAGATCATTGCATACTACCAGATAGTGTAATACATCTAGAGATAAGAAATACTCAATATAGTACCAATTTGATCCTAAGAAACTGGTGTTCGTGAATTTAAGGCCAGTAGGAGATGTTATCTTATTTTTTTTTCCTAGTTTAATACAAGGTCATAAATGATGGCTTTCTACTGCAGAAACCCCAGTGGGATTGTGGACCTTTAAAATCCCATTGTGAGGCCAATTCCAAGCTAAGCAGGTGCATGAAAATGCAAACAGGCCTGAGGCCATTAGTACAAATGCTTTTAACAGCTGCCAGAGAGCCTCAGCTTGCTGTGTGGCTGGGCTGTTACACAAACACATCCAAAATGACTGCACAGACCCAAATGATTGAAATGTAGCTGCCCATGATACGCTGAGTGTTGACTAATGGGTAGCATTAGAGGTCATGAATGCAGATGAGAGCAATACAGTTTTGGCTGCAACTTCTGGGCTACAGTTTTCTGTACCTGCTGGGTGCCCAAATCACTGTGTTGCTGCTGGCCTGGGCCACCCAGAATCTGAGCAGTGAAGCCTCCTGGGTTGTATTTCCTTTACAAAAACCACCAAACACAATCTTGAATGAAGTTAAGGAACATTTCCCCCCTTGGGGAATTTCGAACCTCAGAACCCGCGGAACCTCAGTCCAGAAGAGGAACCCCACTGATGCCATTTAGATCAGCCTGTAACAGTTTCAGTCTATTTGAGATGGAATGAACATACATTTCTAGCCTGGCCTTCCAGGCCTCATCACCTTCCTCCCCTCTACTTCCCTCCTACCCCTCCAGCCCCCTTTTCTGTGTCCCCATGAGATTTCATTCCTTCTCTGTTTCCTTTTTTTACTGATTTATCATTTGATTTCAGGCAAGAGGCTGTTTTTCATCTACTATACACACCAGCCCAGGTAGTGCCAGGAAGTAGCTGCACACAACAGGAGAAGGAGCATGGCTGATGTGCTTTCTGGCTGTGCTCTTTTCTCAGATATTCTGCTGCAATTTTGCTGCTGACTACACTGATGATTACAATTACAGTTGTTTGAATTATTCAGTGTGACAAGACAACCAGATGAACTGAGATCCTTCATCACTCACAAACTGAGGACCCAAATTTCTGGAGATGTATCTGTTATCATCCTTTAGCCTTCTCTCAATGGGTGTATGAACTCAGTTAAGTATTATGTTTTAACTCCTAATTAGTAGTTTGGGGTTGGCCATTTCAGGATGACTTCTCCAGAACAATCATAGAGCAAACAAATTAATTGACCATAAATACACTGGTCCCCTAAATAAATACACAGAGCCCCTAGATTTACTATTGTTCCAGCAGGATGCAAAGCATAGACATTAAGAATACCAAACTGGTGACCCAGTTTTTAAAGAGCTGAAAGGTATTACCATGTCAGATATGGTAGATTTGCTGTTAATGTCACCATGTTTAAATTGCACCTGGCATTAATATGGATGATACCAGGTGAAGAGCTTCAGAATTAATCTCTAGGACAGGTGACCTGGATCTCATTTTAGGGAGGAGAAGATCTCCTTCCCTTCACGTGCCTTATCCTCTCCTGAATATTTTTGAGTATCTGCTCTATATGTTTAATGAGCTAATTACTAGTTATATAACTTCATTCCCACAACTGGAGAATGCAGTATGGCAAGTTCCCATTATCCATATTGTTTGTGGTGTATATAGATGGGCCACACTGTTGTTCAGAATGAAATCCTGTACAGATACCATATATTTATTAAAATCCAGCAGAGCAAATATCCAGTCTTTCAAGAATTTATACCCTTAGTACAAACCAGAGTGTGAAAATAAGAGCTAAACATGAAATAACTATTGACAGAAATATCCACATATGCTTTCTGTCCAAAACTTCAACCCCAAATATTCTGAACAGAGGTAGAACTGAATTCTTCTGATCTTAAACTCCTTCACAGCCCCCAGTATAACTTAACCAGTGCCAGAAACCTGTATAAATTACAGCAGTTTTACAGGTCTAGATCTTTGTCTCCTTTTCTCTCACAGCAGGATTTTCTAGCACAAAGAAATTTTTCTAGCACAAAGAGCTGGGGAATATTTTCCCACAATGATAATAGTTTCCCTTGGATGTTTTGTCCACTGTTATTTTTTACCTGATACAAAGCAGCTGATGAAGGAATGATGCTCTCTTTACTACCTCTGTTGGTAAAACCCAGACAGACTCAAAATGTGTGTGGTTGGTGTGGTTTGCTCACCTCATGTTATCTTCAACTCAAAAATATCTTTGTCAGTTATTTTTCATTCATATGACTGCATGAGGATTGGTCTTTCTACCACTGCCTGTATTGGAGTACAGTACTCCCATGGGAGTACAAGTATTCTCCACTCATTATTTGCTGTTCATCACATCCTCTTCATCACTTGGCCAAAGAAAAAGTTATTCTGGTCCATTAAGGGACTAGAATTAATAACATTTGTTTTACCACAAATAGCTATATAGGGAATGGAACAGCTGAAATTAGCAATATGTTCACAAATACTAGAATAAGAACTTCTGCAAAAATATGTGCAAATGAGACTAAGAATTGCTAACATTAGGGTAGATCAGAAACTATTTACAAATGAAAACACAACAGAAGCAAAACAAAATTCATTAGATGATTTATTTGGAAAATGTAACTCTAAGAGCTTTAATGGTGAGTTAAAGTGGAAATTACAATATTTCCTGAACTTTCCTGCATCTATTCCATATGCACTCAGAGCAAGAAAATGAGCTGAGAGGCTGACATGGAGCTATAGCCTGCAGTTTGCAACCCAAGACTGTACAATTTCTAAAAGGATTGTGAAATTCCTGAAGGAGGAATGCAATTACCAGAACAGGGATTAACCAATATTAGTTAATCAAATTTGAATCCAAATTTGAAAGGCAATTCCTTAATGTCCTTTATGGAAGGGAAAAGGAAGGTAATGTATTCAAATGAGTTTTGAAATAAATAAATTATTTTTTAAAAGGCTGGGAGTGGATTTCCCATCCAGACCTAATACTCAGTTTGCTCCCAGTATCCAGATTATAGGAGATTATCACAGATCAAACCCCTTTAACAGAAAAGAGCCTTTTAAATCCACCTCAGCATTGCCCTTATTAGGAATGAAGGAGAGAGGCTCCTTCCACGGGGAGGAAAGAAGCCCTTAATTCATGGCTTGTCAGAGGAAAGGCGCTTGCTTCAGCACGGAACGAGGTTAGTTATGGCCCTAATTTACACAGCAGCCTGTCTTCCTGGAGGAAGGGACGACACCTTTAAGTAATAATGAACAACCGTGCATTGACAGAATAATAATCACAGATTGAAAAGGTTACAGCAGAGAAGGTGGTAAAGCTAAGTGCCTGCTTTAATTCCACTGGGTGCCATAATATCAGGACTCGGGAGCTGCACTTACAATATAAAATAACATTAGTGTGGCAATTAGGACTTAATGGTTTGTGGAGAGAAGTCTGCAAGACTTTATAAAAACATCTAAATTAGTCTGTATTCAAGTTTTACTTCACTCACAGTTTTTTTCTGGCTGTATTGCCCTCTCCTTCAAAGGCAGAGTTCTTTTAAAACATTGAGAAGAAATGCTAGAGGAACTGGGGACACTTCTCAGTTTGTATATATGGGTACAATCTGAAGGAGACCTCACTCAATTTATTCAAATTGAAGAATTTGACCTAGGGTGCCTCTGAATAAAATTGCTGACCTAGAAACTTTCATTTGCTCCAGTAAGCAAACAAAAAACCAAATCACTAGATGTATTGACCTGGTCTCCTGTTCACTAAATTTTGACTTATCTTAAGGTGCAGACATCCTGCAGCACTTAGAGAAATATGACTCCAATGGGAGATTTTTGAGTGAATTCATACTCCACACATTTTGTTAAGACCTTCTGCTTGTCTCAGAAGGAAGAGGTCACCCAGATTTGTAGGAGGTAATCTACAGTTTTTAAAATTCTCATGAATTCTTGGAGGTCCCTACCACCATGATAGCAGGGTGCCAATGACCTGGCAATGCTGGGCTTGAAGAAAACCTTAGAGAGCATGTGGAAATTTCTCCATGTATGGGGGGTAAGAAGCAGTCAAAAACAAGGCTTGGTTTTTTGCAGTCCACTGCATGGCACAAGATTTTTAACTTCTATGAAAATACATTTCTTCAGTAGTTTTCATATATGGCTTCCATTCAGCACATCAGTCAGTGGCACTAAAAGTACACAGTGCCATTGTCTCCATTCCTGTCTGACCCTTGAACAGTTCTGAAGCTGTCTGGAAACTGAATTTACACGTAGTTCAGTGGTGGCAACAGCTGATTTCTTCAAATTTACAGTAAGAACTGACAGAAATGAAGCATGTCCTTGTTTCTTCATTGCTCTCTCTTCCCTTTTCTTTCACACACATACAAATTTTCTGTTTCAATTTATTGTGCTTCTTATCTCTGGTAGATATGTTTGTATGACTATATATTCTCTGTCTGAAGCTGAAAGCTCAGACACCACATAGGTCTGCATTGATCCAGGTACTGACAGTGCAACTATTCTATAACTTCCAAGGGAGATTTCAAACTGCTCCTTTCCTTTTTGTAGTTTTTGCAGGTTTGTTGTGGAAGAAAAAAAGTACATGCAGGATTTTGTTTGCTGTCTTTTCACTAAGCCTATGAAAATATACAGGCAATTTGGAAATGTCTGGAAAATAAAAAGTCCTGAAAAATTCTTTAGTGCGAAGTTGGTGAGACACAGAAACAGGTTGCTCAGAAAAGCTTGTACACATATGCATCCATGCACACATCTATATAATAATTCTGACAGAATTCATTGACAGACTGGTAAAGCATTTCCATGGAACTTTCATTTTTCTCACCAAAGAAAAGTAAAATGGCCAAGTGCATGGAAAGGGATGGTGTCCAAGTGGAGATGTTGCATGCAAACAAACTGTACAAACAGCTGTCTCTAGTGCTGATCACACCAATCATTCCTTACTAAATATCAGGGACTTTATTCACCACACTTTATTCCCCCTCATGAACACGTCTTTTCAAGAGAGAAGAATTTCAGACACTTCCCCTTTATGTATGTTTTCCTTCTTCATTTCTGTGATGATTGGATGCATAAAAAGCATCAGTGATTAAAATTCAAGTTTTGCTGCAAGACCGGTGTGAATCAGGTCAATATGAGACAGGAAAATGAGAATACAGCAAGATGGGACAGGATAAGCAACCTTATAAATTCGTGGATGCAGGCTTGGCTTGCATGATTTTCCCATTATTTTCTTCCCTTCCACACTGTGGAGCAGAAGACTAAACTCAAACTCTGTAGCAATTGATGTATTGCATCAGTGCTGAGTCTCTAAGCTCATCCCCACCTGGTGCATTGGAATTTGAATACTTAATTACTGAGTTTATCCTTTTGTCAGATACACCTTGTGATGTGATATTCTGCTCTTCTTTCTGCCTGCTGTGTGGGAAATGTATATATACTCATGCCTATATACTGCCAATGTGTTCTTTTAAGCAGATACTTCTGAAGCAGGAAGGATTTATGTATTAAATACTGAAGAACTGTGCTCCCAACTTTGATCTCTGAATCAAGGGAAACAAAGCATATTTGCACAACACAATCACTTGCAAATTGCTTCCCAGGGATCTGTGGGGATTGAATCCTAGAATAGAGAAAGATGGATTTGCCAAGTGTCTGGGAATTTGAATGTATTTCCTTGTTAACACATTAGGCACAAACTCCCTGTGCCATTGCTGGGTCAGCAGTTGAACACAGTGAGATTTGGGTTACCCACAGGGAGTGGAATCTGGTAGAGAGGACAGAAGATGCAGTTAGTTTCCCTGCTTCAGTCTACAGCATCATCAGAGTGGTTATCTCATAGAGGAAAGAGAAGAGAGACAGTCTGATGGCCCAAGTCCAGCACTGCAGCATGCTGGTGACAGAGGGTATACATTTACAGCTTGTATCTGAGGCAGCAGTGGCCCTTCATGCACAAATATGAAGATTTATTTCTCCAGAACATCACAAGACACTTACTACCTGGAAAATTGTCCCCTGTCCTTTGGATTAATGACTATGTTATCATGTCATGTTTTTTTTCCCATAGTACTGCATCCAGCCTATTTAGACTTACCTGAAAAGCTGGACCTGGTGTATGAATCAAGAACAGTCCCTCCAAATAGGAGGGACTCTCTAATCAAATCCTTTTCATGTTTTTTTCAACTTTGCTTTATGTTCATGCTCGTCAGGAGAGAGAGAGAGCTTACAAAGCTATCTAGGCCACCTAATAAAAAAGAATAAGATTTACAAAAGCATCTGGATTATTGAGTCTGATTGCTTTTCAATCTCCAAATCTGGGAGGTGACCCATGAAGTATTTAACATTTAAGACCTCTCATGGTTCATGTGTATCTGTCTTCTGGTCTCACTGCAATGTCTTCAACACTGAAGAAGTGGGAGACTTGAAACCCTGTCTTGCATCCCTAGTCTTTGGCCACTGTCAGCATTCCTGTTCTATTGGAGCAAGAGATTTTATTTTGTCTCTCCAAGACTGAGATCATAAACACACTTAAATTTTTTGGAATAGCTGACCTTACACTGAACAATTAATGACCAAAATGACAAACTACCCTGGTTCGGGTTCAAATCTTATCTCTTTCGAACACGATCACCCCATAATCTTGTAGCAATGACAGATCACATGCAAAATCAAGTGCAGAATCACATGTAAAAAAAAAAAAAAAAAGAGCAATCAGGTCTTCATAGAAAAGAGAGAGACTACTTTAATTACTGCCAACAGACAGTGACCTTGAAATTTTAAGTATATTTAAATTTTATGAGCCATTCAGGTACTGGATTGATGGGGACAGAGTAAGTACCTGGTCTGAATCCACTAAATTATTAGGCTGATTTCTAGCTGAAAACATTTCAGTAAAAGCGTTATATGTTTCATTTAGGTAAATAATGATAGGATCTGCAACTACTTTTGCTGGCGTGAAAATTCTGAGGTCTGTCACTCTGTGTGCTTCAAGGCAAAAAATGGATCCAAAGTCAGTAATTTTTTCATGACACTGCTATATTTGGTGTCTTTCATAAAGGTTCTATACTTAAATTATTCTGACAGATTGTCAGCTTCCATTAAATAAATAAGTTTTTAGCCCTCCAGACTATGTCAAAAAACCTCTTGACTACATTTGAAAATCAGAAGGTAATTAAAATGCCAAATTTATTATTTTAACACTATAATATATTGTGATTGGGTTTCAGTGAGCCTTGCTCATGATTTTGGAAAACTTAAGGTCATCCATCCTGTGTGTCAGACTGGGTCAGAAGGAAAGCACATCCTTCTTCCCTTCAGAATAAGCCACGTTACATGCAGCCTGTTGAGTTTGTCTTTTGCAGCACCTGGCAGAGTTGACAGCCAGCTGTAGGACACAAACTGGAGATTTCACGAGACCCGCTGGAGAAGTCAGCCCTTCTCAGGGACACCCATTGTCAGCTATTCCAAGGGTGTGTTTAACCCAAATTCCTCAAGAGGAAAATAGCAAGTTAACTTCTCACTGTCAATGGGATGTCTCTCAGCTGAGCATCACCCATGGCACCTGCAGCTCCCTGCACCCCCAAGGGCTCCAGCCCCAGTGCATGTTAAGCCTCTAACCGGATAGCAGCCCTCCTCCACATCCTCCAGCTCACGGGATTTTAAGGGACAGAATGGCGTTTAAGGTTAACTACCTGCTTCCAGAAGATTATAAATAATTAGGTAAGGCAGGCATGTGAAAAGATGCTGTGGACTCCTGCAGGGGTCACAGCATGAGAGCCTCCTGCCCCTCTGGCAGGTGGCGATTGCCAGGCTGACAGGGAGCAGGCGTTGGCGTGAGGACAATTGGGCTGGTGCTGCAGGTGGCCACATGCACAGCTCCTTGAGCCATCTGCTCTGAATTAGACTGGATTAGACATACAGCATAGACAAATCCCTTCTTGCTGCCTGTGCAAGATAGATTTATCCCATGTGAAATATGGCTTAGAGGAAAGGGCTGCCTCTCTCGCTTGCCAGGGAAAGGCAGTGAACAAGGAGAGCGTCTACAGCCAGGTAAAGTAAACAGCACCCCTAAATGAGAAATGACACTTTGGCAGGCAGTCTTTTTTTTTGATAGCCCCAGCACAAAGTGGAAAAAAAAAATCAGGGCAGGTACCAAAAACTCCATGCAGGATTCTCTGAAGGCAAGAAAAGACACAGGTAGGCAAAGAAGTCACCACAAACAGCACTGGATTCATTATCGTTTTACAGAGAGGAAGGGTACATAAGATGAATGGACAAATCGGAGGCAAAATGTCCTTAAGCACCATTTATATCACAGCACCAAAGAAGAAAAAATCCTCTTCATTCTTGACTTTCTGAGGTGGTTGCCTTGCCATGGAAGCAACAAAACAAATGGAAAAGAGCTGCAGAGCAAGTCTGTTGTTAGTATTTCAGGAATCTGTACTTTTTATCCAGTTCATCATGATTTTGCTTACTTTCTGAATACATATGGGTCCCTGAGAGGCTATTCTGAGTCCAGTTGTCATGACCCACCATGTCTGTGTAGCCCTCAGATTTGTGAGGCACTAATTGTGTTTCCCTATGCTTTTTCCACCTATGTATAATGGTCCTTTGGCAGTGTTAATCTTTGCTTCTTTCTCTTCTAAACAGCTGCTGGTTCTGCCTTACAAATGCCCACTTTTCCTTGTGAATGAAGCACATTGGAAAACATAAGGGAACACTGGAGCAAAGGTGCTGGTCTCTAGTTTAGAGAAGCTGAAAAAAATACAGTTCCAAATGAAGTCAAGCCCTGTACCTGCCTCCCTAAATCAAATACAGAATAGGGTGCATGTTTCCATGTTACTCGCACCCACAGTTCAACTCTTTTAAAACGAAAGCTCTCCTTGCCTTTATAATGTTTGGGAGCAAAGAAGGGGGAACAGTGAACCCAGCACAATGCAAGAGACTGAAGCCAAGTTGGAATAAAAGCAAATAAAAAGGGAGAAGAGAAACACTGTAGTAAAGGCAGAGACTAAAGATTCAGAAAATGTCATAAGAAGGAAAAATGCCTTGTCATTCCAGATTCTGTGCAAAAATAGGCCTTCTTCAGGGAGTTTGCTTCACTATTATATCAGGAAACTGGAAGGATTTACATGATTTCAAGAAAATTTTGAGATATGATACTGAACTTTTACTATAGTAAAAGTTAGAATCAATTAAAACCAATGGAATTATCCCAGACCTATATGCATTATATTGTCTAGGACTCAAAGTGGGGGGTTTTTGTCAATTCTATTCAGAAATTACTGATTAATAAAATAAAAAATTTTTATGTGAGTATGCCATTACACAAGAGGTGCATTTTTTTGCACAATATTTCAAGAAAATATAGCAGAACTGTCACAAAAGGACATTTCAGCTCCTTTTCACAAATAAAAGGCATCATTTTCCATTGAAAAAGGTTTTTTCTTCTATTATGAAATGAAAAAAGTACAATTCAACAGCGCAAAATAAATTAAAGAATGGTTTTCTTTTGTATTCCGGTTGGAAATGAATTCTTTTTTCAGTATTAAATTTTCATAGAACAAGAAATCTATTTCCTATGAAGTACTACTAAAGACATCCATACGACTAATCAATCTTATTTATTTCAGTGCCATCATCTTCAACATAAAGAAATGCTGCACTTCCAAAAGCTCTAATTTTTAGTGTCCCTTAAGACTATACCAGCCATATGACAGTTTTGGCAGTGTGCTGTGCTATGCGGTTTGATTATGCTGCAAAACTTAATAGAAACTTCATATTTAGCATATGTTTTGGTTGGTCCACATATTGATTGAACAGCTCTGTGTATAATATAATTAAAGTAGTAACAAGTTGTGCAGGCAAATCCTGTAAGTATCATATTCAGATTTTATGGTCCTTTTGCCAGGCATAATCTTCTATCTTCCTTCTGAATGAGATCCAGTAGTGGTACAACAAAGGTTTTCCTGCACATTACTGCAGTAGCACTTAGTTAACTATATCACTCACTTAAATTTGGGGAAAATGCTGTTGTTAAATTCCAGACAAATTCTTAGAATAATCCTGGAAAATATGATTAAAATATTCCTGGATTCTGTTCACACTTGACCACTTTACTTGCAAACCAAAGTACGACATTTTTCAGAAAATTTCCCATACTTAGGGAAGAAGTGAACAATTTGCCTGTTGTGATACTTTAATTGCCAGATGGCCCAAGATAATATGTTAAGTGGCACAAGTGAGATTGCTTACAGAATACAGCAGACATCACACTGGATTAGAGAAATGTCAGCCTAGTTTGCTGTATCACCTCTGACAATTTTAGCAGCAGGCTCCCAGGTGCTCTATGATTGTAAGCTAAATATAGGCCCCTTCTTTGGTTTGACAGTAAATTCTATGCAACAGGTACTGATGTTTGAAGAAGTTTGTGGAGGATTGTCTCCAATGGGTGGGACCACACAATGGGACAGGGGAAGAGTGTGAGTCCTCTCCTTAAGGAGGAAACAGCATGGGAGAAAATGTGTGATGAACTGACCACAGCCCCCATTCCCTGTCCCCTTGTGCAGCTGCACAGGGAAGAGTTAGAGAAAATCAGGAATAAAATTAAGACCTTGAAGAAGAGAGGGGTGGCAGGAAGGTGCTTTAAGATTCGATTTTGTTTATCATTACCCTTCTCTGATTTGGTTGGTAATAAATTTTCCCCCACTCATATCTCTTTTGCCTGTGACATTAACTGCTCTATGATCTCTCTCCCTGCCCTTATTTCAACCCACAAGCCTAAAATTTGTATTTGCTCGCCTTTGTTCAGCTGAGGAGGGGAGTGATAGAGCAGCTTTAGGGGTTGTCTGCATCCAGCCAGGGTGACCCCTTCACACACCAGTGAACAGCTCACTGAAGTTTATTTACAGTGCTAAAAAAAGTCCACACATGCAAGTCTTTCTGGTGCATATACAGAAGAAAATTAAAGGGAAGATCAGTTTGTCTCTTCCATTCAGCTCTGTTTACCACCAGTATTGGAAGTTCCTGTGGCCTACTGCTAATTCTTTTAACTGGCACTTCGTAATTATATGCTCAGACATCTGTTATTTAAGATAGACGATTGTCCTCAAAGGCTCTTAATAAAATTAAGACACACCCTTCTGGAGGTCTTACTTAATTAGTAATCGCATGACATCTCTGTAATCATTTTGATTCACTCCTGTGTGTCCCTCTGAGCTGACTGTTGCTGCCAATGCTGACTGCTACATGGCAAAATGGTACTATTGTCACTTCCAATTACCCTGGCAGGAGCTGAGCCAAAGGCTGTGGACCTAATGAGGTGTACCCAAGCAGGAGCAAAATGTGGCTCCATTTCTATTCCCTGGCTGATAACTACTTTGTGAGAGCAATCCATTCCTGGTTACCTTAGGAGGTGGAAATAAACATGCGTGCATAATTACCTGGTGTGATCATCTGCACAGCCAGGGTGAGGAGAGAATTGGGCAGCCACGAGAAGCACAGGGAGATCCCCAAGCCGAGTCATTGAACATGTTCTGCTGCTGTGATAGCAGCATCTGTCTTTGCTCTTTAATTCTCTCGTTTGTAGCAAACAAGAAGGGGCATTAGGTTTGTTTCTGCAGGTGTGAAAAGCAATCTAAACCTCCCACTGACTGCAGGGAGAGCAGAGGCAGGTGCTTTGCAAGGACACAGGGCTGCTGCACTCTCTTCAGGTAAGGCTAGAGCCAAGAGCACTGTTAAGGAAAACAGACATTAAAGAGGAGCAGAGCACTTAGGCTGGGATTAATTTTACCTACTTTTAGCCATCTAAAACTTTAGTACCTAACATAGATTAGTCTTTTAAGCTCCCTCTGCAGAGGGACGGATGCACTTCAATAGGCTGATCAATCCTTTCTGCTCCACCAGCAGTGTATAGGGGTGTCTTTTACAGAATTAGGATGATGTAGTCTCCCATAAACAGGCCCCATAAACTCTCTGGATGGCCACTAGCAACAAAGACAGTTAAAGCCTTTGAAGATGATGCAAAATCTGACTATAGTTAACAAGCACAATACTCTTTGCATTGCCTTTAACTGGATATATATTAGTCCATAGTAGCCAAGGAATAAATTAACACTCTCAGAGGATCTGAGTGGACTATTTTATGAAAAAAAAAAAAGGGTTTGAGCCTATGGAAACTATGGTACTATGGAAATGAATGGGTGCAAGAAAGCAACGATGAGAGTAGGAAATATCTTGCTATTTTGGCTCTCCAATTCAGCTTTGATCTTTCCTGACAATCTGGCACTTGATGCTGTGACAGTACAGGTTTGCCCAGTCCTCCTCTTGAGTTGAAATTCTCTCTATGTAGGGGCAAAACAACGGGGATGAATGACACAGAATCCACATAAGACACAGAGAAATTCTTGGGTGTCTATCACATCTTGTGAGATGAAAACTCTGGATTTGATCAAGCCTGGAAGAATTTGACAAGGATATGTTTGGCGTGTTCCAAGTAAGCCAACTTTGCAATAAATCTCATTTACCATGCTAGCTTTTACTAAGTAGCACTGATTTTGAGTAAGTGTTTCATGAAGGATACTGAGACAGGCTTAATGCACAAAGTGTTATTAGTGGGGTCTGGAGGTGAAGATATGGATACCAACTTCAAAGTTACTGAAGGTATTAAAAACAATGGGAATAGAAAGACAGAAGTGGTGGGGGAAAGCCAAAGGAAAGCTTCTCTCTGTGACCAGCTGGGAGTCATTGCCAGGCAAGCATTCCCCTCTGAAGTCTCCCTTTGAACAGCAGGTTAAAATAGCGATGGCAGCCATCCTCACCCCCATCCCCCAGCCCTTCATACCTGCATCAGGACCTGCAGCACATCCTATGGGCTGTTCCCATTCATGATGCTCTTCATGCTGACTCTGGCACACTCAGCTGGACACAGGCATTGCACACAGATTGACACAAAGCTTTGGTGCATGTGTTTCACTGGACCAGGCATGTAAGTGACTACTGCCTGCTTTGCTATGCTCCAGTATTTGTGTTTCTGTCATAAAAACCAAAAGTCATGGGATGAGCTGAGGTAGGAAGGACAATTCTCCATGCCAATGGCAGTAGCATCCTGTAAGAACTGTCTATATGATCAGTATAGAGGCTTGAAGGTATAAGAACATGAGGGAAACCCTATGAGACCAACAAAACAAAACAAGGGAAAGTACTGCCCTGACAGACTAAGTCAAAAATACAGCTCAGACAAAGCCCTGCCACAGGAGACTGGGAGAACAGTTACAGTGAGCTTTTAGCAAAGGCAGATGGCAAAGGCATCAAATGGGAAGTGCTCAGCTTCACAGTGATTGCAGCACCTAAGGCACTGTGAAAGAAGAGAATGTCTTTTGGCTGTAGATTTCTATATTCCAGAATTACTTTTCCTTAAAGCAAAAAACCCCCCTCCACTGTACCAAACACATTGTGTTGCACAATTCTGAAAAATGCTGCAATCTGGCTTACAAAGTTTCCAAACAACAAATGTTTATATATTATATTAAATTGACAAAAGTGTCATACTTTCTTTCCTTCAATATCAAATTTTAGGTCTATTTTTATAACACTTTCTATTTGTTTAAAGTAAAATGAAACCTGGAAAAATATTTGCCACTTTCACTTCTGCCCTTAAAAATCAAGTCATTGAGCTGGAATCAGCTTTAATGAAATAACTTTTTCTGTAGAGAGGGTTTGGTATAATGTGAAAAAGTTAAAGTATCTCTTTGAACCATATTCTACTATATTTGAACCATATTGTTTTGTCTTTCCCACTTGTACATTTTTCACTTCATGCTTCCCCTTAAACACCTGCATTAAACTTGTGCTTTCACATATACACATCTTGGTTTTTACTACGATATTCTTTTTCTTCTAATAATATCCTCTTTCTCTCATTCCCTACCTTCTTGTCAAGTTTTCTTCCCCTTCTTTGTTGCACTCTCACTCTCTTTTACTCTTTGCTACATGTCCAAGGGAAAACCTGGAATAAAAATTTCAAAAAAAGGTCCAAGGGAAAACATGGAATAAAAATTTCAGAAAAGAGCTGACTACATGTGTCACAGAATTAGGAATCTCTGTAATTTCCATGAGAAATCCAAGCAGGTTGTCTACTCCCCTTGAGGACTGTGGCTCCCAGTGCCATCCTTTGGCCCACAGGAATAAAGGTTCTTCCTTCTCACTCAGTAGAGAACCCAAGTTACCAGGTCCATTGTCTTCCTCTAGATAGTAAATGGCAAAGATGTGCTCTTCTTGTCCTGAACATTTCAGATTTTCTCCACGGAATATCCTAGATAGAGGAGACAGAGGTGGCCATTGGTTAGTAGGGCAGAAAAACATAACTGAATCAAATTATTCTGGCCTAAGTTGACAATTAAGTTCTTGGACACTTCACAGAATGAGAAATTCCACTTTGTCCAGTGAAGGAGCCTAAAGTCAATGACCCAGGTTAGTCTCTGATGTTTGCACAGATTACATGACATGTATACTTTGTCAGTCAAATCCTGTTCACTGAGAGTCGAAAATTGACCTCTTCCTTGGACCCAAGATCACATATTTCTGAAACAGCCTTCCTTCCATGTTTCTTCTCAAATACTCCAGCCTTTCAACCATGTATTTTCAATTTCTTTTCTGGGCTCTGAGTGTAAGGAGAAGACCTTAACTGTGTTTCTACTCCTAAAAAAACCAGTCATCATTAGTCAGCTTAACTGGCCATAATCCATTGTGGAGACACAATGCAAATAAAACCTGCCTCTGTGTTTATACAAGAAAGAATGCTTCCTCTTCAGTAATATGTTAAAAAAAATATATAGAGAGAGACATGGCAATTTCTAATTAACAGCCTCTGTATTCCTCTGCACTCAGTGTTCAAAATAAATTGATTGAGATTATAAATTGTGCACACAGTGACAATGTTGCCAATGCTGACCTTGCAAAGCACAACTCTGTGCTTTATGAATCAATCATCCCTGCCTGGAGTAAGAGGCAAAATAAAACTGTGGAGAAACCAAAGAGAGCAGGTGAATGACAAGTGCCTGCAAGTATACGAGTATCAAACTAAGCAGAATTTCTCTCTCCACCCTCAGTATGGCAACAGAGAAGCCCTATTCATCTGTAAGGTTACTGCTTTTTGCTGGCAGTACACAGGTGTGTTACGTCCCACAAAATGCAGTGCAAAATGGTGCCTCTTAGTGGGTGCTTGGCCTGCTGCAGGGTCTGGGATCAGGATTTGGGTCATGGCCATGCTGAGGGCTCAGTATCATTTCTATGACGAGTCTCTGCCCCATGGCAGCAGCTTGCTCAGCCTTTCTCTTCACTCACAGGTATATTAGGTGAACAGACTCTTCATCCCAGGGACCATCGCCAGCTATGCTGGCTCACCTACTTCTGTAAGGAAAAGCCATGGAGATCAGCAAAGGCCAGCCAGAGAAATCATCCCTCTGACTAAAGAGGTTAGAAATTAGCACCTGGTAACTCATGTGAGAGCTGCAAGAGATGACGGGGAGAAGGAAAGGTTCTAACATGGAGAAAGGATGTCTCCAGGTGATCTGGTCCAGCCAAATGGGCAGATGTGATCCTGCCTACGAGTTCACCCCTGAGCGGCCTAAGGATCTCATGAGCCCTTTGCTCAGCCACTGTCCCAGTGCTACACATGCATTGAATCCTTCTACTGGAGATGCCAGCATTCCAAATGTATCATTCCAATGTATCATTCAAATTGGCTAGTGCAGAAAATGTTTCTGCATGTTTATGCTTGCAAATTTTCCTATTGTACTGGGTGTTCAGACAGGCTCACAAAAGCAGCTGTAAATGAATTAGCAGGCAAATTGCTCTGCGCACTGGAAGATCAGAAAGAAAATGCAAAGAGGAAGATACACATTAATGCTGTATTTGCTGTAAACAAAGAATTGTGCTTTTCTTTTCATATCCTGAATGACTCTAATGGAGCAAGGCAAAAAAATAAAAGAAAAATAAAAAGCGGAGACAAGAAAACAATTCTCTTATGAAAAAGGATAGCACATGCCTCTCCTCTGGACCATTCTGTGTCTTAAAATCAACATAAAATGTCGCCTCCTCCCATCAATAGCAAGCTCCTTGAAATGCAAAAGTGCAGACTATAGAAAAGCGGTCACGTGTATGACATCACGATAACATGAGATTTATTTGCACCAAAACAATTGAGGAACTATTGGTATTCATAAAGCATTCACATTCCAGACCCTTTATATTCAGGAAATGTAGAGACAACCAAAACTAGAAAACTCACAGGAACAAGAACATCCAAAACTGAAGAATTCCCTCGCTATAAGTAATGATTACGATAGAATAAAGCTTTTTAAATTTAAGTGTTCTAATTGAGAAATTTCATAAAGCTTTTGAAATATTAATAAATGTTTAATTTTCCAATATACTTGTGAAATAGTTAAATACTGGTTACTTTTCAGGCAGAGGAAGCAAGTGTAATTGATTCACTGAGTCCTGCTAAGACTGAAAGCTTCTCAGACCACAATTTATTTACAAGGTAACCTTTTGGTTCTTTGCTTTTGTCAGCCCCCTTAAACTATGAAGATAAAAAGAAATACTAGAAAACAGTAGAACACATGCATCTTCCTTCATTCTTTCTTTAAAAACCCAGCCAAAACAAAACAACATAAATTCCATCAGATTTCATTAAAAATCAATTATTTTAATGGTCCAGTGTTCATTTGTGCAGAAAAGTGATAAACTAAATATCCTTGGTATCTGCTCAAAGGGAATATTTAGATTATCTAAGCTGTTACATTAGCAAGGGTTCTATCAGGCAGCCAAACAAGTGGTTTATATTCATAGTGCTCCATACATATCTTGCAGGGTGGTGGTAAGGCTCTAAACTTTTATGTAGTCATCGTTCCACAAGCATAAATGTTGCTGTACAGTCACAACATTTCACAGCACTGCACTTTTCACCTGCAGAGCATCAAATGCATCAGAAGCTGTGTGAGTACTACTTTCATTTCACAGATGGGAAAACAGAGCAGCCAGAGACAAACAGCAGCTGAGAAGGGAACACAGCCCTGATAACTTCCCATAATGACACAGGTCTGGACTTACCCCATTTAATTTTCAGATTTAACTAAGAAATCTAAATGAAAACTGCCCATGAGGGAAGGGGAAGGAGATGGGGAGAGAAAGATACATCCAGAACACTGCTGAGGCTGGCTCCTCTAAGATCAGCTTTATCTCACTCATGGAATGTGCAAAATGGCATGTGTTGAATGCCAGCTAGTTCCTTCCTTTGGACCATACTGCTGCCTAGATGAGCGATTCACATTTTCAGCACATTGAGAAAACGTGGTCACATCAGTGTGTTTTAATCTTGTAACACTGGACAGCTTTCTCACAGACAGATAAAATCTACCCCCTTAATTTTAATTAATCCTCATCACAGGTCCTGGGCTAAGGAGCCAGTCTTTCCCTAAGTAGTCCTCTCCAATGCACACCTCCATATCTCTGTAAGCCAGGCTGGGGTTTGCTGTGGACAGTGAACTATATGAAGTGCATTGACATCAGTTCGTCATCAGTGAGATTTGCAAGCCACACAACACTTCAGTTTGTTTCATTCAAATATTAATATATGGTTAATGTTAACATCTATTTACTGAGTTTTACATCCTTAGAAAGCACTAACAATTCAACCACGGGTCCTCAAAATGTAAAGACATTCAACATCCAAGAGATATCTGTAAATTGTAGCATCCAATCACATACTCTTGCCACTCTGACAGGAATTCTTCTCATTGGTTTGTTACTAATGAACATAATTAGAGTGCTGAAGGGGCTGGCAGTGCAAGGTCAGTCTCCATCATCTTTAAAATGTTGTGGCAGTTGAGGGAGGTGTCTAATTACTGGAACTAAGGCAAATATTACAAATTTCTTCCAAAAAGAGAGGAAGGAAGATGTTTTTAAGAACAAAAAGAAACATCAGAGTTTATCGACCTTGATCTGCTAAAAACAGCACAACACCACAAAACAAAACAAAGCCAAAAAAAAAAACCTAAAATACACACAAACACGTGTCCACAAACACTCAAACCTGCCGCAGGTTTCATTTTTGTGGATCCTACATCCAATCTTTCTGTTAGAGAAACCAATCTGGTTAACCAGATGGAATCCCACTCACCACTCAATACACTAATGCCTTTTGGACTAAGCTGGTGGAAGTGTTCTATTCATGCATTGAAAATCCATGACAGAAATATTTCCTCCAAACAAGTTTGATAGAAGCTTTGTAGACTTCTTTGCACATTTCTTGGTCCACATCACAGGCCCCTTTCTCACAACCAGAGGTTACTGTCCACAGATACTCACACAAAATGAAACCAATGGTTGTCACTGTAGGTTTCAAGTGTATTGATACTCTTAAGGTTGTTGCAAAGTAAATATCCAAAGGACTGAAAATAAAAGATCTTTGTATGACCAAATGCATCTTAGTTTTTAAACACAGGACTATGCCTTTTAAAGTTATGTTAACAAAATCAGATTTTGCTAAAGACAGTAACAGTAATTACCATACATTTTACAAACACAAATCTCCTGTTGGACATTTTTCATTGTTTGTCTTCTTACCACTTTCAATTCAAAGATAATCCTACAGACTGAGCACTGCAATAAGGTGCTGACTAATGTTTTACATGCAGGAACAGAATAACTCCAGTCCAGTACTGTTTGGCTTACATAGTCAATATCAGATGTTCTCATTAAAAGCAATATTGAAATCATACAATTTATTGTGTTAACCATTATCTATTGGTGGCTAAAACCTCAAATATTGTAGTGATAAGTGCAATATAATTTCAGAGAGAGACCATAATTTATGAAATTATGTTCCATTGAGCAAAGCAAACTCAGAGAGCCTAATATGAAGCTCTGAGATCAGATGAAGACCCAGAAGATCATCTGAGGAGAGCCTGTGTTGTCACAATTCTTGAACTTTTGACGTAGTTCCCATTCAGAACTGTCTAGAAATGGGAAGTGAAAATCATGTGAAAATCATGAAGAAATAATAAGCTCAATGCTAAAAAGAATTCCTTCTCTCAGGACAGGTACATTGCAGGATATGGAAATCTGGTCTGAGCTTTAGAGACAGCTGCACTTAAGATGATGTTTTGACTTCCAAATCCATACTGTGTGACTTGTGGATGTTGTTTGTGGAGTCTAAGGAATTTTAAGTTGATTTATAAGAAATATGTCAACAAATACAAAATAAAGTGAGTAGTAACCCAGCCATGAGTATATATGCAAACAATGATAAATAGCTTTCTCTTTTTTCTCTTTATACACAGAATACATAAATGCAACTTATTCATAGACACACACTGAGTGTATAAAATCATTAAATATACACTATAGGTGCATAACATACATGTATATCCACTACATAATAAAATTTCAACAAACATGAAACTGGGATTCAAATAGTTAAAAACCTAAAAGCCAAATGTTTTAGAGCTCATGTTGAAGCAGATGTCTGGCTTTCCTCCACATATGGCAATGATTCTGTCTGTGGGGTAGATGGAGAACATCAGGTGTCTCAGGATTAAGAATCTCGCTGTAGCTAACAACTGAGAAGCTCTGAGGAAAGCTTTACATTCCAGTCTTCCCCCGACCTTCAGCGTCTGACACAAAGTTTTTGGAAAGCAACTCTCCACTTTTAGGCAATTAGTTATTCTGAAATGACAGGTATCATTCACATCACCTCTTCGTCCCTGCTCTTCCTCCATTAAAGATTTAACATTTATTATTCCTTGTTCATGGGACCAGAAAGAAAATGGGTTATTCAGGGAACATTGCTGGAGTTGGTATTAAAAATGTTTTTTCTTTTCTTTCTTGTGCAGTAATAGCATTTTCCAAAATCTGGAGTTAGATAACAGAGGTGTCTAACTCTGTTCTGAATGGCCAGCTGCATATCAAGTATTTGAATGGGGCTGGCAGAATGTGAGCCTTGTGGGATGATGTGCCTTCATGAATTTTGACTGGCAGACAAAGTAAGCCTGTTTTACCTCCCATGCCCTTCAGTTGTGCAGCTAATTTGAATGCAGATGGGTACCTGAGACAATAATAGACGTGTTTAGATAGCTGAACCCCTGTGGTGGAGATGGAAATTAGGTATTGGTCTTTAATGTTCCTCTCCACTGACACAGCATAGAAAGAGCCCATTTTGCTCTGTGACACAGCTTAGCATCCTCAGATTTGATGGGTCAGTTTATCTGAATATTCTCAGTTTTAAAAGTACTTTATTTTCCTGTTCATCAGTGCATTTGCTGCACCAAACAAGACTCGTGCATTTATTAGCTTATGGCCCAGTACAAATGGGAGCAGAAATGATAATTGCTGAGTAAGGGGGGCTGGCTTAACAGGAGAATCTCTGAATCAAGGATAGAGTTATGCTCAGAAACCTGCACATCCCTCATTTGCCACAGGGTGGAAACAGTCTCAGGAATGCATCTCCATAGCATTACTGCAACAGTTCACATGCAGTAGTTAGATGCCATATGCTGCACATACGGATGCAGATGCAGCTGATGGCTTGGAACAGGCTCTGAACTGAGCACATGATATAGCTTTAAGTAGCTGCTTGAATGCTTCTTTACACCCAAGAAAACATCATGGCTCCTCAGGTGCTTTTTTAATCTAGTATTTAAACAGCACACTAGTTTTACAAAGTTCCATGTAAAACATGCTGTTTTATAATAAACTAGATAACTATAAAGAGTTGGTGTACTGATAAAAGGAAGAAGAGCTCAGATCCACAAATGCATTTAAGTACTTAATGCCCTGAGGCATTTGTCTCCTATTAGATTTTGAATGGGCAAATTAGGACATAAACTGCTCTTCTGAGCTCAGGCCAGAGGATTTCTTTCCTACATTGCTAATTTGGGAAGATTTTCTGAAGATCAAAGACAGATATATCTCTAAAGAGAGACTTTTGATGGCAGAGAATGGAGATGGCATAATACACACCCCTTTTTTCCTCTACTGACTTGAAGAGCTGCACAGAATGCTCCTGTTCCTCCCAAATAAGGGACTAGTTAAACTCATTTGTGTCAATGCAGTGGTGTCTTGCAGTGCAGCAGCCTACTGCTGGTGAGCCGAGCAAGCGATCTCTGCACTCTCCTTTCTCCCCACCTGCTAAAAAAAATAGAAGATTTCTGTCCCCTTGGGCAATCTTGCAATCTCTTAATATTCATATTGGACTGAGAGAATGTTTAGATTTGTCTGGTGCATTCCTACTCCGGTTCAGTCTCTTTATCCACAGCTGCCTGTGAGTTCTTCCTGCTTTTCCTTTTACATGACATAGGTGTAAAGGACTTTTATTTTGAGAATTATGTTCAGTTTGTATTTTAAAGCAGATGGCATTTCCAGTGCAACATCAGGGGGCTTAGTATAATCAGGAGCTTTCTCTGGGAAAACAGCAGTTTAGTACCAAATGAGCTGATCTGAAGCCTGTATGAGAAAACCTGTGGCTTCAGAACTCCCCCGTTTTTGGGATTGTCTGCTGCAGGGGTGCTTTGAAGCATTTACCCCCAGGGCTAACACCAGCCCAAGCCTTGCAGCAACTGCAGTACAGGGAGCCCTTTGAGCCAGCGTGCTGCCACTGGCATTTTGAGGGCTGCACAGCCAAGGCTTTCTCAGAGCAGGATTAGCTGGGTAAATAACTGGCAAGAGAGATGTTTGCTGGCAAACCTTTCTGCCACTGTGCCATTTCCCTTCGGATATGTCACACCTCTTACTCAGTAGATCTCCCTGTGCCCCCGCAGTGCAAGCACACTCTGCACAGTTTCAGTTTTGGGCACTGTGGTTAATCACTGTCATTTCAGCATCTGGATGCTGGGAAAGGCTGCCGGGCCCTTCTGCACAGACCAGTGAAGCTGTTTACTCTCCCCTGACCCATAAAGCAAAGAAGAAAAATGGTGACAAGTCATTAACAAGATATTCTGTGTTTCATTTTATGAGTGCCAGCTGTTCCCCAGCAATCACTCATATAAAACCAGCACTAAAACCTGACTGCTGTGAGATGTTAGTGCAGACCACACGAGCACTGAGCAGCTTTCCAGTTAGGGATAGAGTGGATGGTGCCATGGCACTGTGTGGGCCAACAGCTCCCCAGGACTGGGAGGGCTGGGAACTGCAGGGGATCCCTGAGCTGGCAGGGAGGGAGCGTGACAGCCTGAGGGGCACTGGGGCAGCCCCAGCCCAGGACATTTTGGGCATGTCCCCTGAGGACGGGGGAGGTCAAGGCAAGGCTGGGACAAGGGCTGGTGGGTCTGGACAGGGCAGGGCTGTGGGGAGCTGCAGCCCAGCCTGCTGTGTATCACTGGGGCAGGGATTGGTGGTCCCAGGAGACTTCCAAGGGGTCCTGGGCCATGGGCAGGGTGGGAGCAACCCTGGAGGACTGGGAAAGGGCAGACTGGGATGCTGGTGCCCCCTCAGGCTTGTCAGATAGACAGAAACTGTGCTGAGGACTTTTATAATAAGGAAGACCCTGATTTTAAGCAGCTCGGGTAAATTTCTCAGTGCTGACACTAAACTATGACAAGTCCATGACTTCTGGTAGAGGTTTGGCCAAAGTCTGTGTTTCCTTGGTAATGAAAATTAATGAAAGCATCCTGAGTTCAGCCAAGAGGGGCCAACCAAATAGCAGCTACAATGACAGTAGTCATGGAGTCAAAGCTGGCTCCACTCATTTATCTGGGGACTCTCCCCTGAAGTCCAATGCTAATATCAAACTAACCCTCTACAAATCCTTTCTGCTAATGCTTGGAACAGTGCCTGACCCAAAAGATTGAGTATCAGACAAACAATACTCAATGCATTGCTTGAAGAGATTCCTAAAATATCTGGTAAGAGTTATCAAGGGCTGGGAAGCAATTTAGATCATCATTTTCTGAGTTTGTACCTCCAAATTGGGAAGGAGTTTTAGTGTTTGCTACTGATTCCTCGGAATCTAACTTGTTTCAAGCCAGAAACACAGCTTGGGAGTCTCCACAGACATTCTCATTACATGCCCAAAGATCAGTTCCTGCTTCATTTCATCAAAAATTTAATTTGTACGAAGGAAAAGCCAAATAAAAAGGAAGAACCAAAGCCCCCATGGTGGAGAGCAGAGGACTTTCTGCAACATATGCTATCTGAAATGAACACAAAATGGCAGCACCCTCCAGCAAACACTTGGAAATTTAAAGATGCAACACACAGAAAATTAAGCCATAATTGCTTCCAACAATAGCAGCATAAGCCATATCTAGTTATCACCTGATCCATCTGCTCCCCCAGGCAGCAGCTCTTAACACAGGCATGAGATTGAAAGACCCTCTCACTTCAGGCACATACTCTATTCACATCAGAAAAATGGCAACAAAAATCAAGTGTTTTCCTCTGCACTTCAATATGCAGGAGATGCAACGGCAGGAGTAGCCATAGAAAATACAAAGATAGAAATTGTATCAGTCATGAAAGTCTGTGCAGCACAAGCCCAGTCCTGTTTCACACAAATACTGACAAAACTGATAACCACATTTTCGCCTTACAGTCAGAATTTATAACCTGAAGTGGCTGTTATAATGGAAAAGTAAATGATCCCCTGATACTCAAATCAATCTTGTGAGAAATAACCTGAATAATGAGTTACAATTGCAAGAGATGAAATTAAGACAAGAATAGTTAAATAAGGATCTAAAGGAACAGATAACATTTAGTATAGTATTGGAAACCAAAATTAGACTTTAAAATGTATGCAGAGACAGAGGAAGAAGGGGGAAAATAAGGAACTGGAGCAGAGACCTCAGATAAAGATGAGCCTTTGATGAGAAGTAATCAGAAGCAATGTCAGATTCGCATTATTTGAGGAAAAATCCCCACTTCAAATAGAATTTTTTATGCAACTAGCTTTTAGAGCTTGGCGCTATAGGAGGATTTCCATTTACAGTATGAAATACTCCAAAATGCTTACAGCTCAAATCAATTTGTTGCAGATGTGATTAGAAATTGTCTCTAAGACCATGCTGCAGCACAAGATGTGGAACTGAGCTAATAACATCTCTTTCACAGTTTGGTGCCTCACACTGATGGATGATCTTCACCTGACAACGGTATAACAAAGGAAAGCATTATCCCTATTTTAAAGGAAGAGACTGGAATAGATGACACTCCAAAATCTAATTAACTGAAAACATTTATTGTAGAGGAAGGGGATACAGGGTTCTGACATAAGTTCTTGACTACAAAATCACATTTGAAAAACAAAGAACCAGGAATAAGACACCTTAGCATTTGCCAGTATTGGATTAGGCAATTATGACCCTTGCTTTCCATCAAGGTTTGGTAAAACTGAGTTTTCCCTTAAGTCCTACCAAAAGCTGGAACATATGAGGATGGAATTTCTCTCATCTGATGCATATGACCACAGTGTGACCATTTCACTGATTGCTCTTGTGCTCCAGTGTTATAGCAAATGGGGAAAATAGTCACTCCTGGGATGTGACTCAACTTGTGCTAAAGCAAATGTTCAGCTCAGATGAGAAAACTGATGTTCTCTCCTTGTCCACAAAATTACCCTGGTAGGATTAGTTCAGATGTTAGCTCACACATTTTTTCTTCAGAGGTCCATGAGATGAGTGCCTAAGGCACTGGAAAATGATAATTAAACTCTAAACAAAATGCTCTGGTCTAAAAATATTTATTATGACAACATCATCCTATTCCCTTTCCCAAGTTCTCCACGTTTCTTTTCAGGTCATTTTTATTGCATTCAATAAAAATACAACTGAGTCAAGTGCTGGGGAAATACAACAAGAAAAAACCTATGATCATTCAGACTTTGTAGGATGGGGAGGAAATAAGGAGGAGAATTTTTGTAACCATTGATGTTAATACATAGTACTTGATGACTATTGTCATCCAGATTCTTCTGCTTGGCACTTAAATCAATAATGGCAGAAACACTAGCAAGAATCTTAAATAAAAGCTATTTGGCGCTGCCAGGGAATTAAGGAGGCCATAATAGATCTTTTCTACTGTTTGTCTATTTATGTATTGATCCACTGTCTAGTTATTTATCTATTTCTCTAGTATTTGCTGGCTGATGTATTTCCCTAGGAAGAGAATTTTTAAGGAATGTCTCAGATTATCAGTCACCTTGATTCTGAGTACCTGTGCTAACTCCTCTGATTCTGCCCTGCAGAATCTCAAGGAGACAAGTTCATTATTGAGAGGTTAAACAATGGGAATGAGCTAAGAAGAAGTTTCAACAGATTGTTTCTATCATGAGGCCAGTTAAATCTAAATTTTCCAAATAGGTCATTGCAACCAAAAAGGTGAGGAAATTCTTCTTTACAACGAAATGGAAAACATCAGAGGAAAGCCGTGACGGAGGCCACTACTGTCCATTCTGGAGCTGCACAGCTCCCCTTCAGGAAACATGGACTTAGAAGACCTACAATATTGCCTGCAGTATTTAGTGCTGGGTTTGGATTTGACTTCAGCTGGGATTAGATCAGCTCCTTCTAACACAGCCTTGATTATTATGCAGAACCTGAAAGATGTTGGAATAATCAAGCTTTCATATAATCAAGGGCATATTAAAAGTATTAAATACATACCTACAGACACAACTGTGTTACAGCTAACAGGCAGTTGCAGATCACTGGCTTTGGAAAATCACAAAGAGAAACAAATTTTTTTTTCATGTTATTATTATTTCAGTGACATTCTATAATCCAACCAAAGCCCTATTAAAAAATAATTAAAGAAGTTTTTGTCTCTATTGTATTGTGCTATTTAACTATGATTGTGGCATCTGGAAAGACTCTCTTAGATAAGGATTATTAAAAATTAAATACATTGTAAATAATAAAACAATCCTTAATAACCATCTTTTCAGAAATGTTGATTCTCTAAGTACATTTGGAGGAAAACCTGGTGTATCACAAAAAGAAAACTGAAGCTGGAGAAAGTTTTGTGACCCTTCCCCAACAAGATAGTGCTAGTAGCATCACTGTAACCTAGACCATCTGCTTCATAGTCTAATTTTTCTCTCATTAGGATGCAGTCCTAAAGTGATTCCTGAAGTCAGTCTATTCCCATTATCAATTACTGTGTTAATTCACTTAAGCCTGAAGATTTAAGACACTACCTAAATATAAAGAAGTAATCTAATTACTGCTTGCTTTTGAATGAGTAGCCAAGAGTTTTTGTAGCACTGGTTGAAAAGACATGAGTCATTGGACACCAGTGAGGTGCAAACCATGGCACATTAAAATTCACATTAAAAAAATAAGACTTGTTAGATATCATATGCTTATAGCCAAAATAATATAAAAAGTTGGCCAACAATCAGTACCTGATGACTGTAGTGCTTGACTCAGAAATGAGCCAACAGATGAAAACATCTCTTTCCTGTGGAGGCTAAATAGCATTTCATGACAGGTGAAAGATTTTGGGAAGGGAAAAATAAATCTCTGTAATGTAAATGATATTATAACTACAGTTTGTAAACATGAAAGGGATGAAATGTACCTGCTCTGCAAATAAATACTCAGCATCAGAAGAAATAAAACATCAATGCATATGAATCAAGGCCAATCTATATGACTTGGGCATAGTGGCATTAAGTTTCCGGGTTTTTTCAAAAATCTAATTTTAAATAATTTCTTATTTTCCGACACCTTTTAGCACTGGGGAGCATAGCAGGAAATAGTGTTAAACTTGCAGGGCAGGATTGTGTTCCACAGGCTCAGAACCCTGTCCCTGATCTCACTAAATATTTCTTCTGTGACCTTGTGTATTTTTCAATTTTTTCCTTTCTTTAATTCCTAACTAGTTATCCTGGTAAAGGCTAAGAATTACATATTGGGAAAAAATCCAGTCTTTTCTCTGAAGATTTGATATCTCAGTAAAGCAGTGTGGACAAACGCAACACATGTGAAGGTGCCAGACCAAAGTCACCCAGGAGGCAGAAGAGGGGAGATTTTGAAACACAGAGCTGATATTTGTCTAAATACAACTGTCTGTAAATGCAATGGCTTGAATTCTTTTGTTTTCTTCCCCCTTTTTTTTTCTTTGAAAGCATTATATTTACCATTGAGTCTCCTTTTTTTTCCCTTCTCTCTCTCTTTTTTTTAACTTCTCATTAATCCCTCCTCCAAACTTCAGTTCCAATGACAGAAATTCATAAAACCATTTGGGGCACATGAGCTGTGAAAGGTTTTAATCAAGTGATGAATGCAATTTTCATTTCACTACAGTCTCATTTATTTCATGCAAGAAAAGGTTAGGAGCAATTTTGCAGGACATCTCATCATAAATCCTAGTTTGTGTATTTTATTTCTATTGCAAACCTACAGACTATAGTGAACTTGACAGAATTCATTACGCTTTTTTTCAAGAAAACCCTAATACAAGTCTGCATTGGGAGAGCTCTTGTTCAGTGTACTCTTGGCCAAAAGGTTATGTAAAGCTTGAGTTTTGAAAGAAATACCCTGAAATAATCTGAAAAGAACAAAAAGCAGCATGAAAATCAGATTCAAGTTTGTGAAAGGAAAAACAAAACAAAAAACAGTGTTGAATTTTAAAATAGAAGAAAAAGCAATTCTAGATAAACCTTCAGCAGAAGGTAGCATGGATACTTTCCTTTCATTCCTTCCCATAATGGGAGGAAGATCACCAAGCATGTCTGGACAGTACATGACGTTTCAGAAATGACTGAATTTGGTAACAAGTAAAATGATTCCTTGGATGTGCAGTGTTTTCAGACTGAAAGATATCTCTTGGACTATGCTCTCCTATATAACTAAGACTAGCAAAATAATCAAAATTCATGTTGAAACAAAAAAAAACAAGATGAAGAACAACAAAAATATTTTGAGAATTCACAGGGGAAAAAAGCAGATAACCTGATTGGGATAATTAGAATTTGCTACCATGATTGAAGAATAAACCAGAGGGGAGAAAGAAAAAGCCACAGGAAAAGGTCAACCAGAGAAAGAAATATGCCCAAAGTTTGGTCCCAATGTATATGTCCCCATGCAGCAATTAGACCAATGGTTTTCTATTCAGTTTATTCACTCTGTTGTATCACTCAAGAAAAGGGAAATAAATCAGGCTGCTGCCTGACCTTTAAAAAACAGTGGATCTCAGTGAATCATCCTGCCATTGACATAACAATTTGATTTCTTTTTAAGTCTCTTTCTACACATCCAGCAGCTGGCAATAATAGAGTTATGGCCTATGTTTTCATGAGGCAGCCTTTTTCCCTTGCTTCTTAAGGTAAATAAAGTATAGCAGTTGGAAGCAACTGAAAGATAAATTTATCATCATGTCCAGTGTGCCTGTAGAGAGAAAATCAGTGCCAGGAATGAGACCTGCATGAAACTCTGTCTGAAAACCCAATATGACATCAAGACATTTCATTTTAAAGTATTGAAAACTTTTGTTTCTTTCTCTTCACACTTATTTTTAATGTGTTGTTCTGGGTTCCTCAAAGACAAAGTGCTCAAACACCAGAAGAAAAAATTCTATTTATACTTTGAGCTTACTCACAACGGCCTGGAAATCTCAGAAAAAGACAACGTAAGGAATATTTCCAGAGAGACCCAATAAATTAATGGAAACACTCTGCTTTTGTATATTCATCCAATCTCAACATTGAACTCTTTGCTGGATTAGAATTGATATGAAAAGTTCCTGCCATGCAAGTATGACAACAATGTAAAAGAGAGACTCAAAGTTATTTGTGAACTTTTAAAAGCTCATAATTAGACTGTGGATATTATGCCAGCATCAAAAACTAAAAATCTGTTACTTTCATTGCATCATTTTGTATCATAAACCACCGGAAGAGCAGAAAGTTCCAAACATATCTGTGTTTTTCACTTATCCTTTTTTCTCCCCCTGTTCTAACCTTTTTTTACATCCAAAGTAGATGATACAGAGAAAGCACTAGGAGTGACCTAATATTTATTGCTGCCTCTGGAGTTAGAAAAGTAAGGAAAGGCATTGGCTTTGGACCTTCAGTGCAGTTTCTAAAAGGTGTGATGGGGCTGTGAAGCTTGTGTAAGACCTACAGACCTGTCCTGTGCACAAAACCATTCTCTGCTCTGCAACTAAGCCAGGACACTTCTGACTCATTACTGACTGCATGAGGAATAAAATTAAAATAGGATCTTGAGACAAGTGAAGATCAAGGAAATGCAATGTATAGAAAAATATCAAATGGATGCCACTTCTCCTTGACCTTTGTGTCTAAATCTATTGAAAATTAATTGATCTAAGCTGTCCATTTAGAGCACCTAAGTCACTGACTCCATGTTATTAGAAATAACAATCTCTTATAACTACCAAACAGCATTCATTTTTGTGTCCCCCAGTAAACTCACTATGGTTCACTAATAAATTCACTCATTTTGCTGTTCTTATCACTGCTACTCCAATTTTTAGGAACCCTTTTCTCATTTCAATATTAAAGTTATTCATAGACAGTTCATATCTATTTATATTCATACCATTTTTACTTTTAGCTTAAAATGGCTCTTCTTCTTCCCTGATCTTTATTCCCTTAGCACATTTCAGCAATATTCCCTCTCCATCTTTATTTTGCTGGGCTATGTAAGGCAAGTTTTCTTCTAAAGTCTCTTGAGCAATAAATTAATCATTCCACTATTCATCTAGTAATTCCTTGTTGCACCTATTTCAGGTTGATTTAATCTGTCTTGGCTTTACAGAATTTTCCATGTTGTAAAATATTATTACTGGCATAACATGAAAGTTTCTCACATCTGGCAAATATTTAATTGTGGAAAATGAATATCCATTTTATCCTTTTGTGAACACTGTCTTGTAGTTTAAACAGCTCTCTTCCTTCTGTGGTGTTTATCCTTCTATTTTATTCCTAGATATCAATCATCTGACTCTTCAGCTTGTATTTTGCTAGGCTGGGCAGCCTACACTCTCTTCTTTCACAAGTAGATATCCACTTTCTTAATCATTTTAGCAGTCTTCCTTTTCCTTTGCTCTCATCTGAATTTGTCTTTCTTGCAGGTGGTGAGACTCACAGTATTCCAAACAACACCTCCCCACGACTGTGCTATCAACACTCCCATGTGTCTCCTGATATATCCAAAGAGAACATTTGACTTTTCCATGATGGCATCATATCAGTGGCTCACAGTCATTTGGGGACTGACAGATATATTCAAATAGTTTGTCTTCTCTTTCTGCTCTGGACAGTAAGATGCCACAGCACTGCAGAAATTATTTTCAGTTATCCCTGGTGCAAGATGTTAAACTGTAGCTCATTTTGCCATTTTTCTGTTACTCTGACTCTTCTGATATTTCATTCTTCATGTGTAATATTCCTAAGCTGATTTCTATAACTGCTGTCTCTTGTGTTTGTACCATCAGCTCCTCTTTCTATGTTCCAGGATCATCCCCAATAATAACACAAAATATTGGTCCTAACATCATTTTTTCAGAAAATCCACTACTAATTATTTTAAAGCCCAAAAATTCTTGTTCTAACATTTCCCTTTTTTTTTTCTTTTTTGGTCTGATTTAACCTCCTTCTCAACTATGTCATGCTTTTTGCTAATCTACATCTTCCTACACAGAGCTAGTAATTCCTCAGTTCTTCACACAGCTTCATAACTGAAATCACATAATTCTGGCTAGATAAGATCAGATGCACTTCCTTTGTATAGGAAAAAAAACAAAACTCAAACAATGAAACAAACGAAAACACAGAAGCAAATCAGGTTATCCTGGCAGCATCTACATTCAAGAAATCCCTGTAATATCCTATTCTTCAGTCTCTCCAATTTTCTTATGAATTCTTAACATATTTCCAAGGTTTGATCCGTGGATTTCTTATTTTCCATTACACTTTTCTTTCTACATAAAGGCATTGCATTTTCCTCTTTCCAGCATCATGCAATTGCAAACTTCAGGTACAGACTTTAATTCTTTCTTTTTTGAAAGAGGATTTCATTTGCAAGTTCTTTCAGGGTTCTGGGCTGGATATATGTTCTACTCACTTTCACTTGAGACCTGCCAACATTTTGATTTTAGTTTCTCATTCCAATTAGCTATCTTCTCTTTGTCTTCATCTATATCATGAATCATACTTCAGATATTTTGTCCAATGCCCCTCTGCCATTTCATATACAAATTGGGAGAGTCCTGAAGTTTCAGCCGTTCTTTTTACCATTTGACCAATTTTCTCCGTTTACACCCTGATAGCAATTTTCAGAATGTAATTTTTTAGAGTGCACAGACTACTGAACAATACTTTAAAATATGGATCAAATCCTACTTAAAGTATTTTGAGGGAAGGTTGCTTTTTGAAATCTTTCTCTCTGTCTGGATTTCCCTGGATTCCATCTTTACAAGAATAGAACGTCTCACGTCAGTCAAACTCAGTCCTGGGAGTAGTAATTCAAAAGGTTTATGCTTTAGCAAAAAATAATGCCAAGAAATGCCAGTTTTTCCAGCTTCAGAAAAAGACTTCTTATGATATGCAAATAATGGAAGTCTTGATTCACTGCCATGGTAAGAAAATAAATGAATAAAAGTAAGTGGTTCTGGTTTATTAAAACATTTCATTGTATGCTTTTCTCATTTACTCCAGAAATGCTCAAACGGCATCTGAGAAATGGGTCATTTTGTGTTTCAGACTGTAAAGCACACAAAGAATGACGTCTGTCCTCAGAGGGCTAATCCTGTGCTGTGGCAGGATAGATTCAGTGACTTCAGCAGGACATGGAAATTCCTCCATGCTTTCTGTGATCCAAAGGACAAACGTAGCCAAGGACCCATGGGGCAGTCAAGCATTTTTCCATGCAGGGGCTTTTTGGAGGAGGATGGCTGTAGAGGAGAGGCAAATCAAGTATATGCATGTGTGTGAGAGAAAAGAGATAAAATTTCTATAGCTGTATTGCAATATTATACTGAATTTGACTTCTCTACAGGCTTTTTAAACTCTAATTTTAGTTTCCTGTCTCTACTCATGGGTAACCTGATTAAACCAGTGGTAGGTCTGCAGAGTTCTGATCACC
Organism: Drymodes brunneopygia; assembly: GCA_013400955.1. Taxonomy (NCBI): domain Eukaryota; kingdom Metazoa; phylum Chordata; class Aves; order Passeriformes; family Petroicidae; genus Drymodes; species Drymodes brunneopygia. The sequence goes on along the minus strand of VZTZ01051319.1, from coordinate 527,934 downwards.
ACATGGGGAACAAAAGTCTCTGGTTTCATCAACACATCCCTTTCCACTGACAGTATGGGAATGGTTTAGGAAATAGCTCTAGTTTTCAAGAATTAAAACACTGTTTTATAAAATTCTTTATTTCCTTGAATCTCTGAGTAGGCTGGATATTCAGTTACAGAGAAGAAAATAATCACTTTGACCTCTCAGCCTCTGCAATCTCCCTATTTGTGTTGATGACTTCCAGGGGATGGAATAATTTATTAGGTCCTTGTCTGCACATTATTCCATTTTCATCAGTGTTGCACATATACAGATAGTTATTTGAGAATGATTTCCAGAGATAGGGATAAAAACAAATTACTTTTGCAGTGGCCACTGAACACATGTAAATGAATCTAATTATGAAGTGTATTGCTCCTCAAGGACCAAATAACATCCTGTGTGGCTCTGCTGGCCCTCTATGTTCATTTGTTGAAAATCTATTAATAAGAGCATATTTTAACTTATAAATCATTATCTCCACAGCTCATCTAGTACAGAAAGAATGGAGATAGCCAGAACAATTCTATGCAATCCAAGGCATCTGAGTCAAACTGCTCACTGGCTTCAGCCTTATTTTAGAAATGGGAAATGTATCCCCAAGGCATTCTGACACACCAATGTTCATTTCTCTTTTGCTACAAATGGTAAGCAGGGCCTCCTGTCATGTCACACCACAATATCTAGGTGCCAATGTTCCACAAATACTTCCCTACACAAGAATTCTTTACTGTTTTTTTCTCTTAATCTTTACAGAAACCTTAATTTACAGCTTACGAAGTGAGCTTTACCTGCTAATCACAGAAGTGACAGGGAGCAGAATGAAACCTGGTTCAAGGTAGTAGCTGAAGGATTTGTCAGATGGTGGATGTTTTAAGCCATTGGCCACTATTTAGTAGCACTGCCCTTTCTGCCACTAACACAGTAAATCTGTCTGACACATGAAACCACGTGAGAAAAGACAGGTTGCAAATGGGCTTGCAAACATATTTGTGTGAGTCTAGCTGTGGCAGTCACCAGTAAAGAGAATGTGAGGTGGATCTCAGTGTCTGCATCTGCGATATCTCTCATTGCCTTCCATTTTAATTTTGAGCCTCTGACAATTGCCTGAGACAGCTTATTGTTCTCTAATTATAGACTTGGAGTAACAAGTAGTTGTGAAAATATCCAGGGACTTGTGTGTATTTCCTGTAAAAGAGCCAGGTGAGGCACTTTCAAAAGGCTCATTTTGAAAAGGCAAGCTCAGACCCTTTGAGATGCGGTAAGGCCAAGTACTGGGTCCTGCACTTTGGTCACAACAGCCCCAGACAACATCTGGGGGCAGAGTGGCTGGAAAGCTGCCCAGCACAAAAGGACATAGAAGTGCTGGTCATCAGCAACTGAACTTGAGCCAGTATGTCCAGGTGGCCAAAATAGCCAATGAAATCCTAGCTTGTATCAGCAATTGTGTGGCCAGCAGGACCAGGGCAGTGATTGTCCCTCTGTACTCAGCACTGGTGAGGCCTCACCTCAAGGGCTGTGTTCAGTTCTGACACCTCACTACAAGAAAGACATTGAGGTGCTGGAGTGTGTCCAAAGAAGAACAATGGAGATGACAGAAGGCCTAGAGAGTAAGTCAGACAAGGAGCAGCTGAGGGAGCTGGGAGTGCTTAGCCTGGAGGAAAGGAGGCTCAGGGTAGACCTTGTCACTCTCTACAAGTCCCTGAAAGGAGGCTGTAGCCAGGTGAGGATCAGCCTCTTCTCCCAGGCAACCAGTGACAGGATGAGAGAACAGGTCCTCAAGCTGCACCAGGGGATGTTCAGGTTAGAGACCAGGAAGAATTTCTTAACTTAAAGGGCTGTCAAGCATTGAAATTGGCTGCCCAAGGAAGTTGTGGAGTCATCAGCCATGGAAGTGTTCAAGAAATGACTGGACATGGGACTCAGTGCTATGCTCTAGTTGACAAGGTGGTGTGCAGTGAAATATTGGACTCTATGATCTTGGTGGTCTTTTCCAAAGTTAATGATTCATAGAATCTTATGGAAAATGAGTTCCCTTTATTACTTTTCTAACCGGACATCCAAAATTTCAGACATCCAAGACTTAATATCCCTTTAAAAATATTCTGACATGTAGTTGATAATTATCTCAAATGAACATCCCCCTTCTTTACTTTTTGAAAGAGCATCCATGTTCAGCTATGGTAAAAAGTATGAGACAGAATTTTTTTTCTAATGAGTCACTACAATAGGATTTGAGTTTGGATGAAGACCATGAAAGCAACTTAAGTTAATATGGTCAGAAGCATAGTACCATCAGTAATTTTTGCAGGCCTCCTCCCCAGCTTCTTCAAGCATCAGAGTTCCCATTTAGCAAGGTAATTAAACATCTTTAATTATGCATCTGTGTGTTTTGACATACTTACAAAGAACCTCCCAGGAGCACCAGAGCCAGACTTTATTTGTCTTCCAACAATGGGTAAACCGCTACAGTCCCCACAACGTGTGGATTGAGATATTTTATCAGCTTCTTGGAAAGAAATGTACATGGTATGTACACGTATAATTGTGTTTGTCTGTGTACATGTACTTACCACTGTCTAAAATTTCCATGGAACAAGTGGCACAAGAACAGGTATTTGTTGCTCTCCAGGTGAGGAGCAGCATACGTACCTACCACACAGGAGGTATTATCAGCCAAGATTTCCTTTCTTAGCTAGTGAATGGTACTGCCTTTCAGGAACCAAAATCTACTTTGGGGCCAGGGAACAAATTAACTCATCCTCCTCCAAGGTCCATCTCCCTCTCTCTCTCTCTCTCTCTCTGTTCTCTCTCCTTGCCCACCTATAAATTTCAAATATCATTAAGATGACCCTTTGTGCTTTCTTCCTTAATGACTTACTGTGACACAGCTCCTTATTTTTCCAAAGTCTAAAGGAAAGACATCATTTGGACGAATCCACTGAACAGGTTCCTGCATGAAATGACAATTTATAACAATTAATTAAATGTTAGGATTAGTTTCCCTGTCAGGTGGCGCCACTGGCTAATGATACACCCCTATGTCAGTGACAAAAGATGAGATGTCAGCAATAAAGCTGCTTGGAGTGGAGAACTTACATGTCAGCCAGTTGTGATCTTATTTGTCCACACTTATTCCAAATCACAGAACTTCGTGAAAATACCTACTGAGTAGCTGATATGATTCAAGCTGATGTAGACTGACATTATAAGTTATTCAGCATAAAGGGAACAGAAGAATATTTTAGACTTTGTCTTATTCTCACTATGTAGGGCTATACTACCCCCTAGTCCTAGAATAAAGACTCCAAGATCACCTGGTAATTTAGGATCAGCTCTCCTCTTCCTAACTTAGGCTATGGATGGTCTGCTATGATTCTCCTCAAGAATGACAGGGTGTTAATGAAATTATTTATAAATCTCCCCTAGTTTTATGAAGGGAATACTTCTCAGTTGCATGGGCTGGGATGAAGTGAACAGCTTTTGTGAAGGATGAGTACAAACAAAAGGAACAGATGAAATATTTGCTAATGAAAAGAACCCAATGGTACAATACAGAAGAGGGAAGTATTGAATGAAATGTTCCTGCCACCCACATGCTAGTTGAGGAGTAGCACCATGAAAAGAAAAAAAAAAAAAGAAAGAAAAAAGTATCTGTAACAAATTGCTCTGACACCTGGGCTGAAAGCCAAGGAAAACTTTCAGGCAACAAATAAGATGTCTAAGAAACTGAATTTCTTACACTTGTACGAAGCTATGTGCGGGCTGCCAGCATGGGTAAAGTAAAGCGAGAGTTAAATACAGAATTCAAAAATTTTAGTATGTTTGCCGCTCCTCACTAATCATAAATGCTGCCTTTTAGCTCAGTTTCATAACTTTCATTTTCTTTTCATTGTGATTACTGCTGTGTTGCATATGCAAGTGCTAGCTGGGAAAAGGCAACGGAAGGTGCAAGAGGGATCCAAAGCAGTCAGAGATGCACTGAACACTGAAACGTTGATGGGTGGAATTTCATGCTTCTTTTTCTCAAAGCTACATTCTGTATTGCTCACCTGGAATGTACACACAACACTAAAACTGAGACAAATCAGAGAAATCAGAGTGGCTGTTTTCAGTCCTATTGAAGCTCCACTTTATTTTATCCAAGACATTGTTTCAGAGATGTCTGCCCTGTCCTTCACATGATTGTTGCCTGCAGCCAGGACCATTTAGTTCTAACAAAGATCCTATTTAATGCAAGAAACACCTAAAGCTTATTACCCATCACTGGCTGCATAAAATTACAGGCTGTCAGTATGTGTTAGATGAATCCATCTGGAGAAGATAAAAGGACCACGAATGAAACTGGGTCCAACATTTCAGATAAACTCTCTTTCAACATTAAAAAAAAAGGCCAAAAAAAATGCAAAGAAAACACCAAAGACTGGTTTTTCTCTTTCTCTTCATGTAAACTAGGGAAGAGGGCACAGAGCTATTAGATAATGCAGTCAACTTCCTAACTGTTTCAGAATAATATTTCTGAGGCTTTTTCATTGGAGGTAGGTCTTTCTTGCTCAAAGGGTGGTCCCTCTGCTATCATTGACTGCAGTATTCTGAGCCTTGCCTTTAGGAAAAAAGGGGTGGAGAAACTGAAAAATAAAAACAAACTTGGTCTGACTGAAAGCGAAGTGTATTAATGTTCTGTGGGGGGAGGGGGAGTGTGTTATACCCTTTTCACATACTTTACAGAAATAGGAAAAACACATTTTCATGGAAAGGATCCTCAAACTTTCTCTTATTCATGTCAGTAGGTTTGAGTGTAATGATTAAGAAATACTAATACCCCTTAGTAAATCTTTAGGAGCATATATAGACAATGAAATTGTCTAAAGTCATGCTCAGGCCCATTTCAAAAACTTTTCACTAGGAAAAAGATTCAAAGATGCTGCACAGTGATTAACAGTCCAGCACTGTACAAATTTTCCTATTTACTTCTGGGAAGAAGAGAACATTTGGATAGGACTTTTGGGAATTTGAGTTAAAGTATCAGCTACATGATGTTCGCTATAGAGTTCATCATAACCATAAAACAGTCTTGTTGTCAATGTATTAGCCAAGCACTCACCTTTGTTTCATAGAGGTGTGAAACTCTGCTCCTTGTTTTTCTACTTCCTTCAAACAAAGTGGGAGGAAACACTTTTTGACTCAGAGTCTTGGAGAGAGAGTGACTGCAAGGTGTAAAAATGTAGCTCTAATTCTTGGAAGTAGATATCATTTTTCCATCCTGTAATCCTTTTTTTCCCACCCACTCACTCATGCCTTGCCTGCCTCATCCCTTTTCTACTCCAATTCTCCCCTTTCATATGCCACAGGTCAAAATACAAAGCCATAATTGCATCCTAGAAAATCATATACATAAAATATGTGCAAAATATATGGATCACATTAAATAAGGGTGGTAAAAACCAATAAAAATAAAGGCACACAATTCCTCATCCCATGACATGCGGAGATGATATGTGTATAAATTTTGCTGAATCATTTTAATACTGAAGCCTTGGGTCAGCTCTAATGTTGCTAACAAACAGCAGCAGATTAAGCATGAGCCTAAGTGGAGAAAAGCTCTTGCAGTCCTTCTGCAGGAGATTAGAATAATTGCTAATGGGAAAGCTTTTCAAAAGTATGAAAATTTTAACTCCACTCCATATGATAAAGGAGTGGTGGAGAACTGAGAAACCCTCCCATCTAAAGAAAAACTGTAGAACAAGATTTCTTTCTATTTTTTTACAATTAAGCAATGTTGTCTCCAACTGAGAGGTGATGTGGGGTGACAGGAAAGGGCTTATGCACTGCCCAGACAGAAGTGTGTAAACAGAAGGAGGACAAGGAGGAGGAAGAGTGTGTGGGTGTGAGTGTGATGGACTGTGCACACGGGACATTATGGGTCTGAGACACACCCCAGTGCAGAGATCACCTAGATTATCACCTAGACAAGAAATAAAGGTGTTTAAAATAAACTCCTGGCTCTGACCTTGACTTCCAGCTCCAGGGTTCCACATACAGGTAACAACTCTACCCAGTGCAGCGTTGACATTCATTTAGTAAAACCTTCTTTGAAATTCATTAAATGAGAACTTTCAAAATGACTTTTTTTTTTTTCATTCTGTTTTCATTCTGGTGTGCCCACAGACAACTTGTGAACCAGAAAGGAAAACTGCATTTGTTAAGTAACCACTGTTGTAAGGGCTTGTATCTCCACTACTTGGATCATTAGATCTCTACTTACCCCACATCTGAACTATCCCCATGGGGAGCCAAACAACAGTTCTTGTTTCCTACAGAAATGCGTTACATTTCATGTTAGAATTTGTTATAATTCTGTGGAATTGAAGCCATAATTCTTTGCCATACTACTTCATACTGACAGAAGCAAAGACACAGATGGCAGTCCTGGTTTGGTATCTTATTGGCACAGCAGTCAGTCCAGGATAACACACCTAGATGCAAGCAACCTGCCCACAAAAGCAATCATAGAGTGCAGAAATACCTCTTGTGCCTCTCTAATGAGTTTATGATGCCTAATCTGATAAGGTCACAACAAAGTATTACTTCATTTTTTTCCTCACCTTTGTGCTTTAGGAACCAGTCCATTTTAGCTACCTGGAATATGAACAGAATGAATTTTATCAAAACTATTTTGTTTTATTTACATGAGTAAACCTTGGATGGGAGCAGGCTGTGGGAAAAGCAATGCACAAAAAGCAGAGCTGGCGAAGAGAGTCTGCTGTTGTTAAGCAGGAGGACACAACAGGGCATACCATCTGAACTGTGCTCAGTACACCTTTTATTCACTAGATCTCCACACATCCCATTAACAATGATCCCAGGAAGTCTCAGCCTCTTCAGCTGCAGGAGAAAAAGACAATGAGCTTTATATTGTAACCTAGGCAAGTGGGTCCTACATGAAGTATGATGGTGCACTCCAAAAAGTCTGTTTTGCTGAATACAATACAAATATTGTTCAGCTAAAGCACTGGGCATTTCATGCTCCCTTCTTGCTTTTAATAGCTAGCAAAGGCCCATAAATACTCAGGAAAGGGAACAGAATTGCAAAAAAATTGAAATTCACAGTCACATGTAAAAAGAGGTCAAAGTCCAGCAGCCCTCCATTACAATCACAGGTATTGTGTATGCCTCAGTAAAAGAGCTACATACAGATTATAATGACAAGAGGGCCTAAAACACCTCTTGTCATTTAATCTGTATATTCAGATCCAGGATATGACCCTGGAGTGGTCAAAAGTCACTGCCAAGGTGACAAAAAGAAAAAAAAGAAAAACACAAAATGCAGCAGCAGGGAACTAGAGATAAAGATTTAAAATGAAGAAGAGAATGCAAAGAACTTTCATGATTTCCAGTATAAATAGTGTTCTTGATTTCTTTTTCCTTTGTAAAAAGGACAAATTTCTGCTGCTAATCCAGCACTAGAAAAGACAGAAAATGGCTAAAATACACATAGGTTCTCCTGGTTATTTAGACTGACAAAAACATCTTTTACTTCTGGGTTCTGTGAGACATCAGGTGAGATGTTCCTAAAATTAACAGAGATTCACTTTCTTTTCAAAGCCCTGAAAAACTGTCATGATATTACTAGTGTCATACAACTCTAAATATCACATAAATTTTATCATAATCAAAGTCCTGTGCACTAATTCAGTGAAAAGATGTCTTCTGGTTATTTGGATTTTTTTTAAGGCAATAAATCTATAACCCAGGAAACTCTTTGAAGGCCTGTGAATTCAATAGTACCACAAACATAGGCATTATTTATTTACTACTGCAGTAGTCTGAAAAATTATTGTAGCTGCCTTATGCTGTAGTCATTAAGAAACACACACATTTATGGATTTTGAAATTGATATTAAAGAAGTTTTCAAGACAAAAATGCTTATAGGACACCCACAGCTTTTTTGCCATTTTGGAGAGACAGAGAAAGCAACAGGAAATGTCAGAGGTCTAGAAATAATAGCATAAAAGGAAAGATTGAGCAGAAAGATTGCCTAGGTAAGGGAATAATGAGGGAAAATTTGGAAACAGCCTGTAAATATTCAGAACGATGCTCCAAAGACCAAAGTTATCATCTCTCTTCCCCATTCATGAGAGTAAGACAGGAAGTAAAGGGATTTAAAATGCAATAAGCAAGATACAGGTAAGGCATTAAAATACCCTTCAAGAGGTAGAGCTCATGAATCATCAAAGAGGGTATGGAATATCTATCATGAGACACTGTTAAGAACAAGAAGGACAAACCTGCCTCAGATAATTACAGCTGATGTCACCAAAGCAAGGGCATGGATAATCTGTCCTCTCAAGGGTCCTTCTAACTCTTTCCCCTGTGATTTGAAATTTCATCGTTTCTATTTTAACAGCAGGATCTGGTTTTCATTTATTTTGTTTTGTTTGTCAAATGAGAAAGTAAAAAAAGCAGTTTGTCTGTTGAAAGGTTGATTATTTGTATCATAATTAAGCTATAACTCTTTTGGGTCAAATTTAGAAACAAAGTGCTGGCTTGGAAAAATTACTGAGGGTTATCTCAGTATTCCAACTCAGTTATATTATGGGAATCAATCTTTTTAAAGATACAATTAAAAACAGCCATATAGTGGACAGAGCAATAAACTAGAATAATTGTTCAAACCAGAAGCCATACCCAAAACACAGTGCTACAAATTTCTCAAGATAGGATTTTCCATGCTGGAAGGATTTCTTCTCAAGTGAAAGTTTGCATCAATGCCTCTTTATATAGATGAAATCCATATTCATATGTAGGCTGTGTGTACAGATTTTTCCATCACCTAAAGTTCAGTGCATGAGAAACAGCTCTGGGCTTGTCTTCTGCATACGAGGGAATTTTGCCAGACGCACATAGGCAAAAGGATCTTTATGTATCTACTTTCAATGTTGCATTTCTCCCATACTGTAAGCAACTATCTGCTCCATGGACAATCTTGGGTGTGGGAAGAGTTTTGAAAAGATTCCCATAAACTGTGCCTAAGGGTTGTTGAGGGTTGTTTTGTTTTGTTTTTCCCATTATAACACATTTGTTTGCATTGATCATGACTATAAAAAGTAGCAGTATTTTAATTCCACATGCTCCTAACATTTTTGTAATGAACACATGAAACAAAATGAAAAAGACTTGAGTTAGTATTTCTTATTGGAAGACTAATCAGCTTGGACCTGGCAATTTTTATTTCAATCCAAAGGAAGAGCCAATAATGAAGTATAAACAATACTACAGCACATATTATGTAGTCAATCATGTAATTTGTGATTCAAAAAATCTTTATAAGAAACATACCACCAATCTATGTATGGGCTACAAATTCACATTAAATAATGAAAATCTGCAAATTACAGACACAATATAAACAAGTGTACATAAGTTCATGAATGATGTATTAACCCAGACATTGGCAAAAATCATAAAATATACTTGGGCAAGTATAATTCTTCATTTCCACAGATTGCATGGTGTTAAACAGATTGTGAACCTTGGTTGAAAATTCAGCTACAGAGCATTGTGGGGATGAAATGGCGTTATTATGTTTCCACAAATGTAGGTGAAAAAAGAGGGGAAAGAACATGGAAAAATTCTAAAAAAAACCAAGTGTAAATAACAGGATACCTTAACTGAAATTCAATAAAAGTAATTTTGCAGCTAAGACAAAGTAATGACCACATTTCTGAGATTTGCAATACATAGCAGGAGCTGGGCCAAAGAGTGGTACGTACATATACTGTCATTGTGTGTGCCCTGTCAGCACCCATAAAATATCATAAAGCTTTGTCTGACACATCAGCAAGCAGTCTAAACATTTTGTTGTTACAATGAGTCTAATTTCAATAACAGTCTAGGGCCAGAAGTAAATAAATAAACTAAGGAAATAAGTAAAAGGAGGACCTTTCATAAGGGAAAAATACGGGGAAAACCCAATGTGACTGTGAGCAAGATCAGTAGTATTTCTGCAATATTATCTTCATCTCTGAAGATCAATCTACCTAGCAGAACTCAAGGGTTGAAAAACTTTGACAACAGGAAATTAGCAAGGGAGAGAGCTTTTAAAATGTCTGTGGCCTTCAGTACCTGTGGAAAGAGGAGCCAAAATGTGATGTTTCTATGCAAAGGCCATATGTGCTAGAAACTCCTGCTACTTTTGGAGGGTGGGTTCCCGAGATTTTTACATATGGTGGATGAAGTGCTGTTGAAAATTCTGATGCTATGCAGAGCTTCCTGTAATCAGTTCCTAGAGCCATCTCCAGTCACTTAGGACCTATGAACAAGCTATTTCTCACAGAGATTGACAGCTGCTCTGATTTGGATATTGTGCTTCTGCCAGACGGACTCAAACTACACTTTGATGCTTTGTGAGCCCTCTTCCAGTTATGAGACAATGGCATGGGGTAGTGAAGCTGTTTTTCAAAGGGTCTGAAAGCTATTCAGACTTCTATACATTGTTAAGTGCATTGCTAATCTTCTAAGTGCCAATGTGTGGGATAATGAGCTGCCTCCTCACAGAAAAATTCTGGCCACTGGCTCTGAAGCCTTTCACACTGCACAAGTCTGGCCATTCTAAGCTGCATCTCAAATGTCCAAAACAAGAGAACATGAATATAACATTTGACTCCACAAGTATGTGCTTTCAGTTTTGGAAACATTTCTGAAAAACCTGACTGAGTCAACTGCAATAGGGCATCCAAAAGGCTTGAAGAAATATACAGATTTTCTTTTACCTATGCAGACAAAATAATAGCCATCAAAGAAAATCCTGATTTGTGGTGTCAGCTTTTCTGGAGGAACAGAAATGCATAGAAAGTATGAAGTGACACAGAAGTCTCTGAAATTAAAATATAGTTGTTAGGCAGCCATAAGTACCATGAACAAAACTTACCATTGAATTGTCTTCCCCAGAACTAAACAGCCTGCTGAGTGTGTTGCACTTTTTGCCATGTTTCATGCATTTAGGTGCTCCACAGGAGCTGGATGCATTTTTGTTGTCTGTGGGCAGGAAGAGAGTTTAAGATGCTTATTTCAGCTGCTCACCGGAGAGATTGAACCCCTCTAAGAAAACAGAATTTACGAGAACGACACATGGTTTGGAATTACCATTTGGCCATAAAGGACTGCAAGCCAAAATTTTGTCAGAGACAAATGGTTGAGAAAAATCATATGAAAGAGATGAATGAAAAACCACCTGGGCTGGTACGATGTGAAGTGACAGAAAGTGAATGACTGATGAAATAGAGAATTTGTTATTGACCTTAGTGACGACAAATCTCGACTTCCCTGTTGTTCAACATAACCACTTTTTAGAGAAGTACTTTAGTGGGTAAAAAATATTCAGCACTTCCAAAGAGACATTGATTTCTTTCAGCTCATTCAGCCTGACCTGGGAAAGACAAATGGTGAAGGTGTTAATGGACAAACGTAAAAGGAGAACGTAAGCTAATGTATAGAGTTACAGTTGCTCCCCACACCGGGACACACTTTTCAGGTTTGCTGCAGGCCAAGATGAAGGATGTAGGTTGAAATTCAGAAATTACCCTTCTATCAGTCATGTAATTTTATGATATGGAAAAGAAAGTCACAGCAAGCAGAAGAAAATTACCTTAGGCCTCTTCAAAGTCTGAGACAGTTTTAATGCAGGTTTCAAAGTGCAGTGAAAATCCCCCCTGAGCCAGCAAACATGAATAGGTAGGATATTTACAGACAGTGACTGCTGGCTGGGGATAAGGCCCACAATTGTTCCTCACCTTATATCTTACCATCCAAAACCTGTCGTCTCCCAGTATTGGAAAGCTCTGAGCTCCATTATGCTTAAATTGCTCCATATTACTACATCCTACTGCTGCTGCAGGTGGTTTGTTATAGTTACCCTCCTGCCAGGTAGGTCTAAGGAAATAAATGATATATTTTGATACAAGGCTATTTTGCTGAACTGGATGGATTAAAGAACTGGTAATAAATTCTGTTTTCTCTTCTAGGCCATTGGTGCAAACTAAGTCCAGTTCAATAGTGGCCAGAAGTTATTGCCACCTGACAACAGAAGCAAATGCATGTGAAATTGATTGGCAGGTCTTAGCCCAGGTCCCTGTGACTTGGTCATGAAATTACCACCCCTACTGATACAAATTGGACCCAGTGAAGCTGTGATAATGCCAACACCCAGGGACAAGCAGGATGGAACACTCTGCTTTGTGACAGGGAGAATAAGGTCACATCCTTCATTTAAAAAGCTTTCTTCACAAAATGTAGTTTTGTCAAGAGTGAACTTTATAAAATCCAACATGAAAATTTGAGACAATTATAAAATTTCAACACAATCTTTTTGTTGCAACTTTCAAGATAAATTTTGTTTTTCATTTTACCTCAAAATGTTGTTCTGCTTTGGAATTTTATTTTTAAAAAAAGGAAAAGAATTTTTTAACATGTTATGATGAGTGTAAAAGATGACAGTTAGAGTGGGATTCATTTTGCCTAACTTTAGACATCCACACTGTAGGTGTCAACCTTGGAGCTAGTCACTCCAGGTTGCCTTTATAGTCGTTGGAAAGAAACAGGTACATTTAAGGTGTAGCTCATCTCACCTATTTTAAATATCTACTTTAAGATTAATAATGATCTTAAAATTACTGTCTCTCTCCACTGCCTATGGTATGAGTCTACAGAGATCTTGAACGGAGATCTACCAGAGACACCTTCTGCTGCTCAGATGAGTCCTCTCCCAGTTGTCTAATTCTCCATTACTCATATTTACTTTTCAGCTTTTTAACAGTGAAAACCATAACTAATAATATATTTTCACTTAAAATAAAAAGCTGTATGTCGCTTCATAATTTTCATTTAAAGAATAAACATTTTTCAAAGCGAATTCAAAATTTAAAGTGGAAAACCATATTAGTTATGTGTGAAGCTGAAGTTACATAAGGGACATTTTAGCAGGCAAGGAGGATGCAAAACCACAGGTTCTCTCAGTCCTGTGTCTCACATCTCATCAAAATATTTCTACTCACAATTACTGAAGTCAACAGAAAAGCTACAAGGAGGTTCTGTGGGATGGAAGATTCAATGATTTTACTCTCCAATCTAAGCTTCCATGAAGGAAAGGGACAGGAACAAGACAGGTAGGATAGCAGAGAGAAGAGATGGGCAGGTGGGACTGACTGGTCCTGGGAAGCATGCAGTGGGTGGAAAGATCATGGAGAAATAGATGTTTCAAAGAGTGGCTGAAAACAGGAAAGGGCAATAGTGTCTGAAGGGAAGGCAAATGTAAGAAAGGACAGAATGGGTAGCTGAAGAAAAGCAGCTCTAGAGACATTAACATTTTGATTGAAGTTAAAAAACTCCAACATGAGGATTGTTTTCTCACAGTTCTGATCATAATTTCCTAGGTTGCCAGGCACACGTCAGACGCAGTAAAGAAGTACAGTGAATCCTGCTTTTCCCTCTATATTTAGTGTATCCTCATTCAACTCCAGAACTGTTTGCAGTCCTCCTTAGTCTTTCTTATCTTATACTTCCACAGATACAAACCATTTTGTTGCAAACCTTTGGCTTCACTGGACTCCGATTCAGTCTCACAGCTGGGAATATAACTCATTTCTCTCTGCAGAACCAGCTTTATTGGTAAAAACAAATTTACACTGAATGCCTCTGAGCCTAACAAACAAACTCTCCACCCCTCTGCCCAACAAAACTGTGAAGGAGATTTTTGGCTTGCCGGTAACCTCACAAACAAATTAGCTCAATTTTAGCTCCATTACTCAGGCTAATCTCTCTTGGATTTCCTAGCATTTACACAGGAAATGGTTCATTCATTATAGATGGTGTGTACATTTAGTTTTTGTAATTCAAGGAATGTGTTAGGTGGTTTGTGGTGACATTTTTCTTAATAATGTGGGCAGCACTGGAATGTCTTTCTCCAACTACTGTTCTCTTGGTGGATGCACACATTATTTAGATTGAGCGCTAGGAACTCTCTCAGGTGGATTTCAGGTAAAAGAGAAAGTATCTGCAGGGAAGGTTAGAAATAAAATTGAGATGTGCCTTTGCCTAGAATGGAATCGCACAGTGATAATGGGGTTTCATGCAATTACCTTTTAGTAATCTTTAGCTGCCTTCCTCCCCTCACTGCTTTCTTTAAGGTAGGAGGAAAAATGAAAATGTAGGAAAATGAAAATATGGGAAGCTGTTCAAAGTCAGACCAGGAACAGGCAGGAGTTTCAGGCATGTCTCTAACACTGATTCACCCTACAGCTTCATGCTAATGCACATCCTCTCTGCTTCAGTGGAACAGGTCTCCTAGGCGATGTCAAATTAGCCACCACACTTCTGATCCTGCACTCAAAACCAGACACTGCTACCATCACATTATTACTATGCAAATCTACTCTAATAGGCGGCCTCAGCTCAGAGTCTTGACATCTAATTGCTTTAGAAATAGGCTAAACTTCACTTTCTTACACAGTCACACAATTCAATGAGTAGCAAAACAAGTGGGATTTAGACATCTCAGATAGCTTCCTTCCTCCATTTTTTTTCTACAGAGCTCCAAAGAAACTATGTGGGTATATAATATTTTGGCCATTGTGTAATTTTGAGTTCTTTTACTCCTTCCCTTTGCCTGCAAATGCACTTATCTCCCAAATTCACAGGAGAGATAAGTACAACACGCTGCATTTTTGAAGTAGTAATTCACATGACTTGGCAAAGTTTTCCAATTCTGAAAGTCGAGGATACCAACATGATCTCTGACACTACCTGCCTTCAGTCATTCCCACACCACAGTTTTTCAGCTCTTCACTGCCCATTCAGGAGCTGATCTTCACACTGCACAGAAGTAATAATGGATATGTGAAAGTTCACCTGGGAAAGATGCATGCTTTACTCTAGCAATGAAATAAAAGCAGATCAGGGCCTTGAACTGAAAGTTGTGATGGATAATGTGACAAGAGGAAAGTCCTAGAACACAAATGCATTTTTCCATTAATCTATAAATTATTTTTGAAGTACAATTTGTTCTCTTTGTCTGGAAAAAGGTTTGAAAAATAGCTTGAGAAAAATGGGAGTAGCAGGGAGGACTAAGCAAAGATAGCAATAGCATCATTAAAAGAGAAAGTTCTCTAAATAACTCCCTTCTGACCTTAGGTGCCAAGAGACAGTATTTCCCAGGTCTGTGTGTTTCCCCAAATACACCATTAATAAGGTTTTCTAATTCCAGTGCAGAATCCTCTAAGTCATAAAAGCACTTAGATGTTTGTGGTGTAAAAGATGGATCATTCTTATGTGTTTTGCCACACAGATATGTTGAGCGGGAAAGAAATACATCACAGAGGCTCTTTGTTAAATTTAAAAGTCAAGAGTTGAAGAATTCAGGAGCAAAGAGAAGTCAGTGATGAGGGTAGCTTACACACAAGCAATTTTACTCTTTTAGCATCTCAGAAGGCATGATGTTCTGTGCACCCAGATTCTTGTACCACCCCATCGAGCTGCATCCCTTCTGAATTGCACTGGTGCACACTGTGCTTAACCCACTTACACGTGGTGTCCTACAGCCACCATGAGGCCTTAATTATTTCATTAGTTCATTTGAGCACCCTGCCCACCTTAGCCACTTTCATCTCAAAGGCAAGTTTATTCTCATGAAGAGCCCTGAAAAGCCCAGGCAGTCCCCCCTCGTTTGTGAAATCTGGGTGTCTCATGTGTGATCTCTAATTGCAAGTGTCTGCAGGGAACTCCAGCAAGCACCAGGTACAGATCCACAGCAATGGAATGTGCCTGGAGTCATGTTCAGAAGCATAAGAGCACCAGTGAAGATTTTCAATTCGACATTTAGCACAGACACACCAAAATGAAACACTCTGCTCTAGGAACAATAAATTGGGGTTTCTCTGTCTTTGCAAAAGAAAAGAGTAGAAGAGAAGGAAAAGCTTGTAGTTACTGCAGGAACAGATAAAAGGAAAATTCCTTTCCAAATTTCATGACATCCTTTTTTCAAAGACTCAGCAGACAATATGGAGATTCAACATAGATTAGGCTTAACATTTAAGGGGGTGACAGCACTATTGTCAATTTATCCTACAGAAGATAAGCTCTGAGAGCACAGCTTCTGGCCTGAGTTTCTCCTGGAACCTTTGTCTGGATCTATCTACATTGAGAATACAGATAAAGTCAGAAATTAAGATTACAAAGTATATTCATATGAAAGTCACGCTTATTGTTATACAAAGCAGTATCTTTAAAGAGAGATCTTAGGTGAGAATCCTCTGAGTAAATGCAGAGGTTGCCCACACAAATGTTTATGCATGAGCTAGCTGAGTACAGTCTTCTTACCAGAAGAAGCCTGGTACCCTTGTCATTAATTCCCTTCTGAACTATTTGGCTAAAATAGTTAACAGACTAACCACATACTCAGAGTAACTAGCTCACAAGTGAATATCTGTTTATTGATGTCCAAATATACAGAAATCTGGAACAGTGTGCTTGCTCAAGAGTCCTGTGAGTGTGGATCTATAACAGCACACAACAGCATACTTGTATAGAAGTATTTACTGTCCTATAGTCACAAATGTAAGTCAGCCCAAGGTGTAACACAGCCTTTAACTCCAAAGCTCTCACACGCTGCCTGTTGGAACACCTTGATGCCCATATTGCTGTATCTTTGCAGATATAAATACCCATATTTGCTAGACCACAACAGTCCAGATATGATAGCAAGTTTAAGCTACCATCTTTTCACTAGTCTCATACATCCCCCATGCTGTTGGCAGGGGAAAATAAGTATCTTTTTCTTCAACAAGTTCAGAGGGCATCTTGCACTCTGTTTCAGCTGGTAGAGCTGGCAGTGACTCATGTTGCACGAATATACAAAAAGCAAGATAAACAGGAAATCTTGTGATTCCTGTCTCTAAAATAAAGCTTTAAAAGCCATTAGAATGGTCCTGTGTCTCTGTCAGCCACCAGGGATCCTGGCCAGTTTCCAAAACAATGAGCTTCACCCTTGTCTCTGGAAAACTACCCTGGTTCTCAGTGTGCAATGTCAGCTGGCAGGAGGGGGCGAGAAAAAGGAAACAAACCAAAAACATCCTACAGAATAATTAGGAGTTTGGAACTCAAGTTGCACCTAAGAAGCAAATAAATGAAGTATATGCTCATACATCATTGAGGAAAAAACATTGAACCCTGAACAGAAATCATATCCGTCTCCTGGAATCAATATTTCCTAAATGTATGTCACATTGCCTATAGTTAGTGCCAATCACTCCTCCTCTAGCCAGGGTGATACAAGTATGTGTGTGGGCTACTAAACGGCCTTGGGAAGTTATCTGCTGTGTCTAAAAAATCTTATGTATGTTACTCTTCATATAGCTGAATATGTTTCATTCCTATGAACCCTTTCCTTTCTTTCACTCATTTTCTGCACATTTTTTTGTGAAGACATGCAGATTTTCTTTAATGCAATTTTTCTCTGCGAAGCATTCCATCACGAGAAATATTCTGAAATAAAAGAAAATGAAAATGTTCATTTTGTGTGCATTGCAATTTTGCTTCTAAAGGTTATTCATTCATTTACAAATCCATTCTAACAGTCCAGCTAATTTCACTTTCTTTCCCAGTTATACCAAATCAAATCATTACCTGGAGTTAAATAAAATTACCTCATTTTGATTATTTTTTTTCCTTAATGAAAAAAAAAGCAAACCACCTCTCTCAGGAGCCGAGTGCCTTCCAAGATAACACATCAGTTACCTTTTCTTTGGGTGCACCACTCCTTCTTAAAATATTTACTGATCTTGCAATTCAAACTGCTAAGCAGTAGAAAAGGAAATAGGTAATCCTTCTAATAACAACAGTATTTTGTTCTATACCATGCATTTTATTGTTTTTTCTTTAACTGGTTAAAAACTACATAAAAATAACACTGGCTCAGGACTTTTCAGACAATTAGTATGATCATTCCTAAAAGAAATAATAGTATAGATTTAAAATAAAAATGCCACTAGTCACAGAAGGCTATGTAATATTGGGAACTTGGTAGTATGTTAAAGTTTAGGAACCTAAAAAATGAATATTTCTGAGCTTGAAAGATAGTCAATACAGAAGTGTCCTAGAGGTCAAAATTGGGACCAAAATTTTTTAACATATAACTACGCTTGTAAAAGCAGTAGACAGCAAGTTATTGAGAACTAATAAAGGTTAAGTTATTTCAGCTAATAACAGTCTGCAGAGGATTGTGAAATCCCCCAGATGTATCTAAAGTCATTGGAGCTCTAGGCAGCATGGTGGCAGATTAAATTTATCTTGGATAAGCAGGAAATATTGTACATTGACACAATAAAAAAATCAAAGTCACTGACAGTCTCTAAGCCCAGCAGCTGCTCTAGTGCAGAAAGAAATGGAGGAGCCAGCACAAACAGATCAGATGATGAGCACAGTTAAAATTACTTGGGGTAGACATAGCATGAGGAATGATACTCAAAGTAAAGGGGGGAAGGGGAAGGGAGGGGCAGAATTCAGGACCTGGGATTCATGGGTAATGATGATTATTGATGCTGGAAGGGAACTTCTAGAAATATTTGTAGGGAGATTTATAGGAAATACTTAAAAATGTGGATTATTCAAATAAAAATATTTTCTACTTAATATGAACAGCTGAGAAGTAAAAAAGGGAGAAATTGTGAAAAATATGAATGGAAGCAAACCCAAAACTTGCAGTGCAGGGAAGAACTGTGGAAATGCCATTGAAGTTTAGGCAATTAATGTGATTTGTTTAAAACAAAGGACCAGACAAGTTGTTAACCATTGGTTACCTTTGCAATTAGTTATAAAGGCAATTGAACCCTTCATTTCACAATTCCAGTTTAAACCAACCAATGAACCATTCAATGAGGACCAGCATTTGATGGGCAAAAACCACCTGGGGTACTTTATGTGCATTCTGATTTAAATCCCTCTCTCAAGCATTGTAAACTCCGTTCTCAATTAGTTTGACCAACTGGTTATAGAAAATTCAAGTGAAAACCTTCCCTGCTTATTCTATCTGTGCTTATGGAGGTCTGACCGGTCTCTAGGCTAAAAATGGCCTCTGATGTCCATCCTATGGATTGCTTTCCACAGCAGCTGCCTATCATCCACTATTCAACTCTTTAGTTACCTCCTTCTAGAGGCTTTGGTTCAGATGGAGTGTTATTTTATTACAGAGTTTGCTAAAATTAAACACACTTATCAGAGAAAGTTATTTTTTAATATGAATAGGAAAGGCAAGAGTGAAAACAAAAAATTATCACGGCTTTTTGGTCTAAGAGGGTAAGAGATTGTCCTGGTAAAAAATATGCTAAAATCTGTCAACATCAGAAATACATGAGATAATTGGCCACTGTTCCTTTCACCTTAGGATACCTACTGTTAAGTCATTCCTGTCTTTGTGTGGAAGATGTAAAATAAACGCAGTATTTTGGGCTCTAGGATTCCTATTCAGGAGAGCAAATAGACATAGAAACATATAATCATGGATTATCCAGAGTTGGAAGGGATCCTCAAGGATCACCGAAGTCCCTGTCCTGGCCTTGCACAGGACGATCCCCAAGAGTCACACCATGTGCCTGAGAGTGTTGTCCAAATACTTCTTGAACTCTCTTATGTTGGTGCTGTGACCACTGTCCTGGGGAGCCTGTTCCAGTGCCCAACCACCCTCAGGGAGAAGAACCTTTTCCTGATATCCAACCTAAACCTCCCCTGACACAACTCCATGACATTCCCTTGGGTCCTGTCACTGGTCACCACAGAGGAGAGATCAGTGTGTGCCTCTGCACTTCCCCTCATGACGAAGTCACTGTCTGCAATGACATGTCCCCTCAGTCTCCCTTTCTCCAGGGTGAACAGAGACCAAGTGACCTCGGCCGCTCCTCATACTGCTTCCCCTCAAGAGACCCTTCAACATCTTTGTGGCCCTTCTTTGGATGCTTTCTAAAAGCTCTCTTATATTGTCTTGCCCAATACTGCTCACAGTACCAGAGGTGAGAGTACACCTAACAGAGAAACCACAAACATAGCTGAGTTTAAACTTCAGTATTTTTTCTGAATGGAGGTTGCTTGCTGAATCACAGACTTATGTTACGCATTTAACCTACTGGCTGCTACTCTCTGTTATAAAGCAAATGCAGATGCATGCTGGTAGAAAAAACTCCTTGAATCATCTCAGGAAAAGCTGAAGTGACATTGCCTATTATGCTTCACAATAGGAGTTTCTCTTGACTCTCTTTGCTTTATTCCTCAAATCAGAAAGAGGAGAAAGAAAATACACTGTTTGACTGAGTTTCAGAGACTGTCAGGTCTGGTCTCTCTTGCTTTCCCTAGGATTGCCCAGATGGCTCCTTTGAAATGGATGTGTCTAATTTTAGAGCAAGAAAGGGGAAAAGAAAGCTAGAGAGGCTAAAGCAAGGCAACTTTTCCCTGCAAATATTGGTTTGTTAAGACTCTATGGCAACATTTTTCTCTTTTCCTTTGCATGACTCTTTCTCTAGTCTCTCTCTTTTTCTCCCCCCACAGAAAAGCATGTTTGTTAACTTTAATGAAGTACAGAGACTGCTCTGTGTTTCATTCATCTGCAATGCTCTTCAGCATGTAAAGGACTCATTTGCTTTATTGGTTTTCTGTGGCCAACCTGAGAAAAAGATGCATCAAAACCACCACAATATTATACTAAATGGGAGTAATGGGGCATGAATTTCAGGTTACTGAGGTTGTTGCCCATGGAAGTGAAAGAATAAAATAATACATGCTGTTATTACAGCTGTGTGCACTTTGTTTGTGAACACGTGTCTCAAGTCTAAAACTAATCACTGTAGATTTTCTGTGTAACTTGGCTTTCTTCGCTTTAATACAACACCAAGTGGCATACACAAATAAAACAATGAAGTATTTTTAGAGTAAAAAGCTGTGTAATTAGACCCAAAGAGCTGAAACTACTGCAGACAAAGGATACAGATTTCAAGTGAACTTGCATTTAAGATCTTTGACGTTCTCAGCTTACAACTAGAGTAACTTGCAGAGGTGCTTTACAATTGCTTGCGAATTGTTTTAGACAATTTATTGTTCAGTTTGTACAGCCCTTTGTAATAAAAAAATCAGCCTTCAAAAGAAGGGCCTATTGTGTTGGATAGGCAAAAACCTAAGAAAAAATGGGAGATTACACACTACAAGCAAGTAAAGGAATTTTGCGTTTATCTGTCATGACTGTCATCCAAAGAATGAGATCTTCACAAAAAATCTCCCAAGGTCTTCTTAATATCTAATTCCAACACCCCTTCCATGGGTAGGACACCTTCCACTAACGTGGGTTGCTCAAAGCCCCATCCAAAGTGGCCTTGAGTTATAAAAACAATAACTAGAACAGGGGCTTTATATCAAAAAATACTTAGATGGTGCCTGTTCCTATTGACCTGGTTCATTTGGGAGCTCGATGAAGATCAACAGGCAAAGAAATGAGCTCAGACAGCATCTCATTTACTGAGATGAGTTTTTGCTATTAATTAAAATAAAACTTAGTGCTACCTAAAGTTTTTCTGTTCTATCTTCAGTACCTTAGTAAATTAATTTTATGAAGTCTTCTCCATTCAAACTAAGGTACATTATGATAGGTGATCCTATTCCTCTATGCTAGTTTGGAAGATAATTTACAAGAGGTCTGGTGGAGGCTAATGCTGGAACTGATCGATTCTTATTGGCTCTGGCCTCACCAAGATAAGGGGCAGCTAAAACCTGATCTTAAGAACAAATTGACAACCACTGTATCATTGCCTTCAAGAACATCATTACCCTGCATTCCCATGGAGATGGGTACAAGAGTCATGTTTTTCTTTAGGTACTGTAGGATTATTCAGTGAACGGGGTCTTTGAAACCCTGATGATGTATATTTTAAATAGTTTTCGACAAAGGTGTACCTCAACACCATTGAACTGCAGGGTATTTTCCATATGTTGTGTTGAATGAGTGGGGGTTTTGAGTGAGAACAGGATGATATCAATGTACACTTTGCTGTTAACAGCCATTAACACTGGACATTAGACAGCCATACCAAGTAAAGGTCCTGCTCTTGGGACTCTGATTTCAGTGGAAAAGACAAACCCTTTGCTTCAACCGGTTTTGTTATTGGTGAATTCACTAAATGCTGTCCTTTTCTGATTGTTTCTATTATATAAAGGATATACATTTTTGAATAAATATTTACATAGAAATATAATCTAGCTTTTCTTCTAGAGAGCTAGCCATTTTCAATAAACTGGAGCTGAGATGAGATTTGGGAATATTAACATGCAAATATTACAGTGAGGCCCATTTACAAGAATGGGCCTGAATTATGTGTTTATATTTCAATGTCCCAAGACTTCTAATGTACTCTTGAGGATAATTGCAGCTGCAGTATAACTGATGCTAAATACAGTAAGTATAGAAATTTTGTTTTCCATTTTTTGCCTGGTTTTCTCCTTCAGATTCCTTTTATTTCAGATGCTATGACTGTCCCAGAGCTCCCCAGTGTATGCCTATTGCAAACTGAATTTCCTCATCCCAGCTCTTACATTTAAAAGGCACAGAAAATAACATGAAGAAAGCTTCCTATTAGGGAATGTGGTGGGAAAATGCCAGCAGATAGTGATTCTCATAGCAGGAGATACTGAAGAAGACAAAAGCTAGCACAAAAGAGATCAAGAATTGAGTTGAGATCCAAGTGTTGTGAAGAATGGAGCCAGATCCAGATCCATATCCATCACATATCCAGAGAAACAAAGGTTCTGGATTCCACCAGTGTCCTAGTAAATACTAGAACAAAAGACTCACAGGGTTCTTAGAAGTCCTCAGTTCCTATTTTCCTGTTTAGGATCTGATTTTCCAAGGAGCAGGGTAGCATAGTTAGAGTAGTCTTTGGTAACTGCACTGAAATGCACCAGTCCAAATGAATGCTTACACCTCTGCTCCATTCCACCTTCACAGCCTACAGCCCTGAATGAACCTGCACATTTCTCAAAAGCATCTTGAAGCCTGAAGACTCAAGAGGTCCTCAGCACTTATGACAATCCAGTTGCCAAAGAAACCTTTCAGAAAGTCCTGTCCTGTTGTTCTTAGCAATATGACCATGCTACAAGAAGGTATTCCTTTGTCAAAGTATTTTCTCCGTATAATAATTTTTATTTTCATTATTTTTCAGCTGATACCATATGTGTTTAAACATGGGAAACAACAATCAAGGAAACAGCTTTGGAAGAACAGATTTTATTGCCACAGCTCATTTTGACAGTACACGTTATTTGATAGCAGCTCTTCGTCTACTTGCCTTTCCATGAGAATAGGTAGACTCTTTCAATTAGGGACAGCATTCCGCTGCCACTTGTGCCAGTAAAATCCTCCAAAACTCAGTGGAACAGCACAGGCAAAACACCTTAGACTTAGGTGCTTTGCTGTTATGAAAAAAAACCTGGTGAAAGAGAGAATATAGAAAATAAATTCCACAGGGAATAAGACTAACAGCACTGGGGAGTTGCACAACAGTGACTCTTGTCTTGTAGGTTATGAACTGGTGGCAGTCTGTGAGACATGGACATTGGAAAGGTGATCACAGAGATGATCACAGAGAAAAAAATAACAGACAAAGGCACTCTCACCCACAGTCACATAAGGGAGTAACCAAAATGGGAGGAAATGAAAGGAATAAAAGAGCAAAGCTAAACTTAGTTTGTACTTACTTGTAAATGAAAAGCATTGTGGCAACACTGCAAATGGTGGTGCAGGGATCTTCCTCAGACAAAGCACCCATGGAATTTTTTTTAAAGGCTAAATGTCATTTTGATTAAACTGGTATTATTATACAACATATTGAGAAGAATCAGCAGCAATGTTGTGGTGGAGTATATGATTATTACAATTCAAGACAACAGTTTATAACATTGGTTGATGCAGAAAAAGCATAAGGAGACATAAAAGATGTATTAACAGAGCCAGGCTTCAACCCATTTGTGACAGGAAATTCTGCTTTAGACACAAGGGAAAAGATTTGCTGCCGGCATTATTCACACTGCTTCACTGAAATACATGGAATTACACTGATTTACCTGTAGAGGTCTTGCTTCTTTCTCTGGAAGACACTATTTTGGTTTGCAAAATACAAAATGTTTCCATTTTAAAAAATGCACTTTTAGCCTCTTCTCCATTGTAACATACCAGTCAGTTTTCAATGAAGCATTTTTAATAGGGAAATACTAATTCTTGTTGCCAGAAAAGGTCCATTCTGCAAAATATAAAATTTCAAAACAGGTAGTGAGAACAAACTTGTCAATTTATGAGAGATTCTATGAATTGTATAACTAAGTCCTCTTTTTCATTTTAACATTTCAATGAATTCACTGCAACAAATAGGGGGAAAACCCAAGAGTTTGCCCTGATTTTTATTTCACAGACATATTTTGTCTTTATCATCATTTGGAACAGCAAACAAAATGTAAAACATCTTGAAAATTGCCTTGAAACAGAGAAAACCAGATGCCTCTGAGCTCAAAATCTATCCACTGTCTCCCACATGACAAGCATGGCATCTCCCACTCTTACATTGTCACATGAGATTATTACCCCTACTGGTAATCATTGTATCAGGCCCTACCTCTTCCATCACTCCATTAAGTCAGCTCCTTAAGGGTTAAGGCAGAAACTTTGTCAGGGACTTTGTCAGAGGAGTCTTCTGAGAACTGTTAATTTGCAGCATGCTATTTAAAGAAAACGTCTGCTCATCAGAGGATAATCTCAGAAATCTGTGGGTTTGTAAAGTGGCAGGTACCCAGCTCTCCCTTGGCTGAAAACAGCAGAGATTTACTTTCATATCTACCTCCCACATACAGGAGCTTTTGCCTTGGTTTTTCTGCTCAGTTCCTCATGACAAGGCATTTCAGACCGTGCAGCTGAACTTTGTTGGAAGTTTCTTTATACACTTAAAATGAGGGGTGCTGAGCCAAGCACTAAGGCTTTCTGTAGAACTTAGGCATGTGTACATGTTGTCATATATGATGAGGGGCTGCTCTGGAGGTTTATTCTCACAATTTTCAGGTTCAGTTGTTAGTACTTTTCATTAATGCAGCTATGCCACTCCTCAGTCATTCCTGTTGTCCTTCTTTGACTATATCCTGGCTTTACTAATTACCGTTTCCAGCTAAGAGTTCCAGAAATGAACAGTTTTTCAAGATGTGGAAATAAAAAGGATTTAAATTTCAAAGTTATAGTCCAATAAATAAATAGTAAGAGAGATTAATGGTGATGTGTGAGCCAACACAGATCAACATAGCTGGGATCATTTATCTGTGTCTGACACACCAAAACTTATCAATGTCCTCAAATACATATCCTTGTCAGGTTTAGGTAGCTCTTGGTGAGCCAAAAAAAAAAAAAAAAAAAAACCCAAATCCAAATTAACTTTTTCACTTATTTCCCCNCATTCAGGGTCATCCCAGAGCACATGGCACAGGATTGTGTCCAGACAGTTCTTGAGTATCTCCAGTGAGGGAGACTCCACAACCTCTCTGGGCAACTTGTGCCAGTGTGTGGTCACCCACACAGTAAACAAGTTTTTGCTCATGTTCAGACGGAACTTCCTGTGCATCAATTTCTGCCCATTGCCTCCTGTCCTATTGCTCAGATGGAGCATGGCCTGGCTCTGTCCTCTTGACACCCTGCTTCAGATACTGATAGACACTGATGAGGTTTCCTCTCAGTTGTGTCTTCTCCAGGCTGACCAGGCCGAGCTCCTCCAGTCTTTCCCGGTAAGAGATGCTCCAGTCCCTTATTCATCTTTGCTGTCCTCCACTGGACTGGATACAGCAGCTCCATGTCCCTCTTGTCCTGGGGAGGCCAGAACTGGACACAGCACTCCAGATGTGCCTCGCCAGGGCTGAGCAGAGGGGCAGGATCACCTCTCTCATCCTGCTGGCAGTGCTCTTCCTAATGCACCCCAGGATATCATTGGCTTCCTTGGCCACAGGACACACTGCTGGCTGGCTTGTTGTCCACCAGGACCCCCAGGTCATTCTCCACAGAGCTGCTTTCCAGTACCTGAGCCCCCAGACTATGCTAGTGTAGGTTACCCCTGATTAATTTTACTTTTGATATTTAGTACAAATCTCTGCTCTTGGCAACTGCCTGAAAAGGGCCTCAGTGGCTCTGGAAGGGAAGGCATGAGAAGTCCCAAGCCTCCCTCCTGGCCTTTCCCCAGGGCTGTTTACCTTGTACTGCCAGGCACTGCTCAGGAGTGAGAGCAAAAACAGATCCAGTGCCCTGGGGCCGAGGTGAGTAGTGAAGACTCCATCCCAGGAGCACCTGTGCTGGCACTGGCCACCACATCCCAGAATCCCCCCAGCTTGGCTGGCCCAGGCCAGTCTCTGGGAGACCAGGCTGGGTGAAGTCAGGCTTCCCTGAGCCTGGGCTGGGACATGAAATGCAATATTGAATTGCATTGCAATATAGCATTTCATGAATCTAATACTGTTACTCATCTATCTCTCTCTCTTTTAGCCAGACATAAATTGAGACTCAGGTTTTACTGTTATTAATTCCAGATCTCTTTGTGACTTCTGGGTCACAAAGTGTACAGATAGAAGTAGTTCATGCAGGGCACATTACCACTTTGCATAGGCACTGCCAGATCAGTCACACTATCAAGAGGACCTTATCACCTGCGGATGGTTTCTATTTTAAATTGTCACCCAGTTTTTCAGCTGTCTCCTTTGGAAGCCCTGCTGTTTCACATGGCATGTTTTGCACAGCTGGCCAGGGGGAGACAAAGGGGAACAGAGACAACCCTGTTTTCAAGGCCTGGCACAACTCTTGGAATCATCCTCCCAAAGGTGGCTGGATGTCACAATTCTGTCACCATTTGCACTTCAGCCTTGTTCTTTTGATTTCTACAGGTACTCCTAGTAGCAGAAGCAACAGACATGTTGACTCAGGCTTGTTCAAGCCTTACAAAGCTGCATAGAAATTCTCTGCATGAGGAATGAGCTTTCCTATTCACTGTGAACCACACTCAGCTGGAAGCAGTACATATAAAGGTGCAAGATTGACCCATGTCTCTGTTTTTCCCTTCTTTCTCAGTGTGATCCTCAGCCACTAGCTTTTCCACACCAGGAAGCAGCAGCTGTTGGGACAGCTCCCCTCTGGAACTGTCCCTCAACAAGAGAGCTTAATATTCCTATTTGCACTTTCTTAGCTGCTTGCCCTCTGTGAGGAAAAATGATGAATGATGTTAGTGGGAATTCTGATGAGATGGTACTTTGCACTCACCCATATCTCTGAGAAATGTTCAAGATCAGCTCTGCTGAGGATGAGGACAGCATGACTTTTTGTTCTGTTTGTCTCAGGCTTCATCTGCAGTGGCCCTGTCTTTGTTGATTGAAAATTATTTCTTATCTACATGATGTCAGGGTGAGATTGGCAGCCCACAGGAAAAGCACTTCATGCAATGGTTATGTTTTCCTGATTTATATTTTTCTCTCAGTAAGTTTGGCTAGATTCTCTGACTCCTAAAGCAGCAGCAGACACATCTGATCACTGAATTGAGGACAGATGAATAAAAACTAATAACAAGCTCTGCAACACAGCAAGGGGCCTGAAAGCAGAAACCTCTGCATCAGTGGAGCTGGAACAGAAAATTTCGTTAATGAAAAATTGGTTCAGAGTTTATGCATGTCTGTACAAGCA
Source organism: Drymodes brunneopygia (assembly GCA_013400955.1). NCBI lineage: Eukaryota > Metazoa > Chordata > Aves > Passeriformes > Petroicidae > Drymodes > Drymodes brunneopygia. Next base: position 500,140 of record VZTZ01051319.1, on the reverse strand, counting down.
GCTGTGCTTGCTGGAAGCACAGGGGATGCAGCTACCCCACTAGTTAGTTTCCTCTCTGCTCTTGTTTTAATTAACTGAAGACGTTTGATATGAAAACCTTTTGCCATCTCTCTAGATCGTGTGTAGGTAGGGGCAGGAAGCTCATCCTGTGCTTTGTCTGGCTGGCAGTCACTCAAGGGCTGCTTTTTGCTGCAGTCAGCAACAATGGGTGTCATGAATTCAGGCAGACTTTTGTTCTGATGACTGTATTCACAGGCAAAAGAAACTGAATAGAAATCAGAGGGCATTGAAATGAATCTGCTTCTTCCTTCCCTGCTTCTGCTTTCATAGTTTGTGAATTCATTGGAGTAAGTCAGAAGGGTGTAAAATCCTTGAAGACAAAGAATGCAAAATATACATCTATTAATATCTGCATGTTTATACATAGGTAAATGTTTATGCATAAATTCTAAACAAACACATGCAAAATTTACATGTACAAAGGTGATTTCTGCTGGCATCTACCCTTAAATACCCTTAAATACCCACTTTTTACCTCCACAAACCCAGAGTTCCTGTGCTATCAGTTCAGTCCAGCACAGTACATGTCATTTTTGGTTTGTAGTAAATCTGATAGCAGCTTTTTACCTCCACAAAGTAAATGAACTTCTAGGTCTTCAGAGTAGTTCTTTTGCTTTTACTCTGCTTAGTTGCAAACTCAAATAAGAGTAATTGGCCCAGCTGTTTCTAGAACACAGAATTGGCATGTAGTAATAGTGTTCTCTTCAATTTTTAAGTATTTGTATGAAATCCTAGACCTACAACAAAGCCTAATAGAAAATAATAGTCCCAAATGAGATCTGTGTAGCTCCACTGCATTCAGATGGAGCTAGCTTCAGGAAAAAATAGATTTTTATTATGATTATTACTCTGTCTTATCATTTTCTCTCAATAATATCATGGTGATTTTAAAACATATTCAATAGACCCTAATCTGAAATCCTACTGAGTACAACAAAAGCACAAGAGGAATAGGGACTCCATTTTACAGCAAAATTAAACTCAGCAGAGCACATAAATCCACACAAAACTGCAGGCCTACATTTATATTCTGCTGCCTTCTTTGGGACTTAAAGGGTACGTCTGGATCCTTTGCCTACTCAGGTCCAGGTAGACTCAGGCAGCACTGTCAGCAAGGGCAGTGACAATGAGTTATGGAAATGTCCTGTTCCCCATGTGCAGCTGGGAGAGCTTCTGGTTGCCATTGTAAGCCAGGAAAAAGTACAACTGCTGTAAGAAGGATTCTGCCCTGATACTTGATTCGCTCAGAAACTGCACAGGAAAAATATGGTCACGTTGAATATTTAAGTCCTTTAGTCTGACTTCTTTTTTTTCTTTTGAAATGTGGCATTGCCAGAGAAGCATTATCTACCTGGTGCTCATCCAATATACAGCAAAGAGCCTTAAGGGAAAAGTGAAATGGTAACATGACAGTCATATTCCAGGAAAGTATTTGGGAACTCCATGTAAAAATTTCAATAAGCCTTATTTTATGCTATGTTTATGAAAGTGTGGAGTCAGACCTCACAAATGTGGGATGTGATAATTCTATTCTGATCTGTGTGCCTATTCATGTGATACTGGCATTAAACGATTCTAAGTTGCAAAGCACCATCCATTCACATTCTGAATTTGTCCAGCCCCATCTGTGTCACCAGCATGATTCATTACTTCTCCTGGACCAGAGCTTGGCAGAGGGATGCACCCAATTTTCATGCAACAAATTCCATTTTCAAGCCACGCAGAATACTTCTGTAACAGCTGGGACTATTTTCCTGTTGTCACAATTTTATATAGGGAATGAAACAGTAGGGGAAATAGGCCATAGAAAGTCAGGTAGTTGTCTAGCACAGTTCATAGGCATCTGACAAAACCACAGGCCTGTGTTTTATGTGAAAGCTCTTTGTCAGTCATGTTCCATAGGACATTGGTTGCATGTGAGATAAACTTTAGTAAATGTAACCGCTTGGATGCTTGGCACAGTAAGAAAAGATCCTCTTTTTCATTCTGGATGTGTGTGCTGGTAGTGGAGTTACTAGGAGTGAAAACATCCAGAAGTTTAGGAGCTTGTAGCACAGCTTTAATTCTGTTTTTTTAAGTTATCGATGAATAATGTTAAATCTGAGACTGTTTTGCAATTGATTCACAAATTAAAAAATGGGAGTGTGGGCTAAATGCATCAGATGAAGTATTCATAATGCATAATTCAAGTATTGGAAATGCAATATTCCTGTCAGTTTCAGAAGACTGATCCTGTTTTGGTTTCCCTTCATCTCTTTTTTTGTCCTCTTTGCCTTTTCTTTTTACATCACCTTGCTCTCATCACTAGATGTATAACAGCTTTGAGCTCTGAACAAATAATAGTTATCCCCACACTAATATCAATTACCTTTGGTCAAGAGATTGATTTAACATTTCATGGTATCCATACTCTTAATTTGTGATTGCAAGGAAACTGTGACAGGATGCCTTTAAAATCCTCTAGTGCCGTTTCTACATGAAAAAAATATGTTTTTTATATTGAAACTTCTTCAGTGGGAAAATAATCATGGTATTTCGTGGGCACTGATACAATCTCCATATTCTTGGTGGGGCATTTCATATTCTATCTCACAGCATTAAAAGAAATAACTGCAAAAACCCAGTGGACAGCTCCTTTGTGTTTAGATCACTATGAACCAGAGTCTCCCAGCTTTCAAACATGCCAGAAACAAACATGAATATCCTGTTGCATTGGGAAAGCACTGAAAATATAGAAATCTGGGTCAGCGAGGCTTGTGCACATGGAAAAACACTCCCTTGGGCTTCAAATGTAAGCATGTATATCACTCATAATATCTTAAAGTGATTTTTCCAAACATTGCCTCAATTAAGAAGATAAGAACTAAATCTGACCCAAATCTTCCTCCTAACAGAGGAGTGTGTGGAAGCTGTAGAAGCAGTTCACTGCAAACAGATTTGGGAACAGTCTTCTGTTATGTTTCAGCTTGCTCTCTAATGGTAACAAATAGGCTTAAAGTTTAATGTCATTTTTTAAATGTGTTAGTGTGCACTGTTGCAGCTGTGGCTGTAATTCAAAGTATTATTTGAAAACTTGTATTGTAGTCACGCTTCACCATACCCTGATACAATGTGAAATTTAGCTGGAAACTATTTCTGAGGTTAAAAGATCATTTTGCTAAAACCAACCACTTTCAAATTTGCCTTCTAATTTTCAAGAACTTCTTCTCACAGTCAAATAGACATTTTTGAGTATATCATTTACTTTGCCCTTCTCTGCACCCTCCCTCAGCACTCAAAAAAAGAAAAAAAAAGTAAGAAAGAATAGATGTTTGATTTAAAGTATGTCCATCTGCAGCCAACAGAAAGAAAACTACTTTGATTTTTGCGCAGACTTATGACTCATGGTCCTGGTGTGCTCAGTGAGAGGGAAAACTTTGTTCACAGCCTCTCACTGTTCTTCCACCACTCTTTATGCCCTTGGGAGATTCCCTCTGGGCAATCAACCTGCATGCTTCCTGTCCACGTATTTTTCGGGTGGGGATGGCTCCCCAAACAGCTCAAAATGTTTTTCTTTCACCTGTGGCTAATCTAGTAAACATTCTTTCAGATTTTCTGTATTATAGTATTTTAGCACCCTGCACAAATAGGAAGAATTTGGGTCAGAAATACAGAGATTACAGCATTGACTGCAATTGCTCTTTATTTACTGTTACCCGGTTTTACCACTGGCATTGGACATGTGATGTGGATGATCATCATGTTCAAGCTGAGGGTCAGACCACCAGTGTTTGGAGAGCTTTAGAGCACCAATCTTCAAGATCCAAAGTTAAGTGCAGAGATTGAAGATCCAGGACCCCAGCAATGCCAAGAATTTTGGTAGCATTCCTATTAGCAGAGTTCACATGCACATCTCTTGACCCCTAATAAGGTCGATTCACACAGCCCAGTGAAATACAAGCTGACCTCACCACATTTGGTCTGTGGCTCACTTGTATGGGCTGCCTGTGCAGAGTGACCAAACGTGAGCCTCAGCAACCAGAAATCCCCATGAGAGCAGAACAGCCAGTTCTCTGAATACTGGAATCCACATCTTGGGAAAGGCCAGGAGCCCTCATCTGAAACATGGTCTCTCATTACAGCAGGACCCTGCCATGTGTGCTCCTGGCTGGGCTCCTTGGCAGCTCTGCAATGGCAGCAGGCAGCTGGGCAGTATAATTGGCCCCAGGAGGAGGTTAATCCTCTCTGTTCAAACAGCTGGATGCATCGTACCAGTGCATACTTAGAATAAAGAGGGAAAAGAGCAAAGATTTTAATCTGTTCTGACACAGCTGCATCCTTTTATGCTCAGAAGGCAACTTGTTGATGAAGAGATACTGCCAAGTGATAACTTCTCACTTCCTTGATTTTAGCCATAATTTATGAAGAATGTGTAATTTTATGACATTAAAGTGCAGTATTCTAATCCAAGGAAGGCACATTTTTTCCACAGAGTGCTGTCTGACCTCCTGTGCTAAATATTAGTAACTGAAGACACATTCAATACACCATATGTGATTTTGGAGATTTCATACTTCTCCCACCTATAATACATATCAAATAATACCTGCATACTCTGAGGGAATGCAAATTCTCTCTCCAGGATAAATACTGTTGACTAAAGAAACCACTTCTATCTCCTTTTCTGCAGTACATGCTTGGAAATCTATACCAGTTCATTACAGATAAAAGAGTCACTTTCTTCTGAAGCATCACAGATGTGCAGCAGAGAGAAAGTACTGATCATGATAGACCCCTGCTGCCTAACATGGAACCAAACAAAAGATGGGCTTAATTGTGAAAGCTTAGGAGCCAACAGATTTGGCATTTCTATTGAGATGTATCAATTCTCACTCAACCTTTCATTTTCTGAGACTGTAAAGGGGATTTTTGCCATCAACTTCCATGGCAACAGAACCAGGCTGCTGATGTCTTTTGACTTAGTTTCCCAGTCAATAAAATGGAAAGGCCTGTACCTCTTTCATGGCCATATAAACACACTAATGCTGGCCTTGCATGCTGAGATCCCTGTATTCTATTCCAGAGTGTTATTGAAACTGATTGATGCAGCTCATTACTGGGCTGTAGGCCAGAGCAGCTTTTAAGTCCCTTCCAGTGCAGCAAATTTTGGCTCTATAATAAACACAGTCATGCCTCTATGCAGATCCATCATAAATACAAGACATCTGTGATCACAAAGCATAAGTTCATAGAGTGAAGCAGAAGGAGCAGTGAGGTGGGGGGACTGGACCCTTGTTGGTGGAGATAAGCCCTGTCAGTAGCAGTGCACATGTCCTTGTCCCATGTGAGGGCACCTCTCTGCATTTCTTTCCCTGCTATCAGATTGCTGCTGCAATCTGTCCCTGAAACATCTAAGCAGAAAGATGCCTGTGTAACTGTGCATGGGGGTGCACACTCTCCCATGGGCTGATTGCAAAGGGACTTGAGGAGAGCGCAAGCACTCAGATCACATTGTAGTACAAATTCTCCATCTGTGCTTCAGCTAATGATAATTTCTTCTTTGTTGGGGTTATTTACATATTCAACTCAGTTGAAAGGAAAAAAAATAAACCACAAATCCTTTCAGAATTTAAATACTCTTGAAAGAAACAAGGACAAGATAAAACTCATATTCAAAGATATTGGTAGGAAATTCATATGGGGTTAAAAACTGTGTTGGTTCACCCTGTCTCACTTTCCAAAAATTTTTTATTACCGCATTACTTTTCCCAATTTATATATCTTCACTCTTGCATAATGTAATTTAAGGAGTGGAATCTAGTTTATTTCAGCCCTAGGGCCCCACCCTGCCATGTTGCATTACATCAGGTTTTACAATCATCATATATTTATATTTCTCACCCTAATCTTACACAAACTGTTCTCTCTTCCTATTTACATTTTAATATACACTTCAACATCTGCAAGTCTATTTCAGCTTGGCTTATGATGGATTTCCAAGTATTGCTGCTGTTCCACAGAAAATACAGCGACACAGGTATGTAACTGTGATAACTGTGATCTTGTTCAGGAGCTGACAAAATACATAAATCTGACCTTCATGTGTGCTGCCAGGGAGGGGCTCTCTGATGCTGGAGCTTCAGCCGTTCTCAGCACGAAGAATAGATGTTTTCCTACCCCTTTGTGACCCAGAGCTCAGCTATAAAAAATGTGCCATCTGCTGAAAGGTTGTGCTCTGATTTCACATCCCTGAAGATTGCTTTTTCCAGTCAAGCTATTCCTTCATCTGTCTCAGGGAACTATCTAGATCAGCTAGGCATGGTAGCATAGAGTGGTTTGTATCCACACTGCCAGCTTCTGGAGAAACCTAACCTTGCTTTTACCACCCATATATTCACTGGTGCTCTGTAGGTACCCTTGGGATAATTACTATCTATTTGTGTGATTTATCAATCCAAGGTGCCTGAAACATAGCACACCAAATGTTTGGGGATTTTATGCCATCATGTCAAGCATGTGTGAGATGTCACATGGCAGACAGCAGCATGGGAACTTGGGGATACAAGTCCTAGAGAGGTAATGCTGAAAGATTCTGCAGTAGAAAGAACCAAGTGTAGCGTGGAGGGGCTCAAATTGCTGTCCAGCAAAGAATCACAAAAGTGATTAAGGGACTGCCCTGCATGGAGAACAGAAGGATCAGAGGGGCAATGGGCACAAATCAAAACTCAGGAGGCCCCTTCTGAATATCAGGAAACACACTCTCACTGTGAGGATGATGAAGCACAGGCACAAGCTGCCCATGGAGGTGGTGGACTCACACTCCTCAGAGATATTCAAAAGCCATCTGGACACACTGCAAGGCAACCTGCATGAGGTGGCTCCACTTGAGCAGGGATGCTGTACAAGATGACCTCCAGAGGTCCTTTCCATCCTCAACCACTCTGTGATTCTGTGACTCTACAAAACTTTTACTGGGATTGAATTACTGAAAATACAAGAAATTGCCTTCTTACATGCAAAATAAATTAGGTTTCTAGACATTCTAGAAGAAATAATGATGCTTATCAAAGACAAACCAATTTAAAAGTTTTCAAGTACAAAACTCAGGACAGAAGGCAGAAATTTTACACTAAAAATTGAATGTGACAGAGAATATAAAAGTTAGCAAGTTTTCAGTGGATTTCACAAGTCTGGCCAAAGCTCCTATTTTTCAGCTGTGGGCCCAGCATGTCTGGCTAAAATTAGGACTGATTTTTCTTCACCTCTGAAATTACATGACATATGTCATTAATGTAAAAATTGAGAGGCTTATTAAAGAAGAGAGATGACTACACGCTTGCAGCAAAAATTTATTTTGAAATCATGGCATGAACTACTACCGTGATTTTGTAAGGAAAAATGGAACTCATTGATATAAAGCTGGTAATCAATTTAGTCTTTTGCAAGGGAAAGAAAGAACAGAATGAAGTAAATGCAAATAAAAAACACAACCACTTAGCACTGATTGTGCTGGTGAGACTTTGTGATGTTCCATACTTGTCAGCACTCTTTAAGCATCAAACATAAGTACAATGCATTTTTTAAATGGTTAAACTACACTTTATCTTTCTGTGCAGATGCAAAATTTGCTGGCAATTGCTACCCACAGCTTGAAGGGTTCATGTCAAAACCCTCCTCCACATTTGGAGATATTTCAGATGCTTTTACTGAAATCAGCACATTTCCTTTAAAGCTGCTGTGGCCTTTAATTGAGATATCTCCTTTATGTATTTTGGGTTTTTTAAGATGACACGAAGGACAGAACCTCAGATCACTGCATGAGAAACTTCCCAGATTTTCCTGACATAGTTCTGTAGCCATCACTTTCTCTCAGTGTGCAGTAATATATATATATACATATATATATATATATATCTATATCCATTTATCTATTCATCCATTGATTCATATCATTCTTTTAGCTATCCATCCATCCATTCATATACATACCTACTATGTTCATCCATTTATTCATGTAAGGAGGCCTTCATCATAAGAATCCAAAGTGTCTTCCTATGCTGGAAGTTCTGACAGTATTTCCTCTCTTATATTCACTGCCATGGAAAGCTTGAATACCAGGACAGTTTGACTGAGGTCTAAGAGCTGAAGTTTCACACATTAAGTAATACCAGCCCCAATACTGTGCAGTGTGAGAATCAGCTTCAGGCTGATCTCTCCTCTCTGTTTCCATTGGGAAACCTCAGTGATATTAAAAGCTTTCCTAATATTGATTTGCTGAGTGAGCTGCCATAGGGCTAGTAGAGAGCTGTTGATGGCAAGAAGGATGAAAGCGAAGACCTAGGACACAGAACTAAGCAGAGTGCAGATCTCTGCTTGAAGACAATTAGTTGGGATCCAAAGGCAAACACTGTTGGAAAGAGTAGCACTGGTGATGGGCAGCTGGCTAACGTCAAACACAGAAATGCTGTGGAAAAGGAGCCTCTTTTGGTGAAGCACTCTTTTAGAGCATGAAGACCAGTACAAAGCTAACAAATCCTGACAAAGGACCTAAAGCAGTGCAGTGAACACTCATGGATGCAGTATTTAAACCTAAAGTAGGTAAAATCTTGATGCTGCACCAGAAATGCATTTGTGTGAAGTTAATGAAGAATCATTTCCCGTAAATTGAATCAATCTGTTCTTAGATCAAGTCTAAGCAATATAATTCCCAGAACTACACTTAATCAATCTCTGTTGTACTGTCCGTTGTCTACCTAGCAAGTTTTCCAGCCCTTTGCTATCAATTTCCTTCAACACATTTAAAGCTGTATACATATATTCATAAACCCCTGTTTTCAATCAAATGTGTGTAGTGAGAGGGAAGGTATTTAAAATGTAAAATCAAATGTGCTTCATATTTTCTGCAGGGGTTACATAAAATCCAAATTTAAATCTAAATTTCAGCCTAAGTCATTCCTGTGATACAACACAGTGAATTGTAACATCACAGTTGAATGCCCATATCTCTGGAAAGAACTTGAAATACAAACCTAATCTGAAATCCAAATCTAGACGCAGGTGTGTAGCTTGCACATCTCATCTTCTCACTGCCCAAGGAGCAAGAATGAGTCAACTGATAATAAGATAAACAAGGATTGTGCTCCAACACAAAAATTCTTTTCCTTTTCTGTATCTTGATGTATTTAGTATGCCCACCATTATCTCCTACTGCAATTTTCATAGCTAGTCTACCTATTGCTTCTCATGGGCATCAACCCATCTGCTTTACAACTGCCTCTCCCTCAGACCCATCCCCTTACATGGACAGTCTTCACATCAGCATTATTGCTAGGGTGAGAGACATTGCCCCTGACTGATGTGCAAGAATGAAGGTTATCAAAATATTTGGCTAATTCGGCTTGTATTTCTCGAAGAAGCAGGAAAGCCTGGGAATGAAGATAATTGTCCAAGAGGGAAAAGGCATTTTCTGGACAGTGATGGTGACAATGATAAGAATGTACAAGGGAAGAAATCAACAGCGAGTAAAAGCTGATGCTTAAATGTGCAATAGCATACAGGTGCAAAGGTGTTTACTCCACTGCCTGAGATTGTTATTCAAATGACCTTATCTGTAATTCTCCCCAAGTTTATGCTTATCAAAGGAGGAGCAGTGTGACACACTGACACCTACTGAGGCAATTTCAAAAAACATCTGCTGAGAAAATAGTCACACATTCTTCCAAGGATATTTTTGTAGTGGTTCCAATATTTCTCATTTCTCAGATGGGACAAGTTTTTCAATAGCCTCTTTTGGAAGAGTAGGGCTCATCTCCTCATGTGTATAAATTTGTGTGCTCTGTAGTCAGAAGGGACCATTGTGATAATCTAGTTTAAAAATTTCTACACAGACGCCATGGCATTACTGTTCCTAGAAACTGGACTAAAGGATGTTCAGAATGAAAGTTTTGCCAGAAAGACTCTTGGCAATGGCAAATCTGTCACCTCCTCCATGGAAATTCTTCCCATTTTTAATTAACCTCAGTGTTCAAAACTGTGTTTTATTTCAAGCTTGAATTTGTCTGACTTCCAACAAATTGGATTTCATTATATCTCTGTCTGCAAGACTGCAAATCTTCTCATTATCACAGCTTTCCATGTCTAAGGACTTCAGTAAAATAATCAGGTAATCCTTCAATCTTTTCTTTGATAAACTGAATAGATTAATTCTTGGCTTTCATATGTGAAGGCTTTTCCCAGTCCTACGTTTTTTTTTTTTTTTTTAGCTGCTCTTTAAATGTAAGTTGTGTAGCTAAAGGTGATTTTAAAGGGGCTGGCAAACACTGGGTAATCTCTTCCTAGCAAGGAGTAAATTTAACACAGGGCACGTGGAAAATTTCAAGAGTCCTGCTCAGTCATTCCTGGATGCTAGTGACCTCCTTCTGTTAGGTTGCAAGTGCTATATCACAAGCTGTAGGTAGGAGCATGGTTGAGGAGAGAAGCCTCCAGCTGACAGAAGTGTGTTGTGGTAGGATTTTCTTGCCTAAACATGGGGTGTAGTCCTGTTCAGATTGTGAGGAAATATTCCACATGGCCCCATCTGTTCTTCTGAAAGGTTTGGGTTTCTCATGTCCTGTGTCACATCCACTAGGCAGTAGAATTCAGTTCCTTAGGACACTTCAAATGGTACCTCTTTATATTTATTTTTTCAATAATTGAATCTCACCCTCTGTGTCTTTCAGAAGAGTTATGGAATTTAAGAGCGTGCTCAGAATGTTGCCATTATGCAGGTCCTATACCAGTGGTGAATTTTACCAGAAAGATATCCCAGATTAACCAATCAGAAGGATTAGAGTCCCACCTGTAAGTTATTTTACTAATAAAGATTTGGCTTGCTGATAATCTGTACAAACTATTGCACTATTGCATTTGCTGTCAAAAGAGTTTTAATCCACCTAAAGTGTGCCCTGTATATTCCAAAAATTTTAATTTGTTTTTTTCCAGGTGCCGTATTGTACTAAATCAAATTCCCAGGAGAAATCCAGCAAATTCATTTTATCAGTGAAGTTGTTGTAATTAACCAGACTTGTAATCTTGCCAAAAGAGATTAAAGGTTTATTTGACAAGGCCTACTTTCCACAAAACTTAGTTGCCTGATAGTATTTATATTTTTACTTTCTAATGTTTGATTAATGGAATCTCAGATTAATTGTTTCATCAAAGAATTAGCCTAAGTGGCCTGTTGTTCACTGATGTATTTCATTTTTCTCTTTTAACATATATAAATTATATAAATGGCAGCCTTCCAGCAATGCAGATTGTAATTTAGATTTTTTTCTTTTTTTCAAGAGATATTAGATATTAACATAAGCCATTTAAAAAAATCCATCACTTATTTACTACTCTTGCAGAAATATGCCTATAGATTTTAAAATGTTTATTTTCAACACATACTGTTTAATACTGTCCTTTCCTGTGGACAATGAGCCTTATTGCCTCTCTTCATTATTGCATAAGACAGGCAAATTTCTCTGCCTCCATCTAAATCTTGGTGGGCAAGAACAAAAATCAGCACTGAGAAAAATAGATTATGCATGTAAATGATGGATGTAATTCTGAAGCTTCCCAGTGGCAGCCAGGGAGCATATTTGGAGTTTTCTCTGTTGTCTTTTAAGCCATCACTGCTTGTGAAAAGACTTTCTCAAAAGTAACAGTATCATGAGCATGCACCATGGGCCAACATGATGTGCTCTCTTATGCCTAAGGCATAGGACTAGGAATTTAAACTTTTGGATACCATTCCTATCTCCCTGAGTGGCATGAAAAATTAGCATTGCTTCAGTGTCTTAGGTTACAATAGTGTGTATTCTATCACCATCCCCATGAGCTGTTTGGGGCCGGGTGGGGCAGTGTTCCTCAGCCATCCTTGATGGCCCCAGGGCGGGACTTCCAATGGGCCAGCTGGTGGAGCAGGGCCAAGTGAGGTGCCTGGAATCTTTCCTGTTGATGGGCCATTAGCAGGGAGGGTCTCACGAAGTTCTCTCTGTTAATGGGCCATTAAGCTCCACTGACGGATTGCACCATTCCCATTGTGAGATGCCCCGCCCAGGGGGGGAACCAAGCATCCCCATTCTGAATATAGTAGACCCTGAAACAGCACAAAGCAGCTTTTCCACTGGACCTTCAGAGGAGAACTGCTTCAACAGAGCCACATCTATCACTGGACTGCTACCAACACCCTGACCAACAGGGTGTCAGGTTGTATCCTGACTCTGTCAGCGTTTTTGTACCATTGCATGTATTTTAATTTTCCTATTAAATTGTAGTTCTGACTTTGAGCATCTCACTAATTTGCTTTCAAACCACAACACTCAAATAATTTTAACTCCTTGTACTCATTTTCTGACTATCTTTTTTTTCTGATTGTGCATTCACACAGTAAACTCTTTGGGGCAAAGGTTGTGCCATGTAGTCAGCAATACCTACTGAGCTCCTCTTAAAATTATGGGTTTAATGTGGTACCTCCACACAAATAATACCAATAACTGAAAGGACAGGCTGCTGATGGTATAACTCAGATGACCTCCCTTACATTCTTACAGCTTTCATCTCATCAGAGAGCTCTCAAAACACCACAGCCGGTTTGTTACAGAGAACATGCATCTCAGCTGCCTGTTTGAAATTTTAATTAGAATGCAAAACAGATGTGATCCTTGCTACCTGCTATTTATTGGCTCTGGGCAATGATTTCTGTCCTCCAACAGCAACCTAAATACAAACTGTTTTATAAAGCCCAACCACATCTGTAATTTATCATTTTTTTCTTTTTCTTCCTCTCTCTTGTGCCATCTCATGTATAGCTTTTTCTTATTTCCTTTTTTTTCCTGTGTAAATGTAGTTATGTATAAAATATAGATATGATAAATAAAAATGATGCATACACATTTATAGTTAACAGCTCAAGCTTCCACAAATTCTTCTTCCCCAACGGCCCAGCTGTACCCTCCCCTCGTCTCTATCCTGCCACTGAGTGCTGGAACCTGCACTTCACCCAGGATATTTTTAAGGAGCCTCTGCATCCAGACACATGGCTCAGCAATGTCTTTATTTATAAAGGCCTGTGTAGGTAGCAAAACTGTTGCAGATAGGGATTTCTGTATAAGATGAGTATGAAGACCCAGTTTGGAGATGACAGGAGAGACACTGTACATCCACAGACTGATTCCTCAGAATATGCTGTGGGCTGCAAATGGGACTTTAGACCTTACACTCCTTAAAAGAAGTTGAACTCATCAAGTTAGGACAAACTCTTCAGGAGGTAGGACTAACCTCCTCCCTTATCTTCAAATGCTTTTCTTCTCAGTCTTCTCTCTTCCAACCCTTTGGCTTCAGCAGTATTTGCTTCAAGTCACTACTTTGATGGACCCAGCAGGCCACAGGCAAAGGTGATGTTTTAAGTATAGAGGATGTGAGTGGCACACTGGGGGGCTGTTATAAGTCTAAGAACTGATCTGTACAATCTTATTCATTTTCAAGGGCTACTGGCATCAGTGAGATCACTTGCATGGTCCAAATAATCACCAATGTTGTGGCTGCACCTTCTAGGCCAAAAGAGAGACATCATTCTGCCCTCTTACTTGTGCTGAGAATGGCTCTGATCCAAACCAGTCCCACTCTGTAAAAATGTTTGTCTTGATAAATAAAACTGTCAGATTTTATATTCCTATAGCATCAAACTGGCCCAGTCACTTCTGTGGGTTGACTCAGTACCTGATAACAGGATAAGCAAGTATAATATTTTCTACTCTTAATACTTGTCCATGGATTTCTTGTGCATTTTGTGTTTTGTTTAGGTAGTAACACCAATGAATATCTCCACCAAGCTCCTCTCCCATCTTTTATTGCGCCCATCTAAACTCTCTGTATCGGCAATGTCCATTGGTAAGGAGTCCCATGGATCTATTACATGGAGAAGCACTAACTCTTGGCATGGCACCAGCAGTATCCCCTGGCACATCTTCAGAGTACCTTTATCAAGAAAGAGGTGACTTAATCTTCTACAGTGATGCAGAAATTCCCTAGTGAACGCTGTAAGAGATGCAGGTTGATTTTGATGAGACTACATGGCATAAGTCACAAATGTGCACTTTTATCTATGTAGGTAACAGCACACAGCAGTAGCAACACTAACAATCCCAATAACTTAATGCTTTTAGGACTGACACACCTTTTTTCCCTCACTTTTCTTTGACATTTGAAAAACTCAGCAAGCTATAAGGCCTGAAGCAAATTACCTTGTAATTGCACTGGGGCATCTCGGTTTGGTCTGCGGTTATCACAACCAAAACCAGCTGTCAAAAAACTCAATTTCCCCTGCTCAGTGAAATGCACTGCTCCATTTCTGAGGGCAGTGATCTCAGCCAAGGGAAAGCTAATTGCTACTAGCTGCCACCTGAGATAAGACACATAGTAACCCAGTATGTGTCAACTGGGCAAAGAAAGAACCACAACATAGTTGGCATAAAGTCATCAAATCTTATGAATCCCCTGTATCAACAAAATACACAATTGATTCAGTGCCCTGCCTTAGGCAACAGAGTCTTAGACAAGTCAAACAGACTGTGGGGCCATAATACAGCAAAAATGATTGCTTGTCTTTTTACCCCAAATGACATAAATTTAGATAGATGGTGAGCGAAGGCAAACAGTTCTGGTAGTACCAGCACAGTCTGAAAAATAAGAAATTTTCCGTAAGCTACTTGCAAATGGTCACAGTGGGCACTGTGACCATATGAAGTTGCCAATTGATTCCAGTTATGACAATATTGCCTAAAGAAGCAATATTTGCAGCCATTAGTCTGTCTTCCAGTAAACTTCTTCCTAATACAAGGGGTTGGGCACCATTTATTGAAAGTAAAATCACGTATTGCAATTGCATTTCTCCCATCAAGAAATTAAAATATATTTTCACATTTTATATTAACCAGTAATAACAGAATATGATGACCATTTATGGATGAGGCAAAAGAGCAGATAAATAAATAAATAAATAAATAAATAAATAATGAAGAAACCCCAGCCAAACTAAGTCTAGACTGATATGAAACCATATCTCAAAAGTAATTCAAGTATATGTAGTCAGACTGCTACTCAGCAGGATCTGTGAGTATCAGAGCAAGATATCCACAGGCACAATGAGATTCAGATATCAGGAAAGCATGAGCTGCAAATGGCAATTTCTCACTGACACCTTAAACAGAGTGTAACTCTTATCTCAGTCTGCTCAAATTAGTCCTGCAACGAGAACACACCCTTGAATAAAACAGAACAAGGGATCTTTTATTTTATTTTATTTAATTTTTAAGCCTTGCATGGCAACCAGGACCATAAAATGATTATCACACTGCCCAAATGTGATGCATCATTGAAAACTACCAGGACATAGATGATAGAGGACAATGCCAATTACCCATAAAAGAGATTCAAAAGTCAGTCATGGGGGTATGAAAATGAAATCATATCACTAAAAGAAATTGCCATTCACAAGAGTATCTGGTCAATAAGTAATTTTTCAGTTGGGGATTAGGAATAGGGAGCCAGGGCAGAAGAGAAGTAGACTGGAGGAATGAATAGCTCTGCTGAACCAAGCACAAATATTGCTGCAGTCCTGGAAACTCTTTCCATTTAAGAGGACATCATAGCGACCCATACCAAACTGTTCCCAGATGACCCCATGCCATGGGCTTCAAGATCAGTTTCTGTCTCATGGTTGATTTTCCAGCAATTTTATTAGAACAAATCTTGCAGGGCTCTGTATTACTTCATGTGTTACCATCAGGTTAATCCTTTGTGTTTCCAGTTTGCTCCATTGGCTTAATAAGTTCTCAACATTTCTTTCAAGGAATCTCAACCACAAATGCGAGAGCACTCCAGGGCACTACCTTGAAGCAGTTACAAACTACCTGTTCATCTGTTTGTGTAGCAGCCTGAGCTGCTCTTAAACCCCATTGAGGTGATTAAGCACTCAGCATGTCAGGACAACCAGTCTGTGTGCAGCACAGGCTGTGCACGCAGGACCAGAGCACGGGGAATTGGGCACGTGCTGAGGCCTCCTGGTGATCCTGCAGCACAGAAGAGTAACCAAGCCTCAGCTGTATTTTGTATACAAAAAAAGTCCTCAACAAACAAAGAAAAAGACCCTCCCAAAAAACCCTCAAATACTGCACTCAAAACTAGTAGATACCTCTGAGTCTGTTGGCTTCCATTTTTTGCTCACAGCTTTCTCAGACATTAAGAAAGATTCTGAAACTTCCTAAGCTTTGCAGAGGTGTTTGAGAACCTCAAATAAAATGTACTACAGTAGCAAAGAGGACAATTTATGCTTTTTGACCTGTACTGCTGCAGCAAGCTGGAATAAGGCTGCTCCCAAGCATGAAGCTGTTCAGACATTAATACAGGATGAATATTCCAAAAATGTCACTCACAGACTCTGAGTCCTGTTCCCCTTATAACACTGCCAGTGCAGAATAATTCAGATGACCTGACAAGAATGGAAGTGAAAGTCAAGAAAAATTTTCTCCTTGAAGAAGTCAAAGCACCAACTGTGTCTCCAAACATCCATAACCCTGATAATTTTAGACTATAATTGGATGAAAAGACAGCAATATTGACTTTGTGTTCACTAATAGAATCCTCTTTTGCCATTGCTCTTGACAAGTTGCAGATCCACCAGGAGCTGTACAGGAGACATCATCTGCAGCAGCTTGGGGTTTGGTAGCTTGCTTTTCTTGTCTTTATTTACCCAGCGCCACTCACTAAACCTAAGATGCAAACAAATAAATTATTCCTATCACACCAATTATACACTCCATAATGAAGCCAGAGAATGCAAAGCTGTCAGAAAGCTATTTCTTTTTAAAGACTCTGCAAAACTTTTATTTAACAGTTTTATTTTCTTAGATATAATTTCTTTATGAGAGTTCACCATTTTGTGTTAGTAAAGACACCTGGTTAGCTGCATGCTAAGGCAGAAGTTACTTTAATTTGTATTGCTCCAGAGTTTCTAGTCCCTTCCTGTTGAGAATATCTGTATCTATCCATATTTTTGCTTTTTTGGACCTAGTCGTGTGAAACTGATGCATCTCAACAAGCCTGTTTTCTGTGATGGCTTCACTGATTTCTGTATTTTTACATGAGGAATGTCATCTTATTCATGTGCTCAAGACTTACTAAAAGAATTACCTGAGTTCCTGGTGCTACAATGTGCTGTACTCTTACACTGCTGCTCAGGCAATAAGAAGGGATGGGGAGAGCATCCAGACATCAATGCTGAACACTTCTGTGATTTGGGTTTCGTTGTCTTTAGTACATTGTGGATACATAAAGGTGATTGGAATTGCTGCCAGGTATTTGGGAAAGTTGTAGGATGGTATGACTAACACCATGTCAGGAGCTAGGTAAGTGGGAGAGTGATAAGCAGATAGAAGGAGAGTTTGGTTTACTCTGCACATAGGGTACATCTACCTATATGGAGAGAAAGAAGAAAACATTCTACACCCTCCAAATGATGCTAAACACTGCCTGTTTCACCCCCAGTGCAACAAGAACAATTTGCTGTGCAAGATAATCACATCTCTAAGAATCAGTGCCTTCCAGCATCTCTTTGGGAAGTGGATCTTTGTATAATCCCTTACCATGGAGGACAGACCACATGTAATGAGCATCTCACAGCTATTAAAAACATCTGATGTTGCCTTCTTCAAAATGCCCTTCTCCTACTAAAAGAGGTATGAGCTGAAGGCTTACTTAAGCTTGAGCTCCTTCCAAAATCTGGTTTTAAACTACAGGTATTTCTAACAATTCAGTTTCCACAGCTCCAACTGGATTTTCATAATACAGTTATGCTTACTTGGCCTGTAAATTGATTGGAGGAGTGTTTGGTGCTCTCAATATTTCAAACCTTATTTCACTTCTTCAGAAAAGTAAGTGTTTTACTTTAGTAAGAGATACTTTCATTATCTAGCTGACAATGACTCAGATTTTCTCCATATTTTCTGTATTTTCTGACATCTTCATTAAATTTTATGGAACCTTTCACTTAATGACACATTGCTTCCATTTTGTCTTTCCTCTTTCTACATCTGCCTCTCACTTTAGGAGAAACTGTCTTGTTACAGCAGAATCAAAACACCTGCAGCTAACAAAACAAAAAAAACAGAGTTTGAATCTCAGGGACTCAAAAAGTTTTACAACGCTCAAGATAAAGGACATAGGAATTTAAATCTTTGTTTTCAAGCAAAGTATTCATTCACTCTGTTCCCTTGCTTTGCTACTGATCCTAAATAACACTAAATCCTCACAGTTACAGTTTACTGAAAAGCAAGGTGGAGGTTTTTTTATTTCCTCCAGAAACAATGTGACTTTGCAAGACTGCGAGAAGACTGCATGTCTGCCCTGGGCTTAGCATAACTTTGGGAAAAAAAACTTTGGATGATTGCTTAGAATCTTATAATTTTGGTTGTTTTCTTCAACATCATACACTTTGGCAATTGAGCTGGAAGGACTGACAAAGCATTGCTTATTTCAGAAATATTTAATTTTGGTTTAAAACAGAATGCAAAAATGAACCATTTTTGATTCTCCATCCCACTTGAAAATCTACTCATAGAATCATAGAATGGTTAGGTTTGGAAGGGACCTTAAAAGTCATTTTGCTCCAAACACCCTGCCATGGATTTATTCAGATCCTCATTCCAACCTGGCCTTGAACACCTTAAGGGATGAGGAGTCCACAACAAATAAATAAAATTCATTTATTTATTTATTTTCAAAATAAAATTGACTGTTTAAATTAGTAACATTATAAAGCTGTTACATATAAATAAATTGATAATGATTTAATGGTCTTATTTTTAATGTACATTTTATACATTTGTTAGAGATCTTCAGCATCCATGTCCTTTTTCCACTGTTATTATAGAATAATGGAATTGTTCGGGTTGGAAGGGACCCAAAGATCATCTAGTCCTAACTCCCTGCCATGGGCAGGGACACCTTCCACCAGACCAACTTGCCCATCCAGCCTGGCCTTGAACACTTCCAGGGATAGGGCATCCACAGCCCCTCTGAGCAAT
Organism: Drymodes brunneopygia; assembly: GCA_013400955.1. Classification (NCBI taxonomy): domain Eukaryota; kingdom Metazoa; phylum Chordata; class Aves; order Passeriformes; family Petroicidae; genus Drymodes; species Drymodes brunneopygia. Next base: position 480,992 of record VZTZ01051319.1, on the reverse strand, counting down.
CTGTTCCAGCGCTTCACCATGCACTGACTAAAGAATTTATTCTTAACATCTTCTCTAAATCCACCCTCTTTCAGTTTAAAATCACTGCCCCTAATCATGTTACTATCTGCCCATATAAAAAGTCCCTCTCCCTCCCTTTCATAAGACCTCTTTAGGTACTGGAAGGACAAAGTGAGGTCTCCCTGGAGCTTGGTCTTTTCCAGGTTGAACAAGCCCAGCTCTTTCCATCCCTCTGATCATGTTTGTGGCCGTCCTTTGGGCTCACTCCAGAGTTATATGCCATGGTCAATGCTAAGCATTAGGGAGAGTGTCTTCTCTACAGAAACCCATATTACCAGTCCCAAATTAACTTGCAGAGCTTGTAGGGGATAGCATGTTATTTATGAATTACCACACTCAAAATACATCTCAAATCTACTGTAGGCTTCCAGCTCATGTGGAGCTCCATTCTTTGCTCCTGAATGTTTTTGTTGCAAGACTTAATTTGGAAGTATTTTACATGATGGTTATACTGACCATTCAGGCATTTGCTGAAAAGGAGGACATGACCACTGCCCAACTGATCTAACCTCTTCCCTTCATCCAGCCAGAGAGAAAATCACACAAAGCAGTGGATTCAAGTGAAATCCAAGCTGGCAAATGCAAAACAGAGGTCAATGGAGCTATTCCCCACTCTGATCACCACAAGGGTGAACATTGCTAACTGAGGCACAAGAGAAAAGGCAACAGTGTTGGCAGTGGCGTGGGGATGAAGCTAAGTCTGCAGGTTTTGGAGCTCCCAAAGATTAACATGGTCATGTAACCACAGCTTCCCTCAACTGCTGCTTGTCTCAAGTTCATTCATCTAGGGTACTAAAACAGCCCCTTGTGAGGTTAGTTTTATTTCCATCTGTTGGGAAGGATGTATAAATCTTGGAGTGAAGCCTCTGTCATGTTCTGAGTTCACAAGGATATGATATTCATTTACAGTCCTTACAGACGTACTGCTGATAGTTTTGACTTATGTTGGCAGCATACAATGCTAATGTTAAAATGAAAAATTGAAAAGTGAAGGCACGCTTTTTCAGTTTGCTGAAACAAAACAGGTTGGCATTTACAAAGGAAAATAGTTCAGTTCTGGAAAGGGCAAAGGGAAATGCTCTTGTTAGTTTTGAATAGGCTCTTTCTCTTTAATTATTCTTTTAATGAAGCTTGAATCTTCCAGCTGTAGCCAAATGCATGGCTTAGTTAGCCAAATGCATAGTTTCAACATCAACAAATCAATTTTGTCAGGTTCCTATTTGTTAAAAAAAAGTCTGAAAATATGTCTAGTTTTTCTAGCTACCTCTTAATCTAGCAAGGTAATATCTCATCCCTTTGTCTGACACAGCAGCAGGTAAAAGCTGGGATATGAAATATCCCATGCTGTTCAACACTGTTTGGTCCCAGAAAATTGCTGTTACCTCGACAGTAGCTTTTGTCCAGCCTTCTCCAAGCTGCTCAGGGGAAGCTTAATTAAGGTTTACAGGAACTCTGTAAGGTAAGTGAATTCTACTGGCATTTTGCAAAGAAGTCAGCCAAGTCAAAAACAAAAAAACGCTGCCGAACGTTAAAAAAATACAACTGCACATATGAAAGCCAGGAGTAGAATTGCAAGAATCAGTCATGAGCTCCAAGTACTAGTACCAGAATAAGCTGACAGTTTATATGAAAATCCTCATGCTCATTAGGTCAATCATCTGCAGAAATCCTTTTCTAGCAGCTTCTTTTACTGACTATGGCAGTTTTCTCTTTGCCTGGCACATTGTGTAAGAGGCCTCTGGCCATAATTGGCAGTCTGAGCTACCACTAGAAAATTGTTGAGAGTAATTTTTTATTAATTGCAAACATTACCAACTTCACATCCTCATTCAGGTGATAAAAGCACATGTTTTCTATTTACCAGAAATCTGATAAGCAGACAGCCAAATGATGCTATTTCCACATGTGGGGTGTTGCTGCTCTCTGCATCTGTCCATTGCAGCACCAAAGTCATTCTGCCTCTTGAACACTCAGGGATATTGTCAGCCACCAGGCTCTACTTATTGACAGCTTCATCCTTTATACTGGATGCTCTTTAGAGGAACATCTTTCATATTTGAAAAATGTCTAAGAGATAGTGAAAGCTACAGCAAATACAAAATAAATATTCCTCTGAAAAAGTAGAGTTGGTATATGAATAGCATTTAGTGGGATGCAGGTTCAAACCAACAACTGAGCTGACAAGAGTTGTGTGCTTGGCTATCTGGAATATCACGTTCTCAAAACAGTATGTTGTTGCTCTCTATGACTATATACAAAATATACAAACACAAAAGCACTGTCTAAGGGTTCATTAATGTTTTGATTAACTAACTTCTCCATAGCCAGCAAAGTTTGAAGTGACTATGGGTTTGCAGAAGAAACAAGGCCCACGCATAGTAAATGATATTTCCCTGGTATTCTCTTGATGAGAGAGACAAGCCTGAATCTATGCCTGACAATGAAAACCCTGAACTTTATTGGAGTAAGCTGGGCTCAGAATCCAGATTCCATATCATGTTGCTAAGGCACAAAATGTTTTATATCTGCCTTCAGATATCATATCTGTCATTCATTGCACAGGATTCTTGGAGGGCTTTATTGACATTAACAAACAAAACCTACACAATCTAAGTGTGGTATCATCACTGGCACTTCAAAGGAGCTGTGAGAAAACAGTTCTGGGCTTTGGCTAGCTGTGAATATCATTAATTGGTTCTTTAGTTTATTCTCTTAACAAGAGACTGAAGTGGGAATTTTGGAGAACCAAAATTTAACAATGATGAATCTAAGAGCCAACAGAAGAATTCATTTTATATGCTCATTAGGAAAGCAAGCTATGAAACCAATTTTGTGAGATAAGAATTGAAAAATGTGCTTCTCTTTAATTTTGGCATGTCATTGGCAGTGAGAAAAAGTAGGCTTACAATAAAGCTCAAGGCATCCTCCAGTCCAATCTCTTGATAAGATGCTGGAGTAAGAATTATAGCAGCAAGATCGGAAAGGGATATCCACATACAGATTTTCATCTGAGCTTAGCACTCTTACAGGTATATTCTACTCACTCACATCATTCAGATGCCACTCACATGCCACCAGTCTGTTTATCTTTTCATTCCTCTCAGGAAGGTCTCCTGTAATTACTAAAGAACAAACTAAATGCACACAGCTGAGGAGATGCACTTAGGAGACCAACCCTGGATATAAAAACACATAAAGAATAAACTACCCCAGTACAAATGAATGTCAAAACCCGAAAAATAGTTATTGCAAAAGTAATTAGGTGAAACAAACAAGGCTCAAAAGAAAACAGCCCTAAATGAGCTGTAGCTGGAATTGCTGAAACGTGCCAAGACTTGTGTGAATAAAGACAGCAATAATAGGACTAAGCCTTTGTGCTTAGTTAATAAATCAAAGGGAAACACAATTCCCAGACAGATGCATTAACCACTGTATCTGTGGAAGAAATAATGCCACATATGAAATGTGCCACTGAATATATTAAACAGTAGAAAGACAATTCTGTAGACAAAGGGATGTCAGATATCCAGCCATCTCCTGATCATAGATACTGACTTCAGCTAAGTATGCATCATAAAATGGAAAGGAGTAAACAAAACAAGACATCTCTTGGAAACCAAAAGTATTACATTATCATCCAGAGATTATCAAGGAATAAGATATGTTGAGTTATTGTGTTGGTTTGCGACGTCAGTATTTAATCTATAGTCATAGACACAGCTGAGTAATGATAACGTCTCATCTAAGGGTGAGAGAGGTGATTGAGGGTGGTGAGACACTGGAATAGGTTGCCCAGAAGGTTGTTGATGTCCCACCCTGGTAGCTACAGATCACAGAATCATCAAGGTTGAAAGAGACCTTTAAGATCATCCAGTCCAACCATCAACCCAGCACTACCACTGTAACCTTCAAATCAATAAGACCACATCATGTAGCACCAGATCCAGGGGTCACTTAAGCACCTCCAGAGATGGTGACTCCACCACCTCCCTGGGCAACTTTTTCCAGTGATTGACTACCTTAATAGCGAAAAAAAATTCTCCTAATATCTGATCTGAATCTCCCCTGTCTCTGTTGAAGACCATTTCCTCTGGTCCTCTCACTGCAGGCACAACAGAAGAGACCAGTCCCCACCTCACTACACCCTCTTTTCAGGGAGTTGCAGGGAGTGATGAGGAGTAATTCACCCCGTGTGGTGGCCTGATGAAGTAACAGCAAGTCACTGTTTTCCTGATCTCCAGTAAAGACTGTTCAGATAATTCCACTACTGAATATCATCTCCTCTTCTGAGTCCAAGATCTCATACAATTTTTCAAGGAGGAGAAAAACTCAATGACAGAATATTTTTTATAAATACTTCTAAGTTGTATTTATCATATTAAATATGCGAAATTAAAAAAAAAAAAAGTGGGGACACAACAATGTAACAAAACCTATATTAAAAGAAGTGCCTCAAATATGTATGTATATATTATAATGTCTCTAGAATTATTGACTCTGCTTTTCTTCAAAGCTTAACCTTCATAATGAGTCCTTATCCCTGCTTCCTTTCTTCCTGTCCTCGTTTTTGACATACTTCTATTCCCAATCTCCAGCATGAGAACCAGAAATGTGATTATCACTTCATCAGTCTAAAGGGGCAAAAAAGTAAAATAACAGCAGCATTTCTAAGAAAATAAATAGCCCACTTATAGTATATTCCAATTAGTTGGTTTAGTTACCTTTGACCATCTCAATGCACAGGTCTAGTGGTATTTCCGTTCTCTTTCTTGCCTGGTCCCATGCCTGTCTCACCTTCCCTTTGATTTTTTGAACTTTCTTACCTTTCCTGACATACATTGCAGCCTGACTTTTTGTTTGACTTCTGCAGGAGATTTCACATCAGGAATAATCTCTCTGCAAATGACAAGGGACACTGAGATAGACAGCAGCCATAATGATAAAAGTTTTATAATACAAAACCCTTCTGAATCTGGTTTCCCTGGTTTTCAAGTTTGGCAAGGTTGAAAAAAAATAATTGGCTCAGCTATTTGTTACAAAATCCTCTAACCTGACAGTTGCTATGGAATTCCATCCAAATCCATTTAAATTCTATCCATCTGAAACTGGATTCCATTCTATCAAAAGCCAAAGAAATATATTTATGTGAAGAAAAAGATGTAGCTAACACATACAGGCAATAAAATTTAACTGAAATTTTTATGAGATGAAATGTGTTTTTAGATAAATAGAAATATTTCTCAATCCATATTTGATGGAAACTACTGGGTTTTTTCACCTGAACCATATAATCTAGCACCTGCAATTTCACCTTGCCAAATTTATCTTTGTAATTATAATGATACACAAACCCAAAATATCTCCCAAATATAAATGGAAAAAACAACATTTTTTGATAGGGAAATGTATTTTTTGATTGACTGCAAAAAAATACATTCCAGACAAGACTTGACATTTAAAAACAGTGTTAGTAGCAAAAATCTGACTATATGCTGGTTCTCCTCAGGAGAGCAGACCTTGGCCTATTTGGGTCCTGCTGGGAGGAAACCATGGAGACTCTCTTAGAGACAAGACAGGTCCAGGAGAGCTGGATGATCTTCAAGGATCAGCTCCTCCAAGCTCAGGAATGGTCCATTCTGACGAGCAGCAAATGGAGCAGAGGTGGCTGGAGATGTCCACGGATGAATAAGCAGGTCCTGATTAAATTGAAACACAAAAGAGAAAGGTACAGAAGGTGGAAGGGTCAGATGCCCAGACAGGAATGTCAAGGCTCTGCTAGAGCATGTAGGGATGGATGAGGTCAGGAAAGCTAAAGCACAGCTAAAATTTAATCTGACTAGGGACATGAAGGACAACAATAAAGACTTCCACAGGGGTATCAGCTGTCTGTGAGCATTAGAAAGCTAACATATCTTCCCTTTCGGGGATGGATTAGTGTCAAGATAAATAGAAATACACAACATTCTCAATGATAAAATGGATAGGAACAACTTGAATGTTATCAAAATTAAGGCCTCAGTAACATCCTCCAATTATTCATATATTTTTATAATTTGCTTTTAATCTGAACTTTAGAGTAGAAATATGTAATACCAGTGAGAGAGAAAACAGAATTTCAAAATGTAATAATTTCCCAAAAAAGAAATTTCCAGGGTTTGAACACTAATTTTTTACTTTGACTAGGGTCTGAACTTTCTATGTGGACCACAGTTTACACTTTTATTATTTCAGTCATGAATGATTCTAAAACACAGGTTAAAATATGTTGGTAATTTCTCACAATCTTTCAGAAAAAGTTCCATTCCTATCCTTTGATTTGGAATAAAACTAAAATTCCCAGTTTTGAATTAGTACAGAATGGGATTTTTGTCACCCCCAAGAAAATTCATCTGGCTCTGGGTAAGTAATACACCTTTGAAAAAGTCATATTTTTTCATATTCTAATTGTTGAAGTGACTGATTTAGCAGCCTGTGATTTTGGAAAGTCTTTGACTTTTTCTCCCCTGCAATGTAGTTATTGTAAATACTGTGTAAATGCAACCAGAAATTGCACCATTTTAGAAAAAATGTTCTAAATTACCATAAAATTAAGGCCTCAGTAGTGATACTGACTCAAAGAGTATCATGAATTAAAGTTCAGGTGTTGATCTTCCTGGCTACAATGTAAACAAAGCTTGGATAATTGCAGAAGTGGCTTCTAAGCAGTTCCACGTGCAGATGTGTTTACAGGTGCACACGTAAATAATGTCATCTTAAAATAAGGTATCACCCTTCCTCCCTCTCTTCCTTGTAGTTAGTTTTGTTTGTGGAAGAGGTTTAAAGCTTATTGCTTCAGGTCTGGTGCAGTAAGCACTCACAGCATGCATTTTTCAGATGCATACACACCCCAATGTGCATTTAGTCTCAGGTGCACTAACACCCTCATCATTCCCATCTCTTGAAGAGCAGGAAATTACATTCTGAGTGAAAGAGATTCTCCACAACCAAGATACAAAGAAAAAATCAGAAATCATGTTCACCTATTAGAGATCAAAATATGAAACAAAAAGCAACCAATTGCAAAATAACCACTCAGAAAGCAACAAAACATTTTTCATCTGTAGCACTGAATGCATTTTATGAGCAAAGCCAGTATCTTTATGCCCATTAAAAAAAAAAGTATCTAAACAGAAAGGCATGTGGAGGTGAAATGGAGAAGACCACAGCTAACATGACAAACAGGAAAGAAAACTCAGGTGCAATTGCGGGGTAATGCTGTCTTTTTAAAGTGGAAATTTAAAGGTGTGAACTGGGCATCCCCAACATCAATAGCAGATAGCTTCCAGACACAGCAATGTAAGGGACATACCTTGGAAAGAGCAACTTCTCATCTGGGGTTAGACAGGGATTAGAAAGCAAAGGCCACATAAATCACAATAATCTCCAGGAGCATCTTTTTGTATTTTTCAGAAACCTAGTCACAGCTGTCAGTTTGGCAGGGCTTTGGAGATGCAATGGAGCAGGTCAGGCCAATGTCTGCTGAGGATACAAGTGGCCTGCAGAATTTCAGCATAAAACCGGCGAAGCTGATTGAGTAAGGAGCTTCTCTCAGTCAAGGGTGAGATAAGAACTTTCTTTGTGAAGAAAGTTTAGTAAATGTAAATAACATTTGTGTGTTAGCTTTTTCCAGGCAATAAACTGCAAATCAGCCCAAGAATGATAATATTTTTTGCTTATATACAGGCACAGTAACATCTGCACACAGTTTCTAAATAGGAGACTAAGATTTGTCACTTTAGCTTGCTTTTTAATGGATCTTTATAGCATTAATCATTAAAGCAATAGTGTTTCATTTCTATTGACAACGTGCTTTAAAAAGTGTAAGAAACCATCCCCATCTTAGGACAGAAACCCAAGACATATTAGAAGTTCCATACTAGAAAGGATTTTTTGCCCTTTTACCCCTTAGCCCTCATCTTGCTCCACTGTTTTCAGATGCTCCTGTCCTAGTCTTCATCAAAAGAACAGGAGAACAGTTTTCAAAGGTAAAACCTAAAGTTCTAGCTTCTCACCAGAACTAGATTTATTACACTTAAAATTGTATTGGCTTTATTCATCAAGGGCTTGCTTTCTCACTCAGCTTTTGGACAAGCATCTCAACTATACACTCACTTCAAAAATCCCCAGTGCTGCAGCTTGGCAGTCTGATAAGCCTCCAATCTATTACTGCAGATATCTATCTCTGAGAGACATCTTGCTCCTAATGATGACCTCATCTTCCTTTGGAGAAAAGGAAAAAAAAAACCTTTGCAATTTGTCCTTTGTTCCCTAAGAATGTGGTTTTCTTTCATTAGTTTCTGTATCCCACCTGCAATTAAATCATCTTGACTTCCAAAGCCACATACCAGGGATGAAATCTCTAACAGCCTTTATAAACTGAAACCAGTCAGTGATTAGCATACCTTTATCTGACCAACTACTATGTGTGCCAATTTTTCTTTTAAATCAAGCAGTGATGTGGAGGATGACTCTTAGAAATAAGCAGGATAAAGAAGCACAGGCTCTCCATGACTCACTGTGGGACTTTAATCTTTTTTTATGAGTTATGTTAAATTACAGGCACTGAGATTTCTAGAAGTATCAGTACACCAATGCTTGTGTCCACAAATTATTATTAGTTTCACCTATCTGCCTAATTAGATAGTCACAGAAATATCTCAAAGTCTCATTTTCAATGGTGTTTTTTATTTACAATGCCTTGGGAAGGTAGCAAACCTTTGGCAACAAAACTGTCTCCTGCAGAGAGGTAGAAGTTGGCAGATTAAGGGAGTAATCCAAGGCCACAAAAAAAATCTATTGCCAAGTCAGGACTGAACCCAGATGACCTGGGTATTATTAAAGCCTTCTGTGGATCGATCAAGTAATTGATGTTGTCCATTTAATCTGGTTACCTGTACAGCCCACACAGTACACTAAGTATGTGAGTTTTCAGTGGAACAACATGTTTTCTATGTGAGTTAGGTGGGGTTTAAGACTAGAAAACAGCACCAAGATAATTATTGTTGTTTTTCTTAAAAAAGTAATATATTCCACATTTTCATTTTGCAGGCTTAAAAGCAAATTTAAGTAGCTCTGATGATGACCACACAGAGGACAGTTTGGGTTGTCAAATGAATTTTGACAGAGTTGCTTTTGGGAGGCAGCCAACAGAGAGGAGGCAGAATCTGATTTAATTTGCATTTAAATAAATACCTAGTGATCAGAGGTAAAAAAAGAGAACTAGAAAAAAAAAGTTATTTATAAATGGGTTTTGGGTCCTCACAAAACCTTCAAATGCAGTAGTCCAGGATAAGTTCCTTTCCAGGAAACAATTGTACATTTGACAGAGCATCAATACCCAGATTTAACAGATTTAATTTACAGTTAAGGTGTCAACACCCAGGTCTAACCTCATGAAGGAGAGACCAGAAAAACTGAGAACACACTATGAATAACAACCTCAATGCATTCCTGTAAAGAATCTGGGTCTGAGGCACTAAGAGATCAGAATAATCCCAAAGAGGAGCTGACAAAGGGAGGGAGAAAAAAAAATATCTGCTGAACTGTCAAAGAGCAGAAGAAAAAAATATGAGAGAATTCAGCAGATGTGATTGGAGATTAAGAAGAATAAACTGAGACTGACACACCACAATGAAATATTCAGACTTCACAGTGAAAAGGACATCATATGAATAAAGACAGATTTTTGAGTAAGCAACAAATTGTGAAAACAGAGATGGAATAAAGCTACTAAATCCATAAACTGGGCCTCATCCTGAATCAGTAGTTTTGTTAAATTCTTGATTCTGTTCAGATTCATTTGCAGCTTGACTATATCCCAAACTGGATATGCAGCCATTTACTTCTCATGATGATAACAGTGCTGACATTCTTGCCACCTTAAATAATTTGTAGTTCTCTAACCATGTGTTTATGAAAAATTTTCACATGTAAACTGACTTAGCCCTCAAATCCCTAAGGCTTTAGACAACTGTGACTTGTCATTTCTCCATACATGTTAGAGTTTCTTCTTTTTTTTCCTTTCTGAAGCACTATAGAAAATAATTTTGTGATTTCTGCTTCAAAGTTCACCTTGTTAAAAGCCTGCATTGATCTCTTCAGAGAAAGAGAATGAGAAAACAAGTATACATAGAACAGAAAAGTCAATAAAAATCACTCCTTAACTCTGCTTGGAGACATGCAAACTGTTTTTCACATACTTGTGAGAACATTTAGCTTTCTATTCTTTCAGACATTGTCATCGTAGCAAAATATTTTAGGCTTTCATAAAACTGCCAGAGTCTCAGTCTCTCAGGTGAGTGAAACATAGCTACAACCTGCAGCAAGGAGAACAGTACCATTCCTCTCCTACAGCTCTGGAATGGTTAACTACCACCACTAGTTTATTACAGAGCTGATGAATGCATTTCTGAATGGGTCTGTCTCTTCTGGGATATAACAGGATGATGGAGAAGGAAACTCCATTTAATGCTCCTTCCTAAGAATTTCTGTTTGCCTGAAAACCCTTGGATCCTCACTGATGAAAGTTTTGCACAGATTTTCAAAGCAAAGAAGAAAAGAAGAAAAAGCCTTAATTACTAGCATTGCGAAATGACAGGGGTCTTTAATTTTAATTGATTTGCATAATTTAGGCTTAATTTTGTATTTCAAAATACTTTCCAGGATTATATGCTATATATTTAAGTAGGAATTGTGAGGAAAGCTAAGAATAAGAGAGATTTAAAGCTGTGAAGCCACTGAGGGAGAAGCCTGATTACTGTGCAAACACTGGCCAGCAGCATGAGTTAATGTACGCAGTGATCCTGATAACATTGCAATAATTTTCATATCAATATGTAATCTGATATTTAATCTTTTACTGAAGGCAGTTTGTTCTACTTAACTATCAACAGCTCAGAGCTGAGGTAAAGTTATCCACAGTGATTTGAATGGGAAGTTCTGTCCCTGTAGCAAACAGCTCTCAGAATTTGGGTTTTGGTTTGCATTAGCTGTGCTTGCCTCATCTTTCTCTAGCTTTGGCATTTTGTTATAAAGTGCCATTTTCGCCTCCTGGACTTAATTTTAATAAGGACTGGGATGTTTGTGTGCTGCTTCGAGCAAGATCCCAGTGCTCAGAGTACTGGGATACTGCATGTGCAAACCTTATACCAGCTCCTCACTGGTCACCCCACAGTTCAGCAGGGAGATACACAGAGACTTTCCAACCACTGCCACAGACTTGCAACTCACAGAATCTTTCTTATTGCCCTTTGGTTTTTGACTTTCTTCTCCCAGAAGTAAAATGTACCCCCAGCACATGTGGATTACTAACTCTCCAGTCTCCAATGTTTTGTTTTTTTTTTTATCAGGTGGCTTTAACTAGAGAATCTTTTACCCATTGACTTCAGTCAAGTGGCAGTGATTTTAATCAACCTTCATCCCATGTGAGACTATATTAGGAGGTCAGAGAGGGGAAATTCAGCTCATTCTCACCTTGTTCTTGCGTGTCACACATTTGTGACAGTAGCAAACAGGATGTGTGGTGAAGAGCAAGTCTCTGACGAGCAGATATATTCCCTGCTCAAGACAAAGTGAACTGGATCTCTTTGCAAAACACATCAGTGGATGTAATTGTAGACATACATGTTTATTCTATTTCCTAGAGTTTTTAATGTCTGGGTTTAAAAAAGCAAGTGGAGCTCTGCCCCTGTAATTAATTTGTTTAAACTGGAAGCTTTATGGCTGCTAAACAGAACTCAGCCTCTTAATCAATTCACTAAGAAAAAATTGTTTACAGGTAAGCAGGATAGTCTGGGATATGAATGCTGGGTTTAACTGTTCTCTCTATCAAAAATTTCCTTGTTCATCACTGGTCAAGTCACTGAGAATTTGTGTGTCTTAGGTCAGTGGAACAAGGATAAATAAGAGTTCCTTATTTCTGGGATGGGTAGTGACAATAAAATCTGAGATTTCTTGAGGTGCACAGGCATACCTAGTGTGCATTTCTCTCAAAGAAGTTAAACCAGGGGTTTCTGGTTTGTTGGTTTTTTTTGTTTTTTTAATCATTTATGAGCACTTTCAGCTTTTCCTCTTCTGTTGACAGCAATAGCAAAGATACAAATGACTAAATGCACTGGCATCCTCCCCTTCATCCTTTGGGCTCTTTCCTGTCAGTTCATGACTGATGTGTGTATGAAGATTCAGTGCTTTTTAAGCATGGCAGGAGGAATAGTCACTTCTGCTACTTGTGCAACCCAAAAAGCTTTTATGGAAAAAAAATTAATTGAGCTGTCTACTGAGCTTCTCACTATATCTACTACCCCTGCAGAGGCAACAGTGCCTGTAAGACCAAAAAGACAGAAAATACTTAAGGGCCTTAATACTTAAAAAGTGTAGCCTTTCAACCTTACAGAAATTCATCTTTCTGTCAGAGCTGCCATGCCTCTTCAACATCAAACTTCCCAAAATCACAAATAGCCAAAATCCTTCCATTTTTTCCAAAGCGAAGAAGACGATTTGACTGGGAATATTCAGCTACACAACTGTCACATAGCAAGCACTTTTGGCTCTGTTGCTCTTCTTTAGTTATTAGTTTTATTTCCTGGGTTGAGGACCAATGACGTCCTTTTGGAAAAGGCTACGATTTCTGGAGTCTTTTGCATCTGCAGAGGTCAAAAAAATTATCTGTCAAATTCAATTTTATTGACTTTCTTGATTTACTTTCAGGAAAGAATATTATGTGGAATTCCCCTATCAGTTAGCCACAGCTCCAGGAAATTTCACTGACATATCATACCTCATATCTATGTTTCTATTTTGCCCTTACAAATCAGTTAATTTGTAAATTGCTTGCTTTCTCTAAGTGCTTTCCAAAGAGAAATGTTTGGCTGATAAACCATAAATGTAATGACAAGTCGTTAACGTTCCTTTTCCTCGACAAACAAAATTATACAGAATAGAGGAAAATACCTGTACCATAGTGGACCGATAATAAGTTAATTTTTTTCAATTGAAGTTCCTCTTCTGTGCTTGAAATATTACTCAAACTAAATCTCATTTCATTTTCACTGCCACCTGCTATCTCCCCACCATGAACAAACAGTTTCATGTTAAAAATTCTGACTGTGTCTGGCGAAGATAAATGTCATCAGATTATAAGACTGGGGGCCTGATTTGATAATGAGCTTTCCCCATTCCACATTAAAATACCAAATAAGAAAAAATATTTTGGAAGTTATTTCTACTCTAAAAAAAATTTCTCTGTGCTAGACTATCAAAAGTAAAATAAAACATACACTTTTCATTGAGCTGTAAGAAATTATGAACAACCAGAGAGTTTGGAGATGGCTGACCTCCTTTCTTTGCCTATTAGAAATCTTCAGCTGTTGTTGCATCAGTAAAATTCCAGCAGGTAGACCCAGATCTATGTGTCTACCTCAATTTTGAGTATTTCTGGGACACTGTGATTCCCAAAGTTCTCCCAAATGAAAACAGCAGCTTAAAATTTTGCAACAGAGGACACACCTTATTTAGCAATATATTTAGCCCTGTTTATCTCTCTTTTAGGTATATGAATAATCAAAATGAATCGGTGTAATTATGACTAAATTTAAAGTTCAACATGTATTTAGCTGAATTAATTAACTACTGAATGAATCAGGACATGTAAAAATAGATCTGGATATTTTCTTTAATTTTTTGGTTTAAAAAAGGTGGAGGAATCAGCATGAAAGGGCTGGCTGGCTTAGCTCTTGAAACATTCAAGGTAATCTCACTCTGGAATACAACAGAGTTTATGCATGAAGTGTCTGGGAAAGATAAGAAACAGTAATTCAAGAAAAAAGTTCCTCCAAATATATTTCTGAAGCATTGCATTTTCTTTCCCTCAATGTTTTTTTCAACATGTTTAAAATTCATCTATTTAATTAAAGAAAGAAAAAGTCTTCTTTATCTATGATTTTATCTTCATAAAAAAGGGATTTCTGAAGCTGGATTGCAGCTGCTATTTAATATCTCAAATCATAGTGTAAGTCCACTTACAACATATGTGTTGATTGTCTCATCAAAAAGTAACTAAAAAGAAAAGCAGTAAACAGCTCTCTGAATGCAAGAAACATAACAAATCCAATAGGAATTTAATATATTTCAAGAATAAAATCAACATGTATTCTTCTTTAACTCACTTTCATACTAATAACCAAGTGATTCTTCTAAAAAACAAAGCCTTTATTTGTCCTTAAATTCACAACTTTTCTCTGACACAGTAGACAGAAAGCAAAGGATAAATGTTAGTAAGCACTTGTAAGAAAGACAGTATGTCACATTTAATACTTTCATGTGTATTTCATGCACATTTCCACATGCTTCTCTAAATCATATCTCATCAACTGCCTTGTAGAACACCTCATAGTCTATGTATCCTGTTTGGCAATCAGGATGCTGTGGAACACTGAGTAGAAAGCTGTGCTAAATGACACCTTCTGCAAACAACAAATTTCTCTCCCTTCATCCACAACATCAGTCATTCCACCCTGGAAGGCACAAATTTGAGCCTGGTAAATCCATGCTGGCTTCTTCAAATTACCTTCTGGTACTTTATGTGCCCAGAAAAAGCTTCCATCAGAATATGGTCAACAGCTTTTTAGAGGCTGAAGGCCAGCTGATTAGCCTAGAACCCAGACTGTACTTGTTACCTTTCTTGAAAAATGGGCAGGATCTCAGCTACAGACTTTAGAAGATTTCCAAATTCACATGCTGGTGCACTATAAAGTTACCTGGGTTTTTCACTCACTAAAACAAAATACTTTATATTTTTACAACATAGTTAGCCTTTACAATACCTATTTCCTTGAATCATTAGTCCTCTTGTAGAAACAATCATAACTCAGTTAGATCTCTCAAGAAACAAGAGCAGTCTCTGGGATACATTTATTATTGTTAAGAGCGAAGTATAAACAAGAAGCAGCTAAATATGGGCCAGTGCTGTGCAGAAAGCCTGATATTTCTCTTGAAACACAGGACTTTGAAAATGTGATTTGGGAAACAGTGCAGCTCACATGCTTTATGGACAGGACATTCTATAGGTGTGACATTCATTGGTGTGTGGCACACAGTTCATACATATTGCAGATATGAAATTACAGAGGGAAATACGATAGGAAAATCTGGTTTGGACATCTAACATATAGTCATCCAAGATTGTGGAATCTCCATAATTTATAGGATTTTAATAGAAAATTGTCAGTCAAATGCCTCTTGGGAACGGTGAGTACATTCAGGTAAGTTACGATAGATACTGACTGAAAGTTCATATTTAAAAGACCTGTTGAGTCTCCCTCCAGTGAAATCTTTCTTATCAACAGAACTCAGTCATGAGATTCAGTAGAAAAGGGAATGAAATTAAAGTCATGACATCAGATTTCCAAGAAATTACCTGCTTCCAGTTCAGTTAGCTCAGCAATCCCCCAAATTAGTGTTGATAAATGATGTATTTCAGGTAAGTTGTAAAACCTGTATCTTAAACTCGTGAAGTCAGCAGTTTCCCCAAAGAAGTGCTTTTATTTTCCAAATGCTTGAATCAACTACTTCCCCTATTTAGTCTCAGTTTCTGTCACTCACAGTTTACTTATATGCAGCTACAGCTGGAAACTCAGTTCTCCCTCCTTTTCAGTCACAAACTGCTGGGTCTCTTGAACACCTCTTGCCTTTCTCAGAATCACAAAGTAATTGCTCAATTCAATTGATTTTAGAGCAGATGAAAAGATTCTTGTGTACTGCTGGAAGAGGTTATTGTATTGAAAAGAGGTTGGGGAAGGCAAGGTGGTGTTATTCTGCAAGCTGAGGGGACAGAATATGACAGTGTTAGCAGACAAAGGAGTAAGTGGCTCCAAAATCTGATCTATTTTATGTTCATCCTGCACCAAGACTGTACTCAATACATACATCCAGGCATACCAGCACTACAGCAAAAGGTGTTAACTCAGATTTTTCTGAATGTTACAAAGCTTCAATTAGGTCTCAGAACAAGCTGTTTTATTTATATACTGAACTTCAGCATAGACCAAGTCACTGTGCATCAGTGGTATCAGAGGTGAGGTTTTGCAACAGTGAAGTGCATTTCTGAATCTCTTTAGGTTTTAATGCTCATTGACTTGGACAGGTAATCAATTGTTGCATCTCCAAAGGCCCATAGATATTGACTTTGGTCTCCAAAAGACTTTATAAAGAGTCATTTGGGGGGGATACTTTCACTTCAAATTGAATTGTGGACTATTAAATCTCTCAAGTAAAATACTAGAACAAACACTAGATGTCAATGCTCCTTCTGCATTTTTAAATAGAACACAAATGCTCCTGGTTGAATATGAGGTTCCTAGAAGGATCTCAGCTTGTTCTTTTTCTCTGGCAGATTCTTTAAATCGTTATGGATTTTATTTCCCTTGCAGACAAAATGCATTACTTCTACAGTTCTCACTCTGCTTCTCCCGTAAGACAATAACAATACCTCCTTAGCATTAGGCATGATTCAGCTGTGCAAAGTCTGGAGAGAAGGGAGCAGGAAAAATGATACAGCAATAAATTAACTTGATGCTTATCTCTCGGTTCCTTGCCTACACATCTGATAAAAGACCAAGGGATGAAAAAGATGGGAAAGATTTATTTTAAACAGTATCTTTTTGTTACATATTACCTACTTTGTATAGAAGATTAGATTTTTTTTTTCATACTCTGCTGAAAAATGAGTGATAATAACAGAATCAGCAGAATTAATAAACATTAATTACTCAGCTAGCTTGGCAGTAACCGATACATTGGAATTCCTGCCCTTTGCACTGAATCATCATCATAGAATCTATTAGGATGGAAAAGACCTCGGAGATCGAGTCTCACTTTTGACTGATCCCCACCTCATCATCTAGAACAGGATACTACGTGCCACGTACAGTCTTTTCTTAAACACCTACAGGGCAATGACTCCACCACCTCCCTGGGCAGCTAGTTCTAAAGTTTAACTATCCTTTCTGTGAAGAAATTCATCCTGATGTCCAACCTGACAGCCTTAGGCTGTGTCCTCTTGTCCTATCAACTGGTGGTCTGGGTAAAGAGGCTGATCCCCACCTGACTAAAATCTCCTCCCAGGTAGTTGTGGATAATGAAGTCTCCTCCTCTCCTCTCTCTTCTCCAGGCTAAAGAGCCCAAACTCCTTCACCTGCTCCTCAAAGGACTTGCTTTTGCCAGGTCATTTCTATGAACTGGTAGTCTTCAATATATCTAACAAGCCAACAAAAGGATACCAAGAAGGAGGTGTAAATAGAAGATTTTTTTTAAGAAATAATGTTTACAAAGAATGTAATATTTCAGAAATGTAGACTCTGGTAAACTGTTTGACTCATTAATAGTTCTTAGGAGGTTGCACGTGAACAAGGTTAGGTATGAAAACATACAACATGAACACTCCGTAAATATTTTATCTAAGCACTTCAGATATGCTCTTGTATGCAATCTATTTACTGTGACATATTTATAATGTCCAAGGCTGATCCATCTGATAGACCATCCAAACCTGCTATTTTTACTTCAGTAAAATGATAATGTGTCTCAAAATCACATGTAGCTCCAGTTTAGGCCTGCAATCAGCATCTTCCACATGTCCTCACCACCTGACACTTCCCTTCAGCTTCCACACTGAGCCAGCCCTGTAGCAAGCCAGTATTTGTGAGAGGTAGGATATGAGTATCTGTACCATGGGCAGGCAGGGGTGAGGAAGACAGGTTTGTGTATACCAGGTATAAATATCTTGCACTAGACCTAGGATCTTCCTCTGCCCCATGAAAGCCTTACAATTGGCCTCAGAATATGCAGAGGTACTCCCTGCTCCAAAATTAGCAAGGAATTACCAGTACCATAGGCAGGTGCTAATGCAATGGAAGGGTCAAGGAAAGGTGCATTGGAGATAATGAGTTTCAAAAAGGGCACTGAGACATTCAAGCACTATAAAGTACAAAAAAAGTTATTATCAGGAATAAAACTGCTTTGTCATACTGAAGTTATAGTGGCTTCAAACAGAGGAGCTGTTAAGAAGGGAAGTCCCACTTTAGCTGAGAGACTAAAAAGTTGTACATAGATCAAAAGGCAGATAGAGAGGCAGGCAGGCAGACGCACAGAAAGATAGTCAGACCACTAGTCCAAATACTTAGAGCTCAATTAGATTATATTTCCACAGAAGCTAATCCACATATATTTCCAAAGAAATCAACATACAGAGAATACTCTTACATGATCAGCGTGCATCCCTAGAAGTGCAGGATGAGGAGCCATCTCTGCCTGCAATCCCCACCCGAGACTGGACTTCAGTCTCTGCATCCTTCATCAGTAGTAATGTCCATGGCTGCAGACTGTGAAGGGTGCACACAATGCCTCCTAAGGCACATCTGAGAGGAGGGAGCACCCCCTCCCAAAACAGACTTCAATTCTTTGTGAAGAAAAGTTTTCCATCCTCATCCACATCTCCCTCTCCTCTGGGACTGCTCTGCCTACCTTGGCCTTGGGAGGTTACATGGAGGCTGGAGATATACCATACGTCAGACCTGTGACCTTCATCAGCTGCATAAGTCCCAGGAAAGAAAAGACTTTTAGCTGGAAATGTTGCAGAGCCTATAGCTCCTTTGAATCTATAAATAAGATTTGTAATGCTGCACTGAGAACAGACAATGAAAATGCCCTCCTTTTACATATTAAACTACCCTCAAAAAATACATCCAAGGAGATTTATATGCACTGAATAATATAAATATTCCTCTCAACAAGCAGCATAGCAAGAGTTTAAACCTACCAACCTTTTTATTATCAGGCTATTTGTTTCTTTGCTGTTTATAACTGATAGTATTTGTTTTTCTTTTGTACACACCTCCCTAACCCTATTTTACCAGTGAGTTTTTCTTGTATATTTATGGCGGTTTTGATTAGCTCCTCTGTAAACTAATTTATCTGTATGGTCAAAGGGGATTTTTGATTTCGCTACCTGAAATAATTTCTTGTTCTTCCTGTCTCTGCACCTTGTTTTGTACCCTGCTCATTTCTGCTTGCACTTTTCACCTGTTTCTTCGAAGTCCAGATGACCTCCTGTTTTCTCCAGCTAGCCCCTTAAATTTCTTCACAATTCTGACACCAAGGATTTGCCAAAAATTTTCCCCCACGGATCTTTGCCACCTCAGGTTTGCAAACTCTTCCCAGGAGTGGGAGAACTGAAACAATCAAAGGACAACTGTGGGAAGGAAATCTCGTGTTTCAGCTTCCCTCACTGTACCAGCAAGAAACAAAATGATTTGCTGCCACACAGTGATAGGAAAATACAGTCTGGATACAAGAAACAGCAGCAAGCAGAGTAATTTTGAAACGTACCTTTATTCAGACAACATCAAAGTGTTTACTGCCCCATATTTCTGCTTCCTTCCACACCCTCAGAGCTGCTCACTTATACACATCTGTCTATTCATTAACATCTAATTAAGCTGTACATCTGCTGCAGCTTTACATCAGCATTGCATTCCCCCACATTTAAACTGCCTGAAGCTTTCTGTGAAGCTTTCTGTCTTTTTTTTTTTTTTTCATATTTGTTTCCAGTGCAGTAAGAGCTAAAAAAGCTTTTTCATGCTGACTGACAAAGAGAAAGAAAATAAACTCTGGATTTTGCAAAGGATGAAAGAGCAAAATATGCTTCTCATCCAAAACCAACCTCTCCTCAGGGATGTACCCCAGGAAGGCAGGGAGGTTTCTTTTAATTAAAGGAATAATGAAAAAATAAGAGTACCATAGCTGTAGACACCACGGTCAAGGCAGAAATTGGGTAAAAGTAGTTCTGGCTTTTTCTGCCATGAGAAGAGGTTGCACATTATCACTTTACCTCACTTATTCTGCTGCTTGTTTCCAGCCCATTTTTACGTTCACTAAAGTTAAAGCAATGCCAGAGATTAATGGCCAAACCCAAGGTGATTTCCTGCCTAGATTTCATCCTACCCCTCAGGGTGCATTACTTAGATATCTCTTATACAGTGATACTCCAGAAAGCCACATTAGCTGGTAACACCCCTTGCCTCCTTTTTTTTGCTGATTCTGACAGGTCTGAGAAATGGAGATGAAGCAAGCAGCTCCAATGCCTGCTGGCACAGATAGACTTGTCCATTCTCTCTTTTCTGATCATGGACAGTCTTCTGCTCTGAATTACAAAAGAGAGACCTCAGGGAATGCTCCTGGGTATTTTCCAGTCATCGCTAAATACACTGGTGCTTGAATGCTGGATTTCTTGCTTTCTACCAACATTTTCAATGCACGCAATTTCAGAAAGATGTTAAGATGCTAAACCCCAGACCAAGAGAAAAAAACATCAGCCAAAAAGGTTTATGACAAAGCAGCATGCAGCACTGAGCCATTACTTTTATCAGAAGTAACTCTATTTTCTTATCCATACAAACAATATCCCACTGTGGGCACAGAAATATCCACCATAAAGATAGAATTCCTTCAGCAAAGCAAGGAAGGAATCTCATTGCTGACAAGACTTCCATGAGGTCCATAGTTCTCAGAAAATATTGCATACACTGAAAAAACTGTTTAGATTGTGGCTGTCATCACTCAAGTTCTTTGACTTGTTGATACTCCAGAAAGACTTGATGTGTGCTTTGCTAACAGATCTCCATGTTAAGTGTTTAAAACATGATCACGTCTATAATTTCCTGAGATTCAATTCAAATTCCCTGCAGTAACACACACAGTAGTACATTTTGTACACATATGTCAAATGATTTGAAGACTTCAATATCAATAGCATATGTAAACTACAAGTGAAAGTCCCATGGACATATTTTAAGGATGGAGATCTTTTTCCTCTTCTCCTTTACACACTAGGCCAAAAATCTCATGTAAATGACTTCTTGGGAGTTATATCTTATTTTGAGCATTTAGATATCTCTTATAAAGACATTGAGGCTTGATTTAGAAGCTACCAGCAAGACAACCCATCATAAGTGGAAGAAAGTTGTTCCACTGATTAATTGTTCTCCTTTAATTTACCTAAGTCTAGCTTCCAGATCCTGAATCGCATGGATTCATCTTTCTGACAGAAACACCACCTACAATAAGCCATCTCTTCCCACGATCACCTTTTAATTTTCTCTTTGATGCACTAAACAGATAAAATTTTCTCTGTTTTTCCCTAGAATAATGTATTTTTTATTACTCTTTTCTCAATCCTTTTCAATCCTTCATAATTTTTTTTGAAGGATGACTATTAGAACTCAAAACAAGAGTGTATCATTAGCACCAGAGGTTCATGACTCATAACAGTAGTTATAACTCTCACTCAAGCAATTGAAACAGCTAGGAAGAAACATGCTAGTCCCTCTTCATGCCATGACAACTGAAAAAGTAGCATTTCCTTGTTCATATATGATATTTCCCAATCAGTTCTTCAGAAGCTGTATTGAGCCCTAGCTACATCAGACTGCCCACTCATGTTCACTGCTCTGATGCTCTTCAATAATTCATTCCAAGGATGAAGCTCCAGTTTCCTAAGACTGACACACTTTCTGCATACCTGGCAATGCAGCTACGTAGGATAAGGACACAAACACTTTTGTGTTGAGGTATGTACTTGTTTATTTCTGAAAATGATCCAGAGCAGCCTCTATTTCCCATATGCAATTTATCATTGTTATTCAGTTATTAATTCTGTGTTATCACAAATACAAATTTGATATTTACAAATGCAGTCCTCCCAGATTAGACCTAGTCAAGAATAAACAGTGGCAGCACCTGCCCAGAAACAAATTTTTAGGACTGTGACTCAAACTTTAAATTTATTCTTGCTTAGTCCCTACCCTGCTTCTGTGAGCTCTCTTCATTTTGTTTAGTGGTAAATTTTTCATCAGAACACTGTGTCAGTATATCACCTGTCTCAAAAATGCCTTGGATATATTATATCACAGAGAAACACTCACTGAACACATCCGAGATCTCAAAAACTGCATTCACTGCTTGACAGAATCCAGCTTCTATAAAAGCATGCTGATGGCATTAATTATACTGCCATTTCCTTCTACTCTTCCATTTGTGCCTTTCCTTGATTTTACCATGGAGTGGACACTCCATGGTTTCTTGGGCAAATTGGCCAAATGCTTTAAGTGATCAGCATTAGAATACATATAATTATATACTGGAACATTCCCATTTTTTCCAAGACTTGTTTTAAAAAAATAATCCATGTCTAAGGGTGTGAACAGTGCTTAACTTCCGGTTTTTAACAGTCTTTATGAATAACATTAAAATGTGGAGGATTTCATTATTACTCTAATCTCCAATATATTGCTACAGCATTCGGTTTCTTTTGGGGTAGTATATATTTGTGAGTATAGATGAACATTATAGCTTTCTGTGCATCCTGAGATGATGTTTTTCAGACTGGATCTGTACAGAGATATAATATTTATTTTAGCAGAAATAAGGTGAGTCTACTCCAAAGTTTACTTGAAGTTTGGAGCAAGAGACCACAACTCCCCACAGAAAGAAAACATTAAAGGTAGTTCTTGGAGATGCTGAAGCTTTATTTCACTTTCTTGTGCACGTATTTCCAGTTTTCCTAATGGTATTTTTTTTTCTCAGACAAAGGAGGAAGTGGAAGAACATCTGAATGCCATTAGAATTTTACTTAACATTAGAATTTTACTTAATATGGCGAAGTATGTTTTTTACTGAATCATACTTCATGGGAAAGCAGAAGCTGTTTAGAAAATACATAACTTGGACCAGTCAAAAATATTTTTATTGCAAAGAGCATGTTTTCAGGAAAAATTGTCTTCAACTGAAGAAATGTTTTATTATCAAAGAAAATAAACCCCCAACTTATTTTACTCAACCTCCTTGAACATGGAATTAAAAAAAAAGAAAGAAAAAGAGATTTTAAGACTTTAAATCCCTTTTTTTTAGTTTTGAAACTGGGAAAAAGAGAAAAATACAAAAGTAAAAATGTAGAGGGTTTACTCAGGAATAACAATAACTGTGGGAAATAATAAGAGAATAGAACTAAACTTTGATTTGAAAACTTTTCATAACCATATTTCTGTTTTTGATTGACTCCAGTTGTGTCATCTGGAGCAGGAGCAGGAACAATCACCATATGATATAATAGGACACAGTTTGAATGGTAAATCACTGGGATGAAACACTCAAATTAATATTAGCTACATGAGTGAAATGGGTTGAAACAAACTATTCATCAAACAATTTCAAATAATAAACTAATTAATGCAAATTGTGATGTGTTCATGGAGAAATAACAAATGCAAAAAGGGCAAATTTCACTGTCAAATGAATTGTTCTCAGGGAATAATTCATCTAGCTGCAGAAGACAGAAGAGGGTTGAATGCTAATGGGTAGGAACAAGGAGAACACAGCATAGAAATGGAGCTAATTCATACACAGCAGTAAGTCTACAGATTGCTTGGGAAAAATGGAGCTAGGTACTGCTGAGCCTCTGAAAAATAGGATGTATCCTACATTTAAACCCATGTGTTCAATTTCACAAGATTAATATTTCAGACTGCAGGCTCTCCAATAAAGTGTCTTAAAATGAATCTGCAACATGTAATAGAATAGCTCTGCTCTCAACTTTAAAGGAAATGAGTTATTAATAATACATGGTTATGGAACTATTTATTTCATTCTGTGAGATTTTGTAGAACCTCAATAAAATAAAACATTTTATAAGAATAATTGCATAAAACAAATCCTGCAGAGCTGTGATACATTCATTTCAAATACAATCTGTGCTCTTCAGACTTATTTGACAGTGTTGTCACACCTGCTTGTTGGACACTGCAGCCCCTAAGAACCAGCTCCTCTTTCAGTAATGCAGAGCTGTCAGGATCATTCTGAGTAAATTGGGCATTAAGCATCTCCTCAGGTTTTCCTGTTTCATTCTTGCAGAGCAGTAATACAAGCCAAAATATACACACAGAGACCTGAATGCACAGCTCATTTCTCTCTGGATCATATTGATTAATTTTGGAGAAGGGTTAGAGAGAGGGACCTGTGATGTCAGTTGCCATTGATTTCCAAGATAAATGAAGAACTGAGCAGCAACATCCTTCTCAGCCAAGAGATAACACTTAAATACAGTGCAAGCAGTAAGCTTGACTTTGGTGAAGCTAGCTTTGACTAGCTGTTCTAGTATCAGAAGAGCTTTTAGATAACATTAATTTTAAGTAGATGAATATAAATACTTTGTCCTTTCAAGGCAATTTTTTCTTTCAGTTTCAAGTCTTTGCTAGTTATAGCCCCAAAGGACATAACTATGCTTCACTGTTTACTACAAGCTTAAGTTGCTGTACTAAAAAATCTGATTTTGTTCTGCATTCTTGATCAAATCTATTCTAACAAGATAATAGTTATGTGCACACTCTTCAGCTGTCAAATATATGTTAAATGGTGAAACATTTATTAAATGTGAGTGCTAATGCCAGGAGAACCAGTTACTGCTACATTACTGGAAAAAAAAAGAACAGAAAAAAGCTGTTCAACACCTGCATACACTGTTTTGTACCAAACTGCTCTAATTAGCACATTTTGAGATATGATTAGAGTACTAGAGGAAGCTTTCCAAATGCCATTAATTATGGATGCGATCTTAAATTATTCACTTTGAATATTTTTTCTTGCTATGCCCTTTTATCTTCCACTAACTTTTTGTTGCATGCTAGAATAGTCCAAATTAAACCTCAAATGGAAGTTTGTTACATTAAAAAAAAGGTGAACTGAAAATTAGTCAACTTTTTTTTTCTAAGGTGCTTTTTCTAAAAAGGGAGGATGTGGGTTACAGTCAATTTTTTTCCTATTAAATCTTCATACTTCTCTATCTCAGTCTCTACCAGTATTGGAAGAGTGATATTTACACAATCATTAAGCATGAAAATTTCCATCTTGCACTAAAGTAATATTACAGAATGCAACAAAATATTTATGCAGTCATTCATCTTTACTCCTTTTAAAGATTACTGTATCAAGTGAGTCATCCCAGACTCTGGTGTATCACAAGTAGTACCACATGTAGAGTCTAATAGCTGGTGACCAAATGCTGTATGTGGTTTTGCTTCCAATAAATCGTGCCAAACCACCTGCATTAGGAAGAGTTTGAAGAACCTTTTCCAGGCTCACATGCAACCAGACCTGTCAGGAATATATCTTTGCAAAGAAAGGAGAATAGAATTAGGAAGGAGAGAAAGAGAGGCAGGGAAGGATAGAGTCATAACATAAGAAAAACAGTGAGCAATGCTGGGCAGAATATAACATTTTTGTAGAGAGAAAGGAAGACAATTCATATATATCTGTTTAAAAATAAAGTTCACATTTACATATAATACATAGAGACATAGTAAAAGGCTCCCACGTATGTCCTCTTGACTAGGCAGAACAGTCAAACAATCCTAGTGCATGCAATGACTAAACACTGCCCTGGATTTTACCTCTTTTCTAGGCTAAAGTTCCTTCTCTAAAGCTTCCTCTGGGACCCATTAGAAGCTACTAGCACATACTTTTTTTGTTAAAGACACTGATAAAAATCCAGTGAAAAGGAATGACAATTCTCTTAAAAGCTGTTTAACACATGTGGCTGTGAAAAAGAGAGAAGATGTATTCCAAACTGGAGTGCTATCACTTCACACAATAGCCACATCCTTCCTATAGTTTAACAGATCTGAAGTGAGTGTCTGGATAGAAAACCCCAAAGGAAAACACATCTAAGGAGCAATCATTCAGAAGTCTGTTCTCCTGCTGATTCAGTGATGTTTGGCTGGTGTCATGTGCAAGCTGTCGATCTTAAGGATAAGCAGGAATTACCCTTGCATTTGCCATCATTAAAGCTCTTCAGAGAGGCTGTTTCTGGCATCCTCAATCAATACCTCATGTGGCTACTATGCTGCTGTACAGTAATGGCTCTGCGCAGCAAGAAAAATGCTTTCTGCCACCTGGAACCTACTCAAAGTCACCATTGAGTTGGCAAATATCTATGAAAAAGGTAACATTTCTAATCAGTCTATCAGCAAAAGGAAAATCTCATGAAAAAATGCAGTGCTAAATGAATGCTGTCCATATCACATAGATGCTCCTCTCTAGTTGTCCCAGAATGACACGTGAGCAGATGGAGTGAGGTGCCAATAGATGAGAGAGACTGAACACCGTCATGTTTGATAGATGCTCCTGAAAAGCTAGAGAGGGCCATCTCAGAAAGCAATCATTCATGACCATTTAATTTCATATGAAGGGAGGATTTTTTCAATTAATCACTAAAGAGATTTGCTGTAACCATAGATTCTGTGTGGTCCAGAGGTATTAGTAGTCATCCAAGAGTTTCCTGATTAGCTCAGGACACCTTTTCTGTCCCATGCCCATCTTGCTCTTTTTCCCCTCTGAACTTCCAGGAAAAGTCAGTGTGTCTGAAATGAAACATAAATAATGAAGAGCAGGGGCACAAAGAATGAGGAAGAAAAAATACAATAGAAATACCTATCCTTTCATTACTGGCCAGAGAAATCCTAGCAATCCATCATGAATTGAATAAACACCAAAGAAAGTAAAATTAGATGGCTTAGGAACTTTTCAGCCAGGATGTCTCACATATTCAGGCCAGACTGATTGTTATCAAAGGCAACAGTATTTTGAATTGGTCTAGAAATCAGATTTATAAAGCCTGGTATGGTTTCAGATTGTTTTCCCAGCAGAACCTTATCTGGTCACCTCTCCAGGTACAGCTTTTGAGGACACCAGAGAGATTACAGGAATTACCTTTTCTTCACTGGTGTAAGGTCATCAAGAGCAAAGAAGGAACACACTACAGGCAACACTACAGTTTTCCTCCCCATTCCTCATTTTTCATCTTTTAATGCCCTGTACACATTCCCAAGACACACTCAGTTGCATGCAAAAACTCCTAGCTCATCATCAGACTATTGCTAATTACTGATAACTAAAGGGAATATTCTAACAGATGCAGACGTTCATGGCCAGATTAGTACTGAAAAGCCAGACTGGCAAGCTCTAGGCTGAAGAATAAAAACTTGTAAATTCAAGAGGACAATTGTTGTTTTCACAGCCCCTCCCCACCCAGCTAGCCTTGAAGTTATCACCTCCAGCACACCAAATTGTTGTTGCAGATACAGGAAAAGGAGAAATTTCATTTTATCTTAATTTGACTTATTGTGTCTCACTGAAATTTACTTTTAAAAGTCCTTTAAGGCAAGAAAAAATTCCTTAGGGAAATGCCATCATCACCATTGTTTCACAGCTGTTTTTCTAATTGTATAATAGGTGACATTTTCTTCCTCCCCCTCCCATGTAGAAGCAGGTCTCAGGCACAGCGGACACGAATGCTGTTTTACTAGATACATTTTTTTCACATGCTTACTTTCATCTCAGTTAAAAATTACCCTTCATATTTTCTACAAACATTAAAGAACTCCTGGTGAGTTTTTGTCTACTCAGATTTATTCTTGTCTATGCACTTCAGAGCATGTTACAGTCATCATTTGCTACTGCTTGCAATTACAGGAAAGAAAATTGTGCACCTGGTATGGAATAAAGCTACAGGAGCTATAAAATACATTGGCCCTTCTGCCCCTTCTTATAAGGACAAAGGAGTTTTCAACCTTTTATAAGAATGCTTTGCCAGCCACACTAATTGCCAGTAAATAAATTGAGCCTTATCTTGTCAATTAGAAATGTGGTGACTATCCCTACATTTGCTACTATAGCATTCCACATGGTACATACTGTACCAAAGAATTTCTTCCCCTCTCAACAGTGAAAGTCATCCCAAACAATTGTTTTAGTGCTCAGGAAGTGACAAAGACTGCCAGGCACACACAGAATATTTTTGGTAGACCAAGTTGTAATAGTCTATGTTTGAACTGGACTAAGATTGCCAGGTAACCACTCTTGCAGGAAAAATCAAACTGTGATGTGCTAATCATCAAAACTGTGAAGTTTGGGTTTATATTTCATCTTTGACTGACCCAACCTTCAAAATGATCCAGCGTCCATTTGTCCCAGCTTGTATAGTAGAATTGGTGTTGGCTACTAGGAGTAGGAAGTTAAGAAAAAAGTTAAAGCACGCTGACGTGCACGCTTCCAAAGGAAGCCAGATCTCAGTACAAAACATCTCACATACTTACACCTCAAAAAGCTAAAAATATGTTCTTGTTTCCCCTTCTACACTGAATGGACACAAAGGTACTGACTATTGCTGAAGATGATGATCCTCTATCCATTGATTCCATGGGCATCAGTTGGAATCCTAATGCAGGTAAAGGTTAAAAATTCGTGTTTCATTAATGCTAGCACTCATTCAGTCCTGAGCACATAAAGGAATATTAAAAGGTTCAACTGAAACTCTTGCTTAATTTTAGCTCCCACCACACCAACCAGAATGGTGAAAAAGAATTCATATAGAGGCATGAATCAAGTCTAACATCTTCCAAGACTGGTGATTCATTTAATGGCTGACCAGGACTACAAAAACCTAGATATTTTAAGAAAAAACCCATTTGTTTCCCATATGGTTTAAAGGGCAGTGGTAAGTCTGCAGCTTTAATGAGAGGTGACAAAAGCCATCAGTTTTATTTCAGTATTGACTGAGACATGGACTCCTGCCAGTATTCCCAGAGAATTCTGGAGGACAAGGAGGTGTGTGCAATTAAAGCAAGCTACATCATGAAGTGCAGACAGTGAAAAAGTAGGACCTTGATGTTAAGAACAGTTCCTCTTCAGTTCTTCCCCGTTAATTTTTTTTTTTTGGCAACGTAGTTTATATTGTCTTATAGACACCATGCTGCTCTAATTCAGTGATAATTCCAATTACATTTCACTGGAATGCAAAATTTGAGGTATATTAGGAAAACTCAGATAATATCACAGTTCATGTTAGCAGAGCTGTTGAATTTGTTATTTAACAGAATCACTGAACTTTGCCTTTTTCTTTGTGTAATATTCTATTTCATTGACGGGAAATTGAAGAAAAAGATGAAATACATGGCTTTAGAAAAATTCTAGCATATTTTCTTGGCCATGTCTGGGTCATATAACAGAGTTAAGACTGGTGAAATGACTTTTACCACATGATACAAAATATCAGTGGCAGAGCTAGAAGCTAGATCTCCACATTCCTACTGCCTTTCCTCTACCTACCTGCAGATCTCATTGTCCAGAGTACACAAGTTTTGCAGTTTACACACAGTGGGTATTTTTTTCATTCAGTTTGTGTGCAAAGCAAATGCCCCTGTCAACAATGTGATAAGAACTCCATTTTCACCTCCCATGCTTTCTAAGCAATACAAAGCTGGAGTTTTTTTAATACACAACTTAGATTTGGTAATGGGGAGTTAGGGGAAACCTTATTTTTCTGCCCTGCTTTAGAGAATTTATAGCTGTCAGAATTTTAAAACACTCACAGTGTATTAACTCAGCATGCAGTTTCAAAGTATGCTCATCAAGTATTTGAATGCAATCTTCAGCAGAAAAATTGTCTTTTCATATTAAGTTTTTGGTGTCCAGCAGTGATAGCCAATTTGATACACTGCAAAGCCACCTTGAGTGACAGGATTCCACAAAAGCCTCTTGAGAGCCAAGGGGTTTGGAGGTTAAGCGTGCCATTCAAAGAAATCTAACGCAGTGAGAGTGCCATGTACACCCTTGATGTCACTCATCTACAATTTCACTGCAGTCTCTCCATGACATCAGTTGAAAAGACTTCAGGAATTGTTTCTTTCTGACCTAATCAGAATCAGGGAAGTACCTATATTCTGGTGACAGCCTTCTCCTGTAAAACCCTACATTGTCTACATTTCTTTAAAAATAGTAAACTGTCTCCATACATGACATTTATTTGCTCATACATTCAAAAGCGAGCTGTACTAAAGATGTCTGTCTTGAGATCTTCACACCTTTGAAAATACATCTGTTAAAATAAGCAGTCTTCAAAAATTGCTGGCAGATATCAGAAGAGATGGACAGCCCCAGACTAGTTTAGATCTGGATAAGTACTTTGATTTCAAGAAGGTATGCTCATACATACCTGCTAAAGTTCCAATTTATAGAAAGTATTCATCTGCGTGCATCACAGATAAATCTTCATTAACATTAGAACTAAAAGTTAACTTCATACAAAAACTCTTTTCTTAAATCCACGTTGAACAAAATAGGTATATGTAGGGATTTTTATGGGTGTAGTACTTGATCTGAGGTATGGCATGATATAAAAATATTAACAGAAAAAAAGGATCAGCTGACCAATACAAACTTTTGCAATAAGTCTAAAGTCATCAGTACTCCCCTATATCTCAAGGCACACAAGTCCATGGTACAGACTCCAATGTCCTCTCACCACAAATTTTTCTAGCCCTATTCTAGAGCATTTCACCATTGCTGAAGACAATAAGAGAATGAGCTACAAGGAATATATGAAAAAATGTAGAACATGGAATGTTCTTGCAATGCACACTCAGCAAAAAATAAAAAGTCAGAATGAAGAATGTAACTCAAATGTCAAAGTTAATGAATTTAGAGGAAATCTCTTAGAGTAATCATCCAAGAGAAAAAAATAAGCACAATTTTTATGTTGGTGAATTATAGGACTGAAAAGTTATAAAATTACTGGGGCTTCTGTATGATGCAAAACCATCAGCTGCTACTGGTACATTTAGAAATGTGTGTATCTGGTACAGGAACAGACACATCACACCAATACCACAGTGTCTGGCTTCACAGACTACCTTTCCTTGATATTACATTTGCCTGCAAATGTGTTATTTCCAGTTAGTCTGTGATGCATTATACAGCAAGAAAGGACCGGCAATATAACAATGGCATGCTTTCTGTTTAAAAAAGACATACATAAGGTTTAAAGAATTTTTGTCTCTCTACTACTGCTTGATGACAGCTGGAAGGTCCTAGAAAATCTTTCACAGTAATACAGCCCAGAAATACTGCTCACATGTTAGTGATTGACTGCTGCCTTCAAGGAGTTGCTCTAAGGAAAGAACACTATTTCCCCCTTTAGGGTTTTTTGTTTACTTTTACTGTTTAATTTCCACAAGAGATTATTTCTAATCTTAATCTTCCTTTTGTATTCAGCCCTCAGAATATGGTTCATGATGTAGACAAGTGGTTTCTCATGTAATGCTAAAGGAAAGCATTGAAATATCTGTGTAGAGAATCCAAAACCTGGCCCAGGCTCCTCTGTAACCTTCTCTAGTTACCACATATGACCTAGGGGCTGCATTTTACAAACAGGGGAAACTAAACCCACATAAAAATAAAACATTAAAAATAATATTTCTTATTTTTGTCCTACCCAAGGACAGTTTATTATAGCAGTGTTAAACTGAAACTTCCCATCTAAAAGGAAGTGTCCAGCTTCCTGAATTACTAATCAGGGACCTGTCTTCCTTTCAAACAAAAAATGTTTGTAATCATTGCCTGCTAATAAGTACATTAACCTGCATGTCTGTTTGCATTATGATTTCTTTCAGCATTTCAGCCCAGTCAGCTATTGTATTACTAAGAAGTATCATTACTGATAAAATGCAATTTATGGATTCAGAGTTATTGCACAGATACAAGGAAGCATATCTGTTTATTTTAATTAGTTTGTAATAAGATACAGGAATCAAAATATGATGAATCAAAGCAAAAGCCATCACAAAAATGATTCAGTGAATCATCTATAACAATAGGCAGTGACAATAAAGGAATACATTACTTGTTCAAACAAGAGTATGACTATTAACCAGTCAAACAACATGAAAAATGCAAACCAGAAGGCAGCCAAGTGTCCTTCTTAACAGTTCCCAGAAAATCCAGAGCTGGAATGGGAACACATATTTCTGGTATCCAGCACCCTGCCTGAACAGCCAGCCCTACACATTTAGCCACTGACATCAGCGACGGTCATATTTTGGGCAGTCCGTCTGTGGTGACACTAACTCAGCTTCTGAGGCTTGGGGTTTTTTTCCAGTTTTTCAGCACTCTGAAAGGTGCTTTTCAAAACTGACTCCAAGGCAAGAAGCTAACAGGAAGAGATGATTTCATCTCTAGGACCAAAAAGAGCTTTTTTTTGCAGCAACTGACTTCAATGCTGAAGATGCACTATTTTGTCATGCAACCTGACCTGAAAGCCAGAGGCTCACCATGACAGCACAGAGATCCACAAGCACTTTCTAAATTTGTTCTCTTTGTACTAATACTAGGATAAAATGTTTGGTTGCCCTCCCACCTATTTTACCTTAAGATGCTCTGACTAGAATTCATGTTAATTTACCCTAGTTTTAGTGATTGCTTATTGGTCTCTTCTACAAAGCTATAGCTCGCTGGCTTCCTCTGTCCAGCCCGGCTATTCAGACAGGTTCCAGCTGGCTATATTTCCAGGAGTGCCCCTGTCCTAAAGGCACTCTGGCAGCGTCCCATGGACACTTAGCCAGAGGATCTGCAGCCTGCGTTGTGGTGCAGGAGCTAAGGACCGGTTAGCTATCAGCTGAAGTAGAAAGACGAGAGGGCCCTTGGTTTACCTTGTATCTGCGTAGCTTTATTGCCAGATCTCTTCACAGGGGGAAGGCAGGGACCAAGAGGGAGAGCAGGGGTCAGACACGCACATAAGAGTTACTTCACAGGACCAATCGCCAGGGGTGTTGGGGGAGTATAGTGAAGGACCCAGGCTACCTGGTCCTATGGAATGGAGGGGAGCAGGGGCCCAGGAGATAACAGGGGATAGTACAAAGGCCTTGGGAGGAGGGAGGAAATGATGGACACTCCAGATGGCTACTCTAGAATGTCCTGGGTTAGACCATGGTGATTTCACTTTCCCAGGGGAACTTGGCTCCCTTGGAGGGCCTCCACCAGTTATCTTTTTCTTCTTCTGTGCCCTCTCCCCCGGAGGTTTCCAGGGAAACCTCCACGGCAGCTACACAAAGCCATAGCAAAATTAAAAGAAAAAATAACCAGTCCCAGGAAGGAGTGCTCTCACTGGGTGGTCCTCTGAGACAACATGATCCAAACTGGTTTTCTTTCAGTGAATCCAATCTTTTCCACCTCCATATGAGCAGCACACATATGTTCCTATGCAATGTTGTGTTATTTTTTCTCTCATCTGTATAATGCACTGAATAATAAACTTTGAAAAGCATCAAGAACTTTTCTTTGTGTACTCAGCTATTTTCCCCACCATATTTTTAGCATGTGTGCTGTTTTCTTCCTCCAAGCTAAAAAAGAAACAGTTTTAAAGCATGTGTCTGATCTGAAAGGATGTGGTTACAAAGGAAAGAAGTAAGCTTATTACAGAGATGTTTGTGTTCAGATAGTCTAACAGGAATTCAGTAGATTGCCATTGATTTTCAAATGGTATAAATATGGTCTGCCCTCAGACTCTGCATCTTGAGGAATAATTGTTTACTAGTTAGCCATAATTTAAAAATGTTTAAATGGTCACATTTTAGTGACAGCTGTAAGATTACAATTGACTTTTGTTAGTCTTTTTTATTTAAACCCTCTTTCAAAATATACCATTATTCTCATGACTCTTTGAAAATTAATATCAAGCTTGCTGCTTAAATTCACTGTATTCCAAGCCAAAAATTGCTCACAATTGCATTTGCCTTGAGCAGAACACTGAGTAGGTTATGAAGTCCAGCTAATAGCACTACCAAAGAAAGAGAAGAATAAAAGGAATTTCCCTGATTTGCCCACAGCAAAATTATTAACAGATTCCAGTGAAGTAGTAAGAGTTTTTTTAGCTCACACAATATACCTATTTGAGGTCTAATAATCAATCATTTGTTGCAAAACCTTACGTTACAAGCCCACTGGCTCAATGGACTCTTGGACTTGATCCAAGGCAATTTAAAATGCCTCATTTTTTCTTTTGGAGTAACTGTGTCTTTTGATACAACTGTGTCTTGTGACCAGCCCTAGTCTGCATCGTTCCTGACACTTACTCTCAAAAACTAAATTAATGTTCTTTATACAAGCCAAATATCCTTGATAATGGGGAAAATAAGTGGTTGCCTTCAGCTCTTACATATCCTTCTGCTTCCAAGTACTATTGATCAGTGCTAAAGCTTTCTTCTCTTCTTTAACTCCCTTTCCTACAGGTCCGGACTCGTTTGCAGAATAACCCTTCAGCCCTTCATGCATTAAAGCTTTCCATATGTTCAAGCAGGAGGCCACTGCTTGTTTAGCAGAAGAAACCAGCCCTGAAGAGGCTGAACCTAATTATGTATTGCCGAAAACCTTCTTTTGTGCTTTCAAGTCAAGCATATTTGAGTTTTGTCCTGGGTAACTGGTAAATATGAGCAAGTATTTTTGAACCACCATTAAATTTAGCAACACCTGTCCTCCTACTGTCTTAATTTAAATCCTGCTCATCATTATCTATTTTTGAACTATATACCCAGGTTCTCTTCCCATAAAACTTGTGTGAAAGTTTGGAAGGAATAAGTTTGAAAAGATGTCAATATATTTTGTCATTCAAAATTCCTGTAGGAAGCTTCAGAGCACAATCAAGGCACAAGAGCTAGGTAAGCTGCCAGCAATCTTTATTTCTGTCCTTTTCTTATGTATAATAAATAATGCTCTACTGGAAACAGAGTGGAATTTCCAATCAGGTACATGTCAGGCTCAAGGGAAGCAATTAGATGTAAAGCAGGCCACCTGGTATGACAGTAATTAGACTCTAGATCTGTTGTTATTAGGACCCAAAGTTGCACTGTGAAATTAGCTGAGAACTTTAATTAAGCCTGTAGTAACAACTAACTTTTATTTCTTAATTATTCTAGTTGTTTTTTTGTTTTTTTTTTTTTTTTGGAATCCAGCTGGACAGGGGGCTGGATGGCTCCATGTACAAGTAAAAAGAACCCAGCTATTTCCATCTTTATTAC